>CM033459.1:16215026-16499668 GCA_019425755.1 Amaranthus cruentus
TGCACATTGGAGATTTTGTGTGGGTACACCTCAGAAAAGAAAGGTTCCCAAATCTCAGAAAAAACAAGTTCATGCCTAGAGCAATTGGGCCATTCCAAATCATTGGCAAATTTGGAGAGAATGCCTACAAGGTAGATCTCCCTGCTGAATACAGTGTCTCAAACTCATTCAACATTGGAGACCTCACCCTCTACTTAGCAGATCCAGAATTGAGGTCAATTCTTCCCCAAGAAGGGGGAGTTGAACCAAATATAGGTTCAAGCCCAGACACAAACAGCAGCAGCCCAAAGGCAGACAGCAGACCCAGCACTCCTTCTGATTTTCGTCAGAAATCAGCCTTAACAGTTGCACCAAATCTTAATGGGAGCAAAAGAGCAGGAACTAAGACCTGGGATGGCTTGATATCAAGGTTAACTAATTTACCAGATCAAAAGGAAGCTATCAAAACTCAGGAGGAACAAGAAAAGACCAAGAAAGACAACACTGACACAAGACACAAGACAACCTGTAACCAGCAGACCTTGAGGGCTTTGCTGAGTCAAGACGTGTATCAGTGGGAACCTACCAAGGCTGAAAATGGCATCTCCCTACATGGACCATGCAGCCTGGGCCCTACGACTACTCTAATGATCCACACAGAGGCCACAAATACAGCACCAAGGTCCTGTGTCTAACAGATCAAAACTGGGAGTAGTTGTGTTCTGTTTTGTTTTTGTTTTAAGTCTTTTAAAAGGGGGCATGCAAGGCACGTGCCTTCAAAAAGGGAGGAAAAAGTAGTTAGGCTTCAAATAGAGCCGTTATATGATATGAGGCCTATATAAGGAAAGGCTCTCAAGTTGTAAAGGATAGTTCAGATTTTTATTTTTTCAATAATATTTCATTTTGAGGTTTTTCTGTCAAACTTTCTGTTTGAGACAAGTGTGAGTGAGCACTTGAATTCTCTAGAGTGTGTGTGAGCAATCCAAGAGAAGAACCATACTTTCAAGTGAGTGATTCTCTGAGAAAGTGTGTGATACACCACCCTGAGTGTGATTCAGCCTTGGGGAGTGTCAAAGAAACAGGCCTGAGTTCCAAGATTTGCATTCTTGAGCCTGTTTCTCAAGCCTTTGAAGACTAAGAGTGTGAGGATCAGTTTGTGGGATTAAGGGAGTACTTTGTGTGCCACATTGAAGACCCATCCCACCCCAAACTCGGTGCAATATCTCTTTTAGGCGGAAGTCCATTTGGTATTTTAGTAGGAAAAACATATGCAAATTCATCAAGTAAAGGTGTAAGCAAATGGTGATCATGCAAAACAGATTCGGTTTCTTCATTTAATAATAACAATTCTTTGCGTTCCACAAATTCATGTTGTTCACTTTTAAGTATAGGAATCAAAGAATGAAAATTAGTTAAAGTTGCTTGCAATTTAGAACTAGGGGCTGGTGTATAAGGTGCTAACGTGATTTTCTTATTATTTATAACAAATGTATGCGTATTTTTAAAGCCACCATGCACAACTTTTCTATCATATTGCCAAGGTCTTCCTAACAGAATATGACATGCATCCATAGGTATAACATCACAAACAAGATTCTCCTTATAACTATTACCAATTGAAAACGAAATTAAAACTTGAGAGTTTATAGGAATACCTTTATTTTGATTCAACCATTGAATCATGTATGGTTCAAGATGTGGAGTAGTAGTGAGATTAAGTTTGTCCACCATAGTTTTGGAAGCCACGTTTGTGCAACTCCCTCCATCCATAATAAGAGAACATACCTTGCCTTTAACCGTGCACCTGGTGTAAAATATGGCTTCACTTTGTTGGTTTGGTTCTTTGGCTTTGACCCCACTAAGAGCTCTCCGCATAACCAACAATTCCCCTTCATCCCCATAATGCGTTTCCTCATTAGTTTCATCACGCTCATAAAATCCTCCTCGTTTTCCTCTTGATTATCATCACGTTCAACCAGATTTACCATTTTGCGAGTTGGGCATTCGGATGAAATATGTCCTAAGTTTTGACACTTAAAACATCTTCTAGCATTGGATGAATTAGCATTGGTTTGAGGTGTGTTTAAAGTGGTTTGGGGCTGTCTTGATTGATTATTTCTAAAAGGTCTGGTTTCTTGCGTATTGGGTTTAGAATAGGAATTAGAAGTGTTCTTTTGAAATGAATTTACATTGCTAGTTCTAGATGAGGTAAAACGTGAGGTTTCCTTCATTCTATTCCTTAATTGTCTATCCACTTTATGAACAAGATTAATTAAATCATCAAGGCTAGTGTATGGTTGCAATTCAACTATGTTTCTGATTTTTGGGTCTAAACCATTTAAAAATCTTACCAATGTTTGATGATCATCCTCCTTAAGGTCAGACCTCATTATCATTGTCTCGAATTCTCGACCATAATCTTCTACACTTTTGCCATCTTGTTGAAGGTACTGCAGTTTGGTAAAGTTTTCTTGCATATAGTATGAAGGCAGAAATTTCTCCTTCATTTGTTTTCTCATTTTTTCCCACGACCTGATTTTATCTTTTCCTTCACGTTCTCTTTTAGCACACTTGCTAGCCCACCAAGTAGAAGCATATTTTCTTAATTTTAAAGCAAAAATTTTTACCTTGCGATCCTCATCCGTGTTCTTGTAATCAAAAGTTCTTTCAACAGTCCTTAACCATTCAAGAAATTCATCTCCATCTAACCTCCCTTCGAATTCTGGAATATCTACCTTAAGATCATCCCCACGATGTATAGGCCTTGTGACTTTGGAACTTTCAGATTCATCATCATCTCCACCATCCCTCATAGTGCGCTTCAAATGCAGATATGATTTGAGTTGTTCTTGAAGGAATTTTATTGTGGCGCCTTGTTCAGCAACGATTCTGTCCAGATCCCTTGGTTCTTCTTCACCACTTTGAGACATCTTTTATGAATGAACGGAACTCAGGCTAGGAGAGTAGCCTTGGCTCTGATACCAAGATGATATAGGTTGGCTATGTCTCGAAACACAACCAGCTATAAACACACGTTTTAAAGTTGCTGTTCGAATAAACTGAAATAATTTTGTATGTTTTTTTTGTGAGTTTGTAACAAGCAAATTGAAAAGGATATGTTGAAAAAGATCAACTAAAAAAAATGGCTGAACCAAAGGTTTTAATTCGATACAAAAAAATCACCACGAATTAAAGACAATGGGCTCCTAAGAACACATTCAATCTTTAGCCAAAAGAATGAAAAGCATAGGAACTTCAAGTACTAAAACTAATCCAAGTTAAAGTATTTGCAAAGAAAGAACAAGAGAAATTGCTCAAAGGTTGTAAATTTTATTAATCAGAACCGAATGCCAAACCAGCAATTACAAAGCTTATTTAAACTAAAAGACTAATTAGCAAGAAGGAGAAGATACATTCTGAAATATTACTAACGGCTATATTTTGCTAGAAAAAAAAAATATCCTTTAAATATTTTGGCTGAAATACTCCTTTGATTAGCTAGCATATCTTCTAAGAATATGTTGCAATATTCTGGACGGAAATATGCACTCCAAACGGCTCCAAAATCTCTTAGCATATTTGAGCAATATTTGGCTGAATATGCACTCCAACGGCTCCGAAATATCTAAAGCAATATTTGGCTGAATATCAATATAGGTTGAATATATTGCAACGGCTCCAAAATGTTTTGCAATTATCTTCAAATGATCTGCTTGGAATAATACTTGGCTGGTTGTTCGTTGGCTTGGAACTTTTGAGCAAAAATAAAATACTAGACTCAAAAAAGAAAAAGTACAACTCGACTAACTAAACATGAGAAATGATTAAGCTTGATCCTAAACCTGGCTTAATCATTCTAAGACTTTGATTTAAAAAACATGAAAATTAAATACTAAGATAAACGACTAAAAATTATTGGAAAATAATAAAGACTAAAAACGACTCAAACAAGAGACTTAGTTTGTGACTACAAAGTTAAATGTTAATTTGTCATTTGGACCTTGTATTTGAGCATTGGCAATTTGATGTATCATGACGTTAATTTGGGCTTGCACATGAGAACTAGATGTAGGTGATCCTACATCATCTAACTTGGGTGACAGTAGTGGGTATTGGCCAGTCCTTGATTGCTTGGACCTTGGCAGGGTCTACCTTGACTCCTGCTCTCCCAATGATATAACCTAAGAAGCTCACTTCAGGCAATAGAAAGTTACATTTTTCAAGTTTTCCATACAATTTCTGTTGCCTTAACACATCAAATAGTTGTTGCAAGTGATTCAAGTGTTCTTGTAGTTCTTTGCTGTAAATTAAGATATCACCTAGGTAAACCACTATGAATCTGCCTAGGAAGGGTCTTAGCACTTCATTCATTAATTTCATGAAAGTGCTAGGGGCTCCTGTTAGCCCAAAGGGCATAAACTAACCACTCATACAGCCCATACTTAGTCTTAAATGTTGGTTTCCATTCATCCCCTCCCTCATCCTGATTTGATGGTATCCACTCCTCAAATCAATTTCGCTGAACCACTGAGCTCCTGCTAGCTCATCCAGTAGGTCATCTATCCTAGGGATGGGGAACCTGTACTTAATGGTGATGTTATTGACACTCCTGCTGTTAATACACATCCTCCAAGTTCCATCTTTTTTTGGAACTAACAAGGTGGGAACAGCACAGGGGCTTAAGCTTTCCCTAACATAACCCCTTTGCATTAACTCTTCTACCTGTCTCTGTAGTTCTTTTGCTTCCATGGAGTTGGTTCTGTATGCTGGTCTGTTAGGTAGTGTAGCTCCAGGTATTAAGTCAATTTGGTGCTCAATACCTTTAAGAGGTGGTAGCCCTAGAGGTAAATCATCAAGGAACACATCCATGTACTGTGTCATCAATGGTTCTAGCTCCTTTGGTATAGGAGTGGGTGTGGTTACCTCCTTGGTGAACAAACAGAATGTTGTTTGTTGTGACTTAATGCTTCTGTTGACCTCCTTCCTAGTGATCAAATGCACTGGTGCCCTACTAGGTTTGGGTGGTATGGTACTGTGTGGGGGTAGGGGAACCAGTTCATTCTTCTTTCCCTCATGTCTTAGGGTATAGGTATTTGCATACCCATCATGTGTGGTCTTTTTATCATATTGCCAAGGCCTGCCTAATAGTAAGTGACAAACATTCATACTTAACACATCACACACAACCTCATCTGTGTAAGTGCCTATGGTAAAGTTGATCAAGCACTGCTTGTTAACTGATTCACTTGATCTACTATCAAGCCACTTCATTTTATAGGGGTGTGGGTCGGGTTTAGTCTTAAGTTGTAACTCACTCACCAAGTCTTGACTCACACAATTAGACTCACTCCCCCCATCAATTATCAGATCACACACCTTTTCCTTGACCTTGCACTTTGTTTGAAAAATATTCTCTCTTTGGTCTGACTTCCTTGCTTGTAGGGTGTTGTGGAAACTTCTCCTAATGATTAGGTTGTACTGCTCATCCTCAGGCATCACTATGTCTTTGGGGAGTACACTAGGTTTAGCAGTAGGATTTTTAATGTTGTTATTTTGTATTTCCCTCTTGTTCATGTTGTCACTGTGAGGGTTATTGTTCCTAGGGGTATACGTCCTTGTAGTCCTATACTGAGGGCCTATGTTGGGGTAGAGCCTTTTCTTTTTGAGGTTTTTCTCTATGGTTATGGCTAACAGTCCTGCTGAGTGAATGGTTAGGTCTGTTTGTAGTGCTAACTTCCTCCTAATCTCTTCTCTTAGGCCTGCTATGAATTTTCCCACCCTCATCTCCTCATTTTCAGTCACATAACACACCAAAGAAAGCCTCTCCCATTCTTGAATGTACTCTGGTACACTCTTGGCACCTTGGGTGAGTGTACCTAATTGCACATACAGCTGCTGCCTGTAAGTAGGGGGCACATATTTCCTCCTCATGTGTTTCTTGAGTTTCTCCCAGGTGTCTTTGCAACCCTTCTAGCCAAGTTGAGGCTAGCTTAATAATCTTGACCTTGGCTACCTGAACCATGTTCAGACCCTTCAGGCCAAGAGACCACTGCTCAAGCCAAACATAGGCAACACCAAAGTTCTCAGGAGCTGGTACATAAGGACCAGGACATAGCACAGACAGATCAGTCAAAGGAGACAGAACATTGGAAGCACTCCAGTAGCTGCTCAACTACCCTAAACCTGGAAGGAAGCATTGAGCCTAATAAGGAGGGCCACACAAGCTCAAAGAAAGGCCCAAGATCACATTTGAACAGTCCAATACCTGAAAGGAAGAACCCAACCAGCCCAAGACTGAAAATACCAGATCCTCAAAAACAAACAGGTATTTTAAGCAAGACATCTGCACCAAATCTTGGTGAAGTCATGGGAGAAGTATCTAAGGCCAGGAATGGAATGAGGAAAGAGTTGTCCTACTGCTCAGATCTAGAAAAGGGCAGGGAAAGCCCAAAGGAGCAAGATAAGAGCCTAAGAGACATGACTGCCATAGGAGATAGGACAACTGGGCAAGTTGATGAACAGTTGACCTTGACCTACCTGCTGAGCACAGATCAGAGCACCCTAGACCTAGAGCAGGCCAAGGATGACATCTCGGTACATGGGCCTAGCTACCAGGGCCCAAGAACCCTACTGATCATACACCTGGAACCCTAGAGGTTAAGCTGAAGGTGACCTGTTCAGCAGTTTTCTAGAACAGGCTTTTTGTGTTATTTTTGTACTTAGTCTTATTTTGCTGTTAACAAATAATGAAGGCAAATGTAATGGCACGTGATTTTTAAATAGCTTATAACTGTCTTTCCCCCCTTATGAAACCTATATATAGGGGCTTGTAAGGATGAATTCAGACATCATTCAATATTCAATAACATCCAAGTTTTCTTCAGTTTTGCTAATTGTTGCAAATAATTGTAGTTTCTTTTTTTGAGTGATTGTGAGACAATCATCAAGAAGGAAGTCATCCTTCTGCAAGATCAAGTGATCTTAGAGAGAAGTGTGAGGGTTGGGCCTACTAATTCCAGGGAATTAGCCAAGGTCCCTTCCAAGGACAATCAGTCATCAAGACTGATTGGAACCAGCCAAGAACCTTGTTCTTGGTTCTGATTTTCAGTACCTGGGCATCTAAGGAGAATTTCTTGCATTGAATTGTGTACACATCTGTGTTTCCTCCCAACTTGGTGCAACTTGGTATCAGAGCTTTGGTTGGTGTGCAGAGGATACTTGCAACAAACACATCAGACTTCACTGGTAAGGAGTTCTGTCCAAAGTGCATCTAAGGATTACATTTCATTGCCAAACATCAGGTAATCATCTGTCTAAATCCTGTTAAAACAAGCATCCTAATTCCTTGAATCATAAATTCATCATAGTTACACCCACGACTCAAGGGGGAAGGTGCAGCAGGATCTGCAAGAGAGTATTTCTTGCATTTAGTTCTGTTCTCAGTTTTTTTTTTTGGTTATATAATTGTTCTTGTTTGTGTTTAACCCGGATAACTATGACTGATAATATGAATCTTGAAGAGAGATTTAATTTTCTCACTGATATAGTCCAACAGTTAGCCCTCACTGTTGCGAACAACACCATGAACACAAGTGAAAGACAAAACCCCCCACATCAGACCAACAGACCTAGTGAAGACAAGACCCTTAGGTTAGATTAACCTGAATTTGATGGTCAGAGTCACAATCCTGAAACCTATCTTGATTGGGAAGCCAGTCTTGAAAGGTACTTTGATTTCAAAGACACACCCCCTGAGTAGCAGTTCAAACTTGCTAAGATTAGACTCACCAAATTAGCTGATGTGTGGCTTGAGGGAGTGCAGAAGCAAAGAAGGAGGGAGGATAGGGAAAGGATCAATTCTTGGGAAAAGATAAAGAAACACCTAAGAAGAAGGTATATGCCAAAAAACTATAGACAACAGCTGTGTTTACAATGGGTGACCCTAAGGCAGGACAATAGGTCAGTAGCTGACTATATACAAGAGTGGGAAAAGCTATCAGTGTTACGTGACACTAATGAATCAGAGGAAATGATGGTAGGTAATTTTGTTGGTGGACTTAGGGAAGAACTCAGAACGAAGCTATTCAAAGAAAAAGACTAGCAGCAGCACCTACACCAGGCCATTCAGATCTAACCCCCCTAGAGGCATACGAAGCCCTGCCAATGTCACCAACCAAACCTCCTCCAATGTACCAAACAGAAACCCACCCCCTTAGAACCAGTATAGGAACAGGGACCTTAAAGACCCTAAGGGAGTAGTCTGCTTCAAATGTCATGGCCATGGGCATATCAAGAGTGAATGTCCCAATGCTAGAGCCTTTACAGTACAGGAGTGGAAGGTGATCAGAGAGACAAGCAGGCCCAAATCTATGTTGGTGAGCAGGAATGGCAAGGAGGAAATGGAAGGGCCCTGCACCAATGAGGATGACCCTGATGGAACCTATATAGTTGGTGAGGATGGAGAGGTAGAACCTTTAGAAGATGTTGAGGATAGTGTAGGAGAGGAAGATAGGGAGGAAGTATTCCCTGAATATGAGAGATAGAACATGCTCATTAGGAGAAATTTCCATGCCACGCCCAAGGTCAAACCCACTGACCAGAGAGAAAATATATTCCAAACAAAGTGTAAGATCAAGGATAAAATATGTGACTTGATCATAGATGGGGGAAGTGAATCAAACTGTGTGAGCAAAGACTTAGTGCAACCCCTAGGTTTAGAAACCAGAAACCACCCCCACCCCTACAAACTAAAATGGCTTGACAACAAGGCTAGTGGTTATGTCAAGAAAAGGTGTTTAGTACATTTTGCTATAGGATCCTACACAGACCAAGTGCTCTGTGATGTGCTAAATATAACAACATGCCATGTCTTACTAGGTTGACCCTGGCAGCATGATAGAAGAACCACACAAAATGGCTATACTAATGTGTACACCCTGAGACACGAAGGTAAACTGAAAGACCTAATGCCTTTACCCCCTCATAAGACACTGCCACCCCAGAAAACCAAACCCAACCTTGTCTTGATCAGTAGAAAACTAGGTGATAAGGAGGTCAAGAGAGGAGAGCAGGCCTTCCTACTGTTTAATAAGGAAGTCAGGGAAGAGAACACACCCCTTGACCCTAGAATGTCCAAGTTACTTGAGGATTATGCAGATGTCTTCCCTGATGACTTACCTAAAGGGTTGCCACCCATTAGGGGTATTGAGCATCAGATTGATCTCATACCAGGGTCTGCATTGCCTAATAAACCAGCGTATAGGACTAGTCCATAGGAGACCAAAGAGCTTCAAAGACAGATCCAGGAACTCATGGAGAGAGGCTATGTGAGGGAAAGTATGAGTCCCTGTGCTGTTCCTACCCTGCTTGTGCCAAAGAAAGATGGGACTTGGAGGATGTGTGTGGACAGCAGTAGTGTAAACAACATCACCATAAAGTATAGATTCCCTATACCTAGGATAGATGACATGTTAGACGAATTGACTGGCTCACAGTGGTTCAGCAAGATAGATCTTAGGAGTGGTTATCACCAGATAAGAATGAGGGAGGGTGATGAGTGGAAGACAGCCTTCAAAACCAAAAATGGCTTGTATGAGTGGCTGGTCATGACCTTTGGGCTCACTGGTGCCCCTAGCACATTCATGAGACTCATGAATGAAGTGCTTAGACCCTTCCTAGGTAGATTCATAGTTGTGTACCTGGATGATATCCTTGTGTATAGCAAGAAAGTCACAGAACACTTAGATCATTTGAGACAGTTATTTGAACTATTAAGGCAACAAAGGTTGTTTGGCAAAATAGAAAAGTGTTCATTTCTACTAAAAGAGGTACATTTCTTAGGGTTTGTAGTAGGCAGAGAAGGAGTGAAGGTGGACCCAGCAAAAGTAGAGACCATCAGAACTTGGCCTACACCCACAACTATCACACAAGTGAGGTCCTTCCATGGCCTAGCTTCCTTTTATAGGAGGTTCATAAAAAGGTTTAGCACTGTTATGGCACCAATCACAGACTACACCAAAAAAGGAGTTTTTAGTTGGACACCAGAAGCCCAATTAGCTTTTGAACACATTAAGGAACTTATGTGTAAGCCCCCTATTCTGAGACTGCCTGATTTCAGTAGACCCTTTGAAGTGGAATGTGATGCTAGCAACACAGGAATAGGAGCAGTATTAATGCAAGAAGGCAAACTAGTAGCATACTTCAGTGAGAAGTTGAACAATAGCAGAGTGAATTACTCAGCTTATGACAAGGAGCTCTATGCTATGATTAGAGCTCTAGAATACTGGTCTCATTATTTATAGAGACAACCATTTGTGTTGCATTCAGACCATGAAGCCCTTAAACACCTTAGTGGACAGAACAAACTAAGTGCTAAGCATGCTAGATGGGTAAAATTCATGCAGAGTTTCAATTTTGTGGCTAAATACAAAACTGGCAAAACTAATATAGTGGCAGATGCCCTAAGCAGGAGAGCTCACTTATTAGCTATATTAGATGCTAAGGTCTTAGGCTTTGACATGATAAAAGAACAATACCTAACAGACCCTGATTTCAGTGACCTGTATCAGCAATGTATAGACCAACCTCAAGGCCCATTCTATATACAGCAAGGCTTCCTGTTCAAAGAAAACAAGCTTTGCATACCCAAGACTTCCCCAAGGGTAACCTTAGTGAAGGAGGTCCATGAAGGCACCTTAGGTGGGCACTTTGGTATACAAAAGACCCTAGATATGAAGCCTGTATCAAGGCAAAAATTACCTTTCACAAGGGAGAGTACCAACCATTACCTGTTGCTCAGAAGCCTTGGGAACATGTTAGTATGCACTACATAGTGGCCCTACCTAGGACACAAAGAGGGAGAGATGCAGTAATGGTTGTTGTGGACAGGTTCTCAAAGATGGCTCACTTCATTGCATGCAATAAGGTGGATGATGCCAAACATATAGCCCAATTTTACATTGCAGAAATTGTTAGGCTGCATGGGGTCCCTAGAACTATAGTATCAGACAGGGATAAAAAGTTTTTAAGCTCCTTTTGGAGCACCCTATGGAGACTGCTTGACACAAAGCTGTTGTATAGTACCTCTCATCACCCTCAAACTAATGGGCAGACAGAGGTAACTAACAAGACCCTAGGCTCAATCCTAAGGACATTGGTTAAAAAGAACTTGAAGGATTGGGACCTCAAGCTTTGTCATGCAGAGTTTGCCTACAATAAGAGTCCTAGTTGGGCTACAAAATTATCTCCCTTTGAATGTGTGTATGGGGTGAACCCCTTGCTGCCTATCTCATTAATGTCCCTACCTGTGCAGGATAAAACAAACCAGGATGCTGAAACTCAAGCTGAAACAATGATGAGGATTCACAAGCTGGCACAGGATAACATAACCAGGATTATTGCTCAGTATCAAAGGAAAGCAAACAAAGGCAACAGCAACAACAGGACCTATAAAGTTGGTGAATGGGTATGGATTCACCTGATGAAAGACAGATTCCCTCAACTGAGGAAAAATAAGCTAATGCCAAGAGCTGATGGACCCTTCCAGATCCTGGAAAAGTATGGAAATAATGCATACAAAATAGATCTCCCAGGAAACTATGGAGTGTCCCCATTATTCAATGTAGGGGATCTCAGACCCTACTATGATGCTGCTGAATTAAGGACAATTTGCTCTAAAGAAGGAGGGAATAAACCAAGTTCAGACCCTTCAGGCCAAGAGACCACTGCTCAAGCCAAACATAGGCAACACCAAAGTTCTCAGGAGCTGGTACATAAGGACCAGGACACAGCACAGACAGATCAGTCAAAGGAGACAGAACATTGGAAGCACTCTAGTAGCTGCTCAACTACCCTAAACCTGGAAGGAAGCATTGAGCCTAATAAGGAGGGTCACACAAGCTCAAAGAAAGGCCCAAGATCACATTTGAACAGTCCAATACCTGAAAGGAAGAACCCAACCAGCCCAAGACTGAAAATACCAGATCCTAAAAAACAGACAGGTATTTTCAGCAAGACATCTGCACCAAATCTTGGTGAAGTCATGGGAGAAGGATCTAAGGCCAGGAATGGAATGAGGAAAAGGTTGTCCTACTGCTCAGATCCAGAAAAGGGCAGGGAAAGCCCAAAGGAGCAAGATAAGAGCCTAAGAGACATGACTGCCACAGGAGACAGGACAATTGGGCAAGTTGATGAACAGCTGACCTTGACCTACCTGCTGAGCACAGATCAGAGCACCCCAGACCTGGAGCAGGCCAAGCATGACATCTCGGTACATGGGCCTAGCTACTAGGGCCCAAGAACCCTACTGATCATACACCTGGAACCCTAGAGTTTAAGCTGAAGGTGACCTGTTAAGCAGTTTTCCAGAACAGGCTTTTTGTCTTATTTTTGTACTTAGTCTTATTTTGCTGTTGAGAAATAAGGAAGGCACATGTAATGGCACGTGATTTTTAAATAGCTTATAACTGTCTTTCCCCCTTTATGAAACCTATATATAGGGGCTTGTAAGGATGAATTCAGACATCATTCAATATTCAATAACATCCAAGTTTTCTTCAGTTTTGCTAATTGTTGCAAATAATTGTAGTTTCTGTTTTTGAGTGATTGTGAGACAATCATCAAGAAGAAAGTCATCCTTCTCCAAGATCAAGTGATCTTAGAGAGAAGTGTGAGGATTGGGCCTACTAATTCCAGGGAATTAGCCAAGGTCCCTTCCAAGGACAATCAGTCATCAAGACTGATTGGAACCAGCCAAGAACCTTGTTCTTGGTTCTGATTTTCAGTACCTGGGCATCTAAGGAGAATTTCTTGCATTGAATTGTGTACACATCTGTGTTTCCTCCCAACTTGGTGCACTACCTTGTACTGTCTATCTAAGGGGGTTTCTGGAAACTCAAAGTATTACTCTATCCTCCCTTCCCATTCCAGGTAAGTCTCAGGGTCATGTGTGCAGCCATCAAATTTAGGGATATCCACCCTCAAAGACTTATCCTCCTGATTTCTAGGTTGTGGAGGGGGTCTGTTGTTCTGCAATAAGCCAAAATTGGCTAGGTTGTGCACAAGTTGCTGCACAGTCTCTTCTAGGGTGCCAAATCTTTCCTCTATGTCCTCCATGTCTTGCTAAGACTATGACCAGTCTTTTCTCACCAAACAACAATCAAGAATTCACAGTTCAGATTCAAGAAAGAATGCAGAAACAAGATTTATTGTACAGTTGTGATTTTACGGGGTTGCAAGAGATGTTAATGAAATGAAATGAAAAAAAAACCAAAGCAATTATTAAATTTCAAGAGGAATCACTCCTTGTCAATTCACCGCAATGTAGTGTTAGATTTCCTCTTTTTTGTTCCCTTCAAATGCTGGTTGATTCCAAAATTTGAAAGCACAGGACAATTTGCAGCCTGTTTCTTTAATTGCCTGTCAGTGTTCCTTGCCCTCTTCGAATCTGGGTTCTGATACCAATTTGATGCAAACCAAGGCCTAGGATGTGACCTTAGACTTGCAATAGGGGTATTGGATGCCTTAATCTCTAACCAAGCTCAAATTCAGACCCTAGGCAGAAGTCACTAGGTGCCTTGTTAATCAGTCTGAAAACCAAGATTGGGCTGGCAATCTGATGTTTGGGGCTGTTGGATGGCTCTGTGTAGGCTTGCTCCTTTCCTGACTGGTCCAACAAATGATGGTTCCTGAATCTTGGTACCCTCGAGATTCTGGTTTTGCCTGGTACCTCCACTATATACTTTGTAGTCACCCTCACCACACAAGGCTAGGTGAGACAGATGACAGAAACTTCAAGAATCAGGTTGTTGAGTTTCTGATGAAGTTGTTGGTCAGATGGAGGTTGGCTTCACTCACCACTCCTCACCTTTCCCTCAAATGAATCAAGGTTCACTCCCTTGTTTCCTTTGAGTTCCTTATGCCTTTGAATTGCTTCACTCACAATCCCAAGAAACCAGGGGAGATGCTTCACTCACACCTCTAAGAAGACATAATCTTTTAAAAGACACTTGGTCTGAAAAATACCTCTGAATTTTATTAATGATCAAAAACTGCCTTTTACATGAGAGGGCATGCCTTTATATAGGCTTCAAATGTTCAAGATGCTAGTTACATTTTAAATGGCTCACGTGCCATACATGTGCAAGGGCAAAATTTAAAACATACAGAAAAATGACTAAGATTTATTTCCTGCTGCTCAGTCTGTCTGATAGCCTTTCTTCAAGCCTTTCTCTAGCGTTCTTCATGTATGATTAGGAGGGTCCTTGGGCCTTGACATGGTGGTCCATGTGCCAAGATTCCATAATTGCCCTTATCTTGCTCTAGTTGACTCAGGTGTGGTTGCAGGGTCCTGCCCAAGGTCAGTTGTTTCATTGTTTATTGTTCATCTTTCAATATTCATTGTTTCACAAAGATCCTTGTTCATTGTTCATCTTTCAATATTCATTGATCATGGATCCTTATTCATCATTCATTGTTCATCGTTAATAGATAATTGATCATTAATCCTTGTTCCTTGTTCATCACTCATTGTTCATTGCTCATCATTCATTATTCATTGATCATTGATCCATGTTCATTGTTGTTGAAACACTTAGAGAGTTTGAACGCAACAAGAGGGGGGGTGAATTGTTGTGTTGCCTTAAGGAGTATTTATGCCCTGTTTTTGCGGAATTTCAATCTAATAAAATACTCAAAGCAAATT
Organism: Amaranthus cruentus; assembly: GCA_019425755.1. Taxonomy (NCBI): domain Eukaryota; kingdom Viridiplantae; phylum Streptophyta; class Magnoliopsida; order Caryophyllales; family Amaranthaceae; genus Amaranthus; species Amaranthus cruentus. The sequence goes on from CM033459.1 coordinate 16,229,707, forward strand.
AAAGAAACTTAAAAAGAACACAAGAATTTAACGTGGAAACTTTCTTGGCCTTGAAAGAAAGAAAGCCACGAACACTTCGGATTTCAACTTCTCTTATTTAGTTTTAAGTAATTTACAACTCAATTACATAAAACCTTTTTCTTCTATTCTCTACTAGGCCTAATTCTCCTATTCTCTTTCTCGGTTCTTCTTCTCGTTTCTTTTTCTCCCTTTACAAAAACTTCTCACAATTCCCTTTAGACTTCCCTAAGCCTAAAATACACACTCATAAAACCCTTACAAAATAATTCTCTAAAATTGGATGAAAACAAAGAATTGCACAAGGAAAAATTGATTGAATTAATTGGCAATTAAGAACAACTTATCTTTTTCCTTTACTTGAATTAATCTCTCTTGATTCTTGAAGGGGGCACTCGACGTAAGCCATTTTGCCGGTTCCAAAAATGCATTAATATACTCAAAGGAATTAGAAACTAGCCTTAATCCCATGATCCAAAGATGTGGGATAGTGGGTAGGAAACTTGGAGGCACTAGTGGAAAAAACCTTATTTGCTGCGGTCTTTTAGCCCCAATGGGCTGCGTATTACGACCCCAGCCATTATTGGAGCAGCCCAAATAATAATTACGGGCTGCGGATAAAATACGCAGCCAAAAAGTAGCAAAGGGCTGCGGTTTTTGCCTATGTCCGCAGCCCTTAAGTGCATTATAGGCACAATTGAAAAACACTTAAGGGCTGCGGACATAAGCAAAAACCGCAGCCCCTTTACTATTTTTTTTTTAATTTTTTTTTTGTTTTCATTATTATGATAGCACTTAAGGGCTGCGGACAGGCCAAAAACCGCAGCCCCTTTACTGTTTTTTTTTTAATTTTTTTTTTGTTTGCATTATTTTTGTTTAATAAATAATAATTATTAGCATTATAATAAAACAATAAATATTTCACAATAATCAACCATCGATAAATGCCAAAATATCACCAAATTATAATATATATATTATATACATAATGTAATTGTACATTACAACGCATATAAATATACTAGATACTTTGCGTAGTTCAATATCCGTCAATTCGCGTGTTTCTCTTGGAGTGTTAATAATCTAAATATTAAAATCAATTATTATTAAAAAGTTAGTACATATATTATATAATATAATATATTATAAATAAATTTAAAAACATATATAATAATTAATTAAATAAAATACTTACGGAATCAATATTTTGTACCCCGACATTCTTGACGGCTTCTATGATATCATCCATAAATTTAATAACGTAGTAGCCGCAATGAATGGAATTTTTTTGTTCAAAACACTAAGGAAAAAAAAATATTATATATGTTAGTGCCAAGTTTCATGCATAACAAACAAGGTTTAAGCTACTTTACGCTCGAAAATGACAAAATTCATTCAAAACCGTTAAAAAACGCAACTTGACCCTTAATTTCAAGCATATGACAATTATTTTCAATTCTAACAACTTCAACACAATAATATATACCAAATAGTGTTGTGTGCCAAGTTTCATGCATAACAAACAAGGTTTAAGCTACTTTACGCTCGAAAATGACAAAATTCATTCAAAACCGTTAAAAAACGCAACTTGACCCTTAATTTCAAGCATATGACAATTATTTTCAATTCTAACAAATTCAACACAATAATATATACCAAATAGTGTTGTGTGCCAAGTTTCATGCATAACAAACAAGGTTTAAGCTACTTTCATCGAAAATGACAAAATTCATTCAAAACGTTAAAAACGCAACTTGACCCTTAATTTCAAGCATATGACAATTATTTTCAATTCTAACAACTTCAACACAATAATATATACCAAATAGTGTTGTGTGCCAAGTTTCATGCATAACAAACAAGGTTTAAGCTACTTTACGCTCGAAAATGACAAAATTCATTCAAAACCGTTAAAAAACGCAACTTGACCCTTAATTTCAAGCATATGACAATTATTTTCAATTCTAACAACTTCAACACAATAATATATACCAAATAGTGTTGTGTGCCAAGTTTCATGCATAACAAACAAGGTTTAAGCTACTTTACGCTCGAAAATGACAAAATTCATTCAAAACCGTTAAAAAACGCAACTTGACCCTTAATTTCAAGCATATGACAATTATTTTCAATTCTAACAACTTCAACACAATAATATATACCAAATAGTGTTGTGTGCCAAGTTTCATGCATAACAAACAAGGTTTAAGCTACTTTACGCTCGAAAATGACAAAATTCATTCAAAACCATTAAAACGCAAATTGACCCTTAATTTTGAGCATATGACAATTATTTTCAATTCTAACAACTTCAACACAATAATATATACCAAATAGTGTTGTGTGCCAAGTTTCATGCATAACAAACAAGGTTTAAGCTACTTTACGCTCGAAAATGACAAAATTCATTCAAAACCGTTAAAAAACGCAACTTGACCCTTAATTTCAAGCATATGACAATTATTTTCAATTCTAACAACTTCAACACATTTATATATACCAAATAGTGTTGTGTGCCAAGTTTCATGTATAACAAAGAATGTTTAGCTACTTTACGTTCGAAAAAGCCAAAATAGTGTTATATATACCTTTACTGCTCTCCATTTCGGGTTAGCGGCTCTCGTAGCACATCCCATTTCTCCACGGATTTTCTTCATAACACTGAGACACAAGAGTAAAGAAATTAATTGAAATTAATAGACTACTATCTACCTTTGATACATTGCCACAATTGACACATGGGCAATAAAAACCAACTCCCCCCGTCCTAATTTGATGTTCAACCGCAACACTACAAAATTCTAATACGCCATCAATAAATTCCGACGATTTAATGCTTCCATACATCCAAGAACGATCTTTTGTCATCCTAAGTGTGATTATTTAATTCAAAACAAAATTAATACACATTACATACATAACTATATATATACTTAACCTTAGATAACCCAAATTTACCATATTTAACCTAATTCTATATATTTCATACATCAATATTAAGCCCTAATAAATCATTTTATACATCAAAATTCATCAATTTAACCATAAAAATACATCAATATTAAGCCTAATAACCAAACATATTCTAATTCTATATTTCATACATCAAACTTCATCAATTTATCAATTCATGTATAACCAAACTTCATCAATTCTATATTTCATAAAAATAAATCATTTAACCCTAATAAAAATACATGGAAATAAATCATGTATAACAAACCACATTTTAACAAAATACATAAATAATTAAGCCCTAAAACACAATGAGAACTTGAAAACTTAAAATAAAAATAATACCTTGAAATTTTGTGGGTTTAATTAGATGAGTGTAACCTCTACAATGTAAAATAAAAACAAAATTAGTACAAAAACAAGAACTAAACAAGAACTAAACAAAACTAGTACAAAAACAACTTCAACACATTTACCTTGAAAGCTTGAAGAATAAGAACTAAATTAGCCCTAATTTTCGTGGGTCTTCAAGAACAAGAACTAAATAACCCCTAATTTTCGTGGGTCTTGAAGAAGAGCAATTGAAGAAGAATTTTCGTGGTTAAGGGAATTTTCGTGGGTCTTGAAGAAGAGCAATTGAAGAAGAAGAATTTTGGCAAATGAAGAAGAGCAAGAAGAAGAGCAATTGAAGAAGAGTAAGGCTGAATTTCGAAGAGCAATGAAGAAGAGCAAGAAGAAGAGCAAGTTTGAAGAGAAAGAAGGCTGATTTTTTCGTGGGTTTTTTTTAGTTTTGAAGAGAAATACAGTAGCTAGGCAAAGCAAGAAGAAGAGGAAAAGGCTGACAGTAGTAGTAGGCGCGCATGTACAGTATGTTAAATTAAAAAAATAGACGTTGAAAGCATTAGGGGCTGCGGACAGTTTAAAAAACCGCAGCCCTTTACCTATTTTTTTTTTTTTGGGTTAATTGTCTTATATTGAAGACTACTTGGGGCTGCGGACAGTAGACAAAACCGCAGCCCTTTACCTAATTTTTTTTTGGCTACAGTTTGGGGCTGCGGACAGTAGACAAAACCGCAGCCCTTTACCTATTTTTTTTTTTGGCTACAGTTTGGGGCTGCGGACAGTAGAAAAAACCGCAGCCCTTTACTAAGAGGGCTGCGTGTGCCAAAAAACCGCAGCCAATAAGTAGCAGCCAATAGCGTTTTTTCCACTAGTGAGGTTACTCCAAGTCTCACGGTTAGTTTATGCCAAAAATAGTAAATCCTATTTTTGTGGAGATTAAATACGATCTAGGTTATTTTATTCCATTAAAATAGGTTTTTATTTTTAGCCAATTAAAACCTTTGTGCAAGATTTATTTTCACCCGTACAGGCCAATAAAAAGAAAAATAATAGTAAAATTTATTTCCCTATTTTTCGTTGACTTAGTTCTCTGACTCGTTGTGTTGGGAACACTGTGTTGTCTCCATCTGAACTGACTTCAGTTTTATCAATCTTGGAACTGGTCCATGTGACTCAATCGTTTGACTTTGACAGCAATGCTCTTCCACAACCTTCATAGGCACCATCGATGATCATGACAATCGGATATATGACCTATAAAACAATCTCTAAAGTATTTTGTTTCTTTATATTTGTTAAGTCATCATCAAAACATAAATGGGCCAACAAATTCCCCCTTTTTGATGATGGCAAACTTTATAAACAAACTTAATAGAGCAAACAACTATCTAGAACAAGCTAGAGATTAAAGCAAGTCTAAACATCTAGTAAACTAAAATGTAAAAAAAATAATAAACACATCAACTTAAGCAACTCTATCAAGGTGAAGTTGAAAGAACATAAGTAATCATCATAAGTAATAAGCATACTCTACCAAATAACCAAATATTGTGAGACAGTAACTTAAACTATTTATATATCCTAAACATGATCCCATAAGCATATTATATCATATTGTATATTTTGAGTAAGTTAGTTAAAACAAAGATTTAGTTAAAACAAAAACTAAGTTAAGCAAAGATTTAGTTAAAACAAAGACTAAGTTAAGAGTTAAAGCATTCACAAGTTTCATGTTAACTTTGTTGCCTTTCTTCCCCCTTTTGACATCATTCAAAAAGTAGGGGTTTTATCAAACCACAGCACTAAGGCAAGCGTTAGAAAAATTAAGAAAGTAAGCAGCAAACCACAAAGCAAGTACCAAAATATAATCAAGAAATGCAGTGCAAAACATCATAGACCATTTAAGGATAATCATCGGAAACTGAAAGTAGCAGCATAAGTGTTCCAACAAAAGAAAATTACAACAAAAGTGTACCCCAGCTGGTACAAAAAGAAATTGTTTAATTGTTCCAACAAAAGACATACGGTGAGGCCATTCCAATTTCAAAACATAATAAATTGATCAGAAGAAGGGATCAAGTGGCAGTCTCCTCATCAACGAACTCTGTCTGCACTTCAACTGTGTCAAGCTTGGCACCAAGACGGGACTCCATCTGGAATAGCTGATTAGTAAGGGATGCGAGTGAGACACGAATTTCATCTTGAAAGGCGCAGAGTTGAGACTTTACAAATGGAGTTTCAAGCACTCAAACCAATAGCAGCACAGTACAACAGAATCCTTCAAAAATAACAGGCACTTTCAAGGAAACATCTGCACCAAATAAGGATGGTGGCATGGGAGAAGGAAGCAAGGGCATGAATGGACTTAGGGGAGGGTTAACTACCTATGACAATCAAAGAAGGAGCTTGGAAAACACAGATCAAACAGATAGGGCCCAAACAGACAGCCAAGGTACTGGAGACAGGACACCTGAATACGTCAGCAAACAACTGACCTTGGGCAGGACCCTGCAACCAAACCTGAGTCAACTAGAGCAAGATAAGGGCAATTATGGAATCTTGGCACATGGACCTCCATGTCAAGGCCCAAGGACCCTCCTAATCATACATGAAGAACGCTAGAGAAAGGCTTGAAGGAAGGCTGCCAGACAGACTGAGCAGCAGGAAATAATACTTAGTCATTTTTCTGTTTGTTTTAAATTTTACCCTTGCACATGTATGGCACGTGAGACATTTAAAATGTAACTAGCATCTTGAACATTTGAAGCCTATATAAAGGCATGCCCTCTCATGTAAAAGGCAGTTTTTGATCATTAATAAAATTCAGAGGTATTTTTCAGACCAAGTGTCTTTTAGAAGATTATGTCTTCTTAGAGGTGTGAGTGAAGCATCTCCCCTGGTTTCTTGGGATTGTGAGTGAAGCAATTCAAAGGCATCAGGAACTCAAAGGAAACAAGGGAGTGAACCTTGATTCATTTGAGGGAAAGGTGAGGAGTGGTGAGTGAAGCCAACCCCCATCTGACCAGCAACTTCATCAGAAACTCAAGAACCTGATTCTTGAAGTTTCTGTCATCTGTCTCACCTAGCCTTGTGTTGTGAGGGTGACTACAAAGTATAGAGTGGAGGTACCAGGCCAAACCAGAATCTTGAGGGTACCAAGATTCAGGAACCATCATTTGTTGCACCAGTCAGGAAAGGAGCAAGCCTACACAGAGCCATCAAACAGCCCTAGACATCAGATTGCCAGCGCAATCTTGGTTTTCAGACTGATTAACAAGGCACCTAGTGACTTCTGCCTAGGGTCTGAATTTGAGTTTGGTTAGAGATTAAGGCATCCAATACCCCTATTGCAAGTCTAAGGTCACATCCTAGGCCTTGGTTTGCATCAAATTAGTATCAGAGCCCAGATTCGAAGAGGGCAATGAACACTGACAGGCAATTAAAGAAACAGGCTGCAAAGAGGAAATCTAACACTACATTGCGGTGAATTGACAGGGAGTGATTCCTCTTGAAATTTAATAATTGCTTTGTTTTTTTTTTCATTTCATTTCATTAACATCTCTTGCAACCTCGTAAAATCAGAAATGTACAATAAATCTTGTTTCTGCATTCTTTCTTGAATCTGAATTGTGAATTCTTGATTGTTGTTTGGTGAGAAAAGTGTGGTCATAGTTTTAGCAAGACATGAAGGACATAGAGGAAAGATTTGGCACCCTAGAAGAGACTGTGCAGAAACTTGTGCACAACCTAGCCAATTTTGGCTTATTTCAGAACAACAGACCCCCTCCACAACCTAGAAATCAGGAGGATAAGTCTTTGAGGGTGGATATCCCTGAATTTGATGGCTGCACACATGACCCTGAGACTTACCTGGAATGGGAAGGGAGGATAGAGTAATACTTTGAGTTTCAAGAAACCCCCAGGTAGCCAAGGTCAAGATGATTAAGCTGGCCTCCACTTGGCTAGAAGGGATGCAAAGGCAAAGAACTAGGAAGGGAAGGCATAGGATAGACACCTGGGAGAAACTCAAGAAACACATGAGGAGGAAATATGTGCCCCCTACTTACAGGCAGCAACTGTATGTGCAATTGGGTACACTCACCCAAGGTGCCAAGAGTGTACCAAAGTACATTCAAGAATGGGAGAGACTTTCTTTGGTGTGTGATATGACTGAAAATGAGGAAATGAGGGTGGGAAAATTCATAGCAGGCCTAAGAGAAGAGATTAGGAGGAAGTTAGCACTACAAACAGACCTAACCATTCACTCAGCAGGACTGTTAGCCATAACCATAGAGAAAAACCTCAAAAAGAAAAGGCTCAACCCCAACATAGGCCCTCAGTATAGGACTACAAGGACGTATACCCCTAGGAGCAATAACCCTGACAGTGGCAGCATGAACAAGAGGGAAATACAGAATAACAACATTCAAAATTCCTACTGCTAAACCTAGTGTACCCCCAAAGAATAGTGTGTTATAAGTGTAATGGACATGGGCACTACAAAAATGATTGCCCCAATGCAAGAGCCTTTACTATGAAAGAGTGGGATGAGATTAGGCAAGACACAAGAGCTAAGGTAATCTTAGTGTCCAAGAATGGAAGGAAAGAAGAGGTCTGGCCTAACACAACAAAGGAAGATGGAGATGGTACATACATGGTTGGAGAAGATGGGGCCTTGCAAAGTTTTGAAGGAGAGGGTACTGAGTCAGAAGAGGAACTAGAGAGAGTGATGCCTGAGGATGAGCAGTACAACCTAATTCTTAGAAGAAGTTTCCACAATACCCTACAAGCAAGGAAGTCAGACCAAAGAGAGAATATCTTTCAAACAAAGTGCAGGGTCAAGGAAAAGGTGTGTGATCTGATAATTGATGGGGGGAGTGAGTCTAACTGTGTGAGTCAAGACTTCGTGAGTGAGTTATAACTTAAGACTAAACCCCACCCACACCCCTACAAATGAAGTGGCTTGATAGTAGATCAAGTCAGTCAGTTAACAAGCAGTGCTTGATCAGCTTTACCATAGGCACTTACACAGACGAGGTTGTGTGTGATGTGTTAAGTATGAATGCTAGTCACTTACTATTAGTGAAAAAATCATGGTTAAAAGTCAACAACCCAGTCCAAGTCAACAGAACAGTATTGACCCTATGAGCTTTACACCTGTACCAAATCCAAGAAAGGAGCAGGACAATAACATGGAGCACATCAAGGGAACCCAAGACACATCAGGATCTTGGACAAGTCCAAGGAAACTCAGTACCAGGGCAAAAGATCAAGAAACAGCCCCCACAACCCAGACAGACACTGAACAGAACAATACAGATGAAGGGGCTGACCAGGGGACCTTGGTGAGTGCCCAGCGCCTTGATCAAAGCAGCACTGAGGCAAACCAGTCCACAACCAGTATCTCAGCACATGGACCTAGCCATGCTGGGGCCAGGACTGCTCTACATATCCACCTAGACGCCTAGAGCCCCTGGTGAAGGTGGCCTGTTTGACAGAAGATCAAATTTGAGGCTTTATTCCTTTTAGGCTTTTTATTCTATTTTTAGGCCTAAGTCTTGTTTAAATGAGGCACATGCCTGGCACATGCCCTCATTAGTAATCTTGTTTTTTGAACGTTATGTTAGTTCATCCAAGCCTATAAATAGGCCACCCTTGTATCATAAACACTCAGTGAGTGAGTGAAATTGATTCTTTCTTTTCAGTTTGTCCTAACAAGAACTTGGGTGAGTGTAGCCCAATTCCTTGAAGGAGATCCTTGCCTAACCCATTTGAGTATTGGAAGGGTAAAGATCACAGATCAGACCCCTCTGATCATATCTGCATTGGAGTATTTGAGGCTTGTTCTGGCAAAGATCAACCCAAGAAGACATCAACCTGAGTCAAGAGAGGAAGGTTGTTGCAACTTGGTATCAGAGCAAGGCACGAGGAACAAGCCATCCCACTACCACAGCAAATCGTTGCAGAACCAGTCAGTGCATACTGCCAAGACTAGGTGATCTGTTCTGTTTCCTTCGACATATTTCTTTCTGTTCCTTTGTTTTCTTTCTTCTTTTGTGGTGTGTGGTAAATTCTTGATGTGTGGTTGTTCTAATCAAAAAAGGCTTCCAAAATTTGTGCTAGGAAGGAATTCTGTTAGAATTTTTTTCTAAAAATCTGGTTCTTGTTGCAAGATTGAGGTTCTCGGTTGTTATCCTGTTTTTACTGAGTGTGTCTTGCAAAGTTTCTGTGTTTTGAGTCTTTTCCTTAAACATGGAGTCTCCTAAAATCATTGATATGGAAACAAAGATTAATAACTTAGCTGAGTTAGTTGAACAACTCTCCCTCTCCCTGAACAATGCGGGCATTCTTAATCAACCCAAGCCTAATGCTGTTTCAACTGATAGGTTAATGAATGTTGATGTACCTGACTTTGAGGGTACTACTAGCAGTCCTGATGACTATGTAGAATGGGAAAATAGCTTAGAAAGGTATTTTGACTATAAGGAAACACCAATAGACCAACGTTTTAGGATAGCTAAGGTTAAGCTAACTAAACTGGCAGCCATTTGGCTTGTGGGAATTCAAAAACAAAGAAAAAGGGAGGAAAGACCTAGGATCAGTTCTTGGGATAAACTCAAGAAACACTTAAGAAGAAAATACGTCCCTACTACCTATAAGCAACAGTTGTTTGTCAAATGAGGTAACCTAAGGCAGGGAGAGATGACTGTGGGAGAATACATACAAGAGAGGGAACGGTTGGCTGTTCTATGTGACATTAATGAACCTGAGGAGATGAAAATTGGCAGGTTCTTGGGGGGATTGAGGGATGAACTAAGAAAAAGGCTTGAACCAGTGCAGAACCTTACCTATGATGGGGCATGTAACAGTGCTCTCATATATGTAAAGCATGACAGAAGTAGGACATCCCAAGGTTTTAGAGGCAATAGGATGCCTGTGACCAGAACCATACCTAACAATAATTCCAGAGGATCTAAGCCCTTGAACAACAAACCACAGCCTAGGGACAAAAATTCAGCCTTAACCAAAGATGTGGTATGTTTTAAATGCCATGGACATGGGCATTATAAGAATGAATGTCCAAATCCCAAGGCATTCACTCAAAGAGAGAGGACTGAAATCCACAGTAGGGTGGGACCTAGGGCTATGCTGGTCTTTATGGATGGAAAAGAGGAGTTAGTCTTACCCCCTACACCAGCAGATGGACCTGAGGGAACGTATGTGGTTAACAACTTGGGCACTATGGAGTTAGCTGGGGATGACCTGTCTGAGGATGATGATATTGAGCAAGTTTACCCTGAAGAGAAACTCCATGGTATGCTGGTGAGAAGAAACACTTAGAGAGTTTGAACGCAACAAGAGGGGGGGATGAATTGTTGTATAGCCTTTAGGAGTATTTTTGCCCTGTTTCTTGCGGAATTTTACAATGATAAAATACTCAAAACAATATAAAGAAACTCAAAAGAACACAAAGATTTAACGTGGAAGCTTTCTTGGCCTTGAAAGAAAGAAAGCCACGACCACTTCGGATTTTAACTTTTCTTATTAAATTTTATGTAATTTACAACTCTATTACATAAAACTTTTCTCCTTCTCTTCTCTAGGCCTAATTCTCTTCTTCTCCTTCTCGGTTCTCCTTCTCGTTTCTTTTCTCTCTTTACAAGATTTCTCACAATTCCCCTTAGACTTCCCAAGTCTAAATTACACACTCATAAAAACCCTCACAAAATAATTCTCTAAAATTGGATGAAGACAAAGAAATGCACAAGGAAAAATTGATTGAATTAAATGGCAATTAAGAACAACTTATCTTTTTCCTTTTCTTGATTTAATCTCTCTTAATTCTTGAAGGGGGCACTCACGGCAGTTCTTAATTGTGCCGGATACATATGTATTTATAAGCCAACAAGAATTAGAAATAGCCTTAATCCCATGTTCCAAGGATGTGGGATCGTGGGTATGAAACTTGGAGGTTACTCCAAGTACACGGTTAGGTTTAAGCCAAGAATAGTAAATCCTATTTTTGTGGAGATAAAATAGGATCTAAGATATTTAAGTCCTCTTAAATAGGTGGTTATTATTTGCCAATTAAAACCCTTATGCAATTCTGATTTTCAACCGTACAAGTCAATAAAAGAAAAATAAAAATAAAATTTATTTCCCTATTCTCCGTTGACTCAGTTCTCTGACTCGTTGTGTTGGGAACACCATGTTGTCTCCGTCTGGACTGACTTCAATTTTATCAAAACTGGAACTGGTCCATGTGACTCAATTGCTTGACTTTGACGTGCAATGTTCTTCCACAACGTTCTAAGGTGCCATCGACGATCTTGACAATCGGATATATGACCTATAAAACAATCTCTAAAATATTTTGTTTGTTTATAATAGTTAAGTCATCATCAAAACTCAAATGGGCCAACGAATTCCCCCTTTTTGATGATGACAAACTTATAAACAAACTTAATTAAAAACATAGAGTAAAACAACTAACTTGAACATGCTAGAGATTAACACAAGTCCAAATATATTTTGTAAACTAAATCATTACAAATAATTTACTAAACACTTAATCAAACGTATTACTCTAATATATTAAATTTTGAAACTTTATCGTAAATCATGTGGTTAGACATGACTCAAGTTTTCAAAATTAAGTATAACGAAAAACATTAAATTAAAAATTATTAAACACAATAATTTAAGCAACTTCAATAAAATGAAGTTGTAAGAATCTAAATAAAACATAAAAGATAATTAGATATTCCAAAAAACTAAGCATAAGTAGAAATAGTAGCTTATCTAATAAACCAAACCATGATCATAAACTAAGCATAATAAACCAAAACAAAACAGAAACCATGTAAAAACATTAAAGAACAACCAAAGACTAAGTTAAGCATAAGCATTCACAAGAATCATCTTAAGTTTGTTGCCTTTCTTCCCCCTTTTGACATCAATCAAAAAGTAGGGGTTTTTATCAAACCACAGCACTAAGGCAAGCATTAGAAAAATTAAGAAAGTAAGCAGCAAACTAAATGAGCAAATGACAAAACATAAATCAAGAAATGCAAGCATTAAACATCATAGACCATATAAAATAGGAAATAAAAGATAGTAGCATAGTTATATAGAGCAATAAAAGACATAGTAGTCTGTACCCCAACTGGTACGTTCAAAAGAAAGACAAAAAATAAGGATTGTTTTGAGATTACAACTTCAAATGGTATGGCCAACAAACTGATAAAATATAAACTGATAAAGCAGAAGAGGGATCACTGAGCAGTCTCTTCATCAATAAACTCGGTTTGCACTTCCACTATGTCCAGTTTGGCTCCAAGACGGAACTCCATCTGGGTAAGCTGGTCAGTGATTGATGCAAGTGAAACACGAATCTCATCTTGAAAAGCATAGAAAAGAGACTGCAAATTATCAAACTTAGTGAGAAGAAGATCAAATGATGCAGGTGGAACAGGTGAAGGGTTCGTATCAAAACCAGTGTGTGTAGGGGATGGTTGTGAGGTGAATGGTGGTGGAGAAGTTGCTATTGGTGATGGTGGTGGAGATGGTATATGGGACACTGGTTGTGATGAGGATGGGGCATCAGTTGGTTGCTTAGTGGGGAGTGTGGAGGTGTCTTCATCCTTACCAACTGAGAGTTTCGAAGCAAGCCTCCTGCTCTTCCTAGGAGTATTCTGAGATTCTTCCGTTATCGGCTTTGCTACCTCCTCATCACCAGAACTATCACTGGAGTCAACCTCCTCAAGTTCATCCCTTTCTTCGACTGACTCTTCTCCCTCACTACAAGCTTTTCTTTGTTCCTTATTCGCCTCTGCCTTATCAGTGCTGGCAGAGGGAACAGCATCTTGACCCTCTTTTTCTTTTTCTTCTTTCTCCTTTCCTTCTTCTTCAGTTTTTCCCTCTTCTTCCTCTTCTTCAACTACCTTTTCGACTTCCTCCTTCTCCTCATCAGAACTTACTTCCTCAATTTCAATTAGGTCCTCCAAAATCCCCTTTTCATTTAAACTTAAGTGCAAATTTTTAAGACATTTTGCACTTATTCTATTATTAGCGCTCATAGGGAATTGAAGGCCATCCAACGGTACACCAAATTTCTTAAAGATACTGGTCAACAAACCTCCATAACCAACCATAAGGTCCTTTTCAATGCATTCAGACAAATGTGAAACCATCATAGACGGAAAATTAATTTTTATGTGGTTAGCCATACAATAAATTAAGGTGGCGTCACGAAGATTAACTTCACTCCTCTTAGAATGGCGGGGTAAAATAAATCTGCGTGCAATGTTGTAAAGAAGTTTATGAAGTGGTGACAACGACTTGTGACTAAATCTTTTCTTATCATCTAGTCCAAGAAATTTTAACACTGTCTTTTCAGTGATACCCGAAAAAACAATTTTCGAACCCACATAATAAGTGTCAAACCCTACAGCTGGAACATCAAACCATTCTCCTATCATTAAGCTATTGAACTCAATTTTGATTTCTTTAACGGTACTTGAACAAACTCCATTTTCAATGGTGAAATTTTTAATAAATTCTCGCATTAGATTGGGATAAATGGGGTTGCATGAGTGATCGTACATTAGGTTTTCCCACCCTTGGTTTTGTAAAATAGCATGTAATTGGGGAAAAGATGTAGATTCATACCAATATTTGTCGAGTCCGAACCCAACTGACATCTCTTTTGCTACTTCCTCAGCACTATCAGGGTCTACTCGCTTGATCCTTTTCAGTGGTTTGGATGAAGAGGTACCTTTTGGTGTAGAACAAGGTCTTTTGGTTCCGACATGCATGGCTGATTTAGGGGTGTTTGATTTTTGTGGTTCTTGAGATGATGATGGTGGTGCATCTACTGAAGGGGAAGGATATACGACTTGTAGTGGCTTAGGTTGTGAAGATTTGGGCGTCTTTTTCTTTGGGGTCTTACTGGAGGATGAAGATTTTGGGGTTCTCATGGTTAAAAGAGAGAGAGAGAGGATGAAAAATTAAGGGAATGATGAAGATGGTGAAATGAGGAGACGGTTTTGCATGCTGAACTTGATGTGAGGAGTGAGGGATGTGATGTGAGGGAGTGGGGTTTTAATGGGTTGAATGGACGGTTAGTTAATGGTTTGTACTATTTCAAATTTGACGGTTTCGCGTGAATATTCAGTGGTGTAACGAGTAGTTTTAGGATAGGTTTGTTGAATGTGGCGGTTTACGTAACTGATTTTCGAAACACCTCGATGATCCGTCTTCCATAAGTAATTTGAGTTGACCACAAAATAAAATAAAGTAAAATGCTGGAATTTTGTGAAAATATAAAATAAATTTTTGTGAATTTTTGTTTATACGAAAGAAGAAGAAAAAAATTTAACTTTATAATATGACACTAATAGAATAAAATATTCTATTTGGTCTATTCAGTTAAGCAAGCAGTCAAGACAACATTCATGGCATATACTTAAATAGTTGAATACCTAAATCTCGCAATGATTGAACTTTCAATCTTGGTTGTTGTGGTTGATCTAACCCTTCCAATTGTTCCCTTGGAAACGGTTTGGTCATTATGTCTGCAACTTGATCACTAGTATTGACATGTTTAACAATAATATTTTTATGCTCTACGTTATCCTTAAGAAAATGATGCCTAATATGAATGTGTTTAACTCTAGAATGATGCACCGGATCTTTAGAAATGCAAATGGCACTAGTATTATTGCAATAAATAGGAACACATTCAAGTTTAATACCGAAGTCTCTTAGCTGTTGTTTTATCCATAGCATTTGGGAACAGCAAGTTGCTGCTGCCACATATTCAGCTTCTGCAGTGGATAAAGCTATTGTGTTCTGTTTCTTGGAACTCCATGATACCAAGAAGGAGCCAAGAAACTGTACCATTCCTGATGTACTTTTTCTATTCACAAGATCACCTGCATAATCTGCATCACTATACCCTTTCAAGTCATAGACATCACTTTTTGGATAAAATAGGGACAAGTTATCTGTTCCGTTTAAATACCTTAGAATTCTTTTTACTGCCGTATGGTGTGATTCTTTAGGATTTGATTGAAATCTAGCACACAAACCAACACTAAAGGATATATCGGGTCTACTAGTAGTTAAATATAGTAGGGATCCTATCATGCCTCTATACATTGTTTGGTCAACATTAATACCGTTAGAGTCTTCATCTAATCTAATGTTAGTGGCCATGGGTGTGTGGTTTGTTTTAGCATTATCTAGTCCATATTTCTTTAGAAGTTCTTTTATATACTTTTGTTGATGAATAAAGATACCTTTAGCAGTTTGTTTAATTTGCAAACCAAGGAAGAAATTTAATTCTCCCATCATACTCATTTCAAATTCAGCACTCATTAGGTCAGCAAATTCTTTACATAATAATTCATTAGTGGCTCCAAAGATAATATCATCAACATATATTTGAACGACTAAAATATCTGAACCTTTATTCTTGAAGAATAAGGTCTTGTCAATTTTACCCCTTATGAACTTGTTTTCAATCATGAATTTAGTTAATCTCTCGTACCATTGCCTAGGAGCTTGTTTTAGCCCATAAAGAGCCTTATCAAGCTTGTAGACGTGATCCGGAGAAATTGGGTTTTCAAAGCCAGGCGGCTGTTCCACAAAGACTTCTTCTTCCAGAAAACCATTTAAAAAAGCACATTTCACATCCATTTGATATAATTTAAAATTCATAAAAGCAGCAAATGAAATAAGAATTCTAATAGCTTCTAACCTAGCTACTGGAGGAAAAGTTTCAGTATAGTCAATACCTTCCTGTTGATTGTATCCTTTAACCACCAACCTTGCTTTGTTTCTTACTATTATGCCATGTTCGTCCAGCTTGTTTCTGAATACCCACTTCAATCCAATAATCTTCTTATTCTTGGGTTTTAGTTCCATGTGCCACACTTTATTTCTTTCAAACTCATTTAGGTCATCTTGCATTGCGACACCCAATCTGAATCTTGAAGGGCTTCTTCATGATTCTTGGGTTCCAAAATTGAGAGAAAAGCAAAGTGTGCACAAAAATTTCTCATTTGGGACCTTATTTGTATGCCTTTTCCCATATGGCTTAGAATCAAGTCTAGTGGATGTGACTTTTGTTGTTTCCACGGCTTTAGGACAAAGTCTCTTGTGGAGACAGATGTGGAAGCAGGCTCACTGACTTGATTCTGATTTGGCTTAGCTTCAATTCTTTCATCTTGTATGTCTCTCAGAATATCTGGATTGCGAACGTCAGGCTGTTCCTGATTTGCCTGTTGTTCCTGTTCTTGATTTGGTTCAGTATTTTGAACCTGCTGTTGTACTTCTTGTTCTTGCTCCTTATGTATGTTTTCATCATCTTCCAGGTTTGCAAGACCTATCTTAAAATCACCTGTTTCTTGTTCACTTGTTGTAAAATTTGTTTCCTCAAAGATAATGTGAACAGATTCTTCAACACACATAGTTTTCTTATTGTAAACTCTATATGCTTTACTGTGAGATGAGTAGCCGAGAAATACTGCTTCATCACTTCTTTCGTCAAATTTACCTACATTTCTTTTTCCATTTACATGCACAAAACATCGACATCCAAATAGTCGAAAATATGAAATATTAGGTTTAGTTCCTTTAAACAGTTCGTAGGGGGTTTTAGAAGTGATTGGTCTTATTAGTACACGATTGACAATGTAGCATGCAGTATTAACGGCTTCGGCCCAAAAATTTCTAGGTAGACCATTAGCTATTAACATGGTTCTAGCCATTTCTTCTAAAGTTCGATTTTTTCGTTCCACCACACCATTTTGTTGTGGTGTTCTAGGTGCGGAGAAATTGTGACTTAAACCATGCTCATTACAATAATCCATAAACCTTGAATTTTCAAATTCTTTACCATGATCCGATCTTATGTGGACAAGTTGATTGTTACTAGATTTTTTAATTTTGGTGGCAAATGCAACAAATTCATCAAAAGCCTCATCTTTGCTAGATAAAAACAATGTCCATGTAAATCTACTGTAATCATCAACTATAACAAATACGTATCACTTACCGCTGCGACTTTGGATTCTCATTGGTCCACAAAGATCCATATGAATTAATTCAAGTGGCTTTGTGGTGGTCACGACATTTTTAGGTTTGAAGGACGACCTTACATGTTTTCCTTTGGCACAAGGATCACATACTTCATTCTTTTGAAATTTTAGGGACGGTAATCCTCTAAAACACTCAGACACGTTAAACTGGTTTTAGGAACAGTGTACAGATCCACCACGTAGGTGTTCCCTTTTCTGAATCCTTCCAGTATGATGTCTCCTGTGTCGTTCCTAGAAATGATGCACTTTTCAGAAGTAAAGTTTACAGAGTTACCTTTGTCGCAAAATTGAGAGATACTTAACAGATTGTGTTTTAAGTTCTCGACTAAAAATACATTGTCTATAGCATGGAAACTTGACCTTCCTATCTTTCCTTTTGCAATTATTCTCCTTTCATGTTGTCGCCAAAGGTCACAGTTCCTGCATCATAGGCTTCTAGTGAGAGAAATTTTTATCTATCGCCAGTCATGTGCTTGGAACAGCCACTGTCGAGATACCATGAGCTGTTCCCCCTCACTAGAACCTGCAAAACGAACTTACTTGTTAGAGGGTGGAACCCAGCCATCCTTGGGTTCCACGTCGATTATACATGACTCATATTTCTTAATCCAAACTCTATCAACATATATTTGGTTCGTTTTGTTATGCTGTTCCTTTTTTAAACATTGATGTTTCAGGTGCCCCGTCTTGCCACAAAAGGAACAGCCCTTATTACTTGGGAGATCGACACAGACCTTCCTCTTATTGTTATTCTTATTATACCCTAGACCTTTAGTTCTTTTGTTTTTAGCGTCAATAATCCATTTGGGAACCTCTTTGATTTTCGCTTTTCCTCTTGAATTTAATTCAAGCTTGAGTTGTTCATTTTCATTTTTAGCGGATTCTAGGTCTAACTTCATCTTGTTAAAATCCTTTTTAGACTCTTGAATGGATTCGATTTTTAGTTCTTATCCTTGCAATTTATATTGATTTAATTCAATATTTAACATGACATTTTCTTGTTTTACCTTTTCTATAGCTTCCTTCAACATCACGTTTTTATCAAGCAAATCAAAAAACCGTGTTTGCACATCGGACCTAAAAGAGTTTAGGTTGGATATTTGGTCTTTGCTAGTCTTAAGGTTTTTCTCTATTTGGAGACAGATGGCAGTTTGTTTTTCTAGATTACTTTGTGTGTCCAAAATCATTTTAATTAATAAATGTTTATCCAATTTGAATAGGTAATCAAGAAATGAATTAGAAGACAATACCTCTTTTCCTTTGGACTTCTCATCATGTGTAGCCATGAGACAGAGATTGGCTGTTTCTTCTTCAACGGGAGCTTCGGTTTCAGCCTCGCTTTCAGATTCTCCCCATGAAGCTATCATGGCTTTGCGAAAATTAGCTTTGTTGAAGTTTCCTTTTACTGGTTGTCTTCCTGTTTCCCTTGCCTTCCCTTTGCCCTTCTTGTTCTTCCATTGAGGGCATTCCTTGATGAAGTGTTCGGTACTTCCACATTTGTGGCATTCAAAGTTGGCTTTTGAATTTGCAGTTCCTCTTTCTTTGAAATTTCTTTGATTATTATATCTGATGTTCCTGAAGAACTTCTTGAATTTTCGCACCAACATTGCTGCCTCCTCCTCATCATCTTCTGACTCTTCTTGATCATTCACTGTCAGAGCCAGGCCTTTGTTCCTGGAACTGTCCGCTGTTCCCAGATGTAATTCATGAGTCATCAGGGAACCAGCTAACTCTTCCAGGTTGAATTTGGTGAAATCTTTAGATTCTTGAATGGCAGTGACCTTAGCTCTCCAGCGATCATCTTGAGGTAGGCTCCTTAGGATTTTTCGTACCTGTTCATCTGAGGGAATTAGCCTTCCAAGAGAGACAAGCTCATTTGTGATGTTAGTGAATCTAGTAAACATTTCTTGAATGCTTTCTCTAGGTTCCATAACAAATCTTTCATATCTTGACATGAGCAACTCAATCTTGGAACGCTTTACTTCACTTGTTCCTTCATGGGTAACTTGATGGCAAGAGCATTCATCTCCATTTTCTGAAAATCTTCCTTCTCATATTCTGTTATCGGTTTGGGAACAGTTTCGTTATTGGAGTTGGTAGTGGTTACCTCAAAATCTCCAGCTTCGATGACTCTCCAAACTTTATAGTTCTCGGCTTTGATGAAGATTTCCATCCTATTCTTCCAATACGTGTAAAATTTCCCATCAAACATTGGTGGTCTCTAAGTAGAGTACCCTTCTTCCATGCGTTCATTCATTTTCAACATCTCTAATACACCTAGATACGGCTCTCAGGGTTTCCTGATCAAATGAGGAACAGGGCTCTGATACCAATTGTAGAAACACTTAGAGAGTTTGAACGCAACAAGAGGGGGGGGTGAATTGTTGTGTAGCCTTTAGGAGTATTTTTGCCCTGTTTCTTACGGAATTTTACAATGATAAAATACTCAAAGCAATATAAAGAAACTCAAAAGAACACAAAGATTTAACGTGGAAGCTTTCTTGGCCTTGAAAGAAAGAAAGCCACGACCACTTCGGATTTTAACTTTTCTTATTAAATTTTATGTAATTTACAACTCTATTACATAAAACTTTTCTCCTTCTCTTCTCTAGGCTTAATTCTCTTCTTCTCCTTCTCGGTTCACCTTCTCGTTTCTTTTTCTCTCTTTACAAGATTTCTCACAATTCCCCTTAGACTTCCCAAGTCTAAATTACACACTCATAAAAACCCTTACAAAATAATTCTCTAAAATTGGATGAAAACAAAGAAATGCACAAGGAAAAATTGATTGAATTAATTGGCAATTAAGAACAACTTATCTTTTTCCTTTTCTTGATTTAATCTCTCTTAATTCTTGAAGGGGGCACTCACGTCAGTTCTTAATTGTGCCGGATACATATGTATTTATAAGCCAACAAGAATTAAAAATAGCCTTAATCCAATGTTCCAAGGATGTGGGATCGTGGGTATGAAACTTGGAGGTTACTCCAAGTACACGGTTAGGTTTAAGCGAACAATAGTAAATCCTATTTTTGTGGAGATAAAATAGGATCCAAGATATTTAAGTCTTCTTAAATAAGTGGTTATTATTTGCCAATTAAAACCCTTATGCAATTCTGATTTTCAACCGTACAAGTCAATAAAAGAAAAATAAGAATAAAAATTTATTTCTCTTATTCTCCGTTGACTTATTTCTCTGACTCGTTGCGTTGGGAACACCGTGTTGTCTCCGTCTGGACTGACTCTAATTTTATCAAAACTGGAACTGGTCCATGTGACTCAACTGTTTGACTTAGACGTGCAATGTTCTTCCACAACCTTCTAAGGTGCCATCGACGATCTTGACAATCGGATATATGACCTATAAAACAATCTCTAAACTATTTTGTTTGTTTATAAAAGTTAAGTCATCATCAAGACTCAAATGGGCTAACACTACCCCTAAAAGTGAGAAGGTAAGCCAGAGAGAGTACATTTTCCAGACCAAATGTAGGATTAGTAGTGACCTATGTGACCTATTCATTGATAGTGGTAGTGAATCTAACTATGTGAGCAGGGAGTTGGTAAAGAAACTGCACCTCACCACCAGACCACACCCTAGACCTTATAAGTTGAGATGGCTGGATGAGCACACAGGAAATTATGTGAAGAAGCAGTGCTTGGTAAATTTTAAGATAGGCACATATGAGGATCAAGTTCTGTGTGATGTTGTAAGTATGGATGCCTGCCATGTCCTGCCAGGTAGGCCTTGGCAACATGACAGAGGCACTAAACATGATGGGGTCACTAATGTGTACACACTTAAGCATGAGGGGAAACTGAAAGAACTACTTCCACTGCCCCCTAATAAGGTTGTTCCCCCTCCTAAAACCAAGCCACCAGTCCACCTGATCAGTAGGAAGGGATGTGACAAAGAGATCAGAACTGGCACCACAGTTTTTGTAGTGTTCACTAAGGAAGTAGTACAGGGCTCACAGCAGACTCACCCCTCTCTAACTAGATTACTGAATGAATTCAACGATGTGTTTCCTAGAGAACTTCCCCTAGGATTACCTCCCATTAGGGGTATAGAACACCAAATTGACCTTATTCCAGGTGCTCCAATCCCAAACAAACCTGCTTACAGGGCTAATCCCAAGGAGACTCAAGAACTGCAGAGACAGATTGAGGAGTTAATGAATAAAGGGTATGTAAGGGAAAGTCTGAGTCCCTGTACAGTACCCACTCTCTTAGTCCCCAAGAAGGATGGGACTTGGAGGATGTGTATTGACTCAAGGAGTGTTAACAATATAACTGTAAAATACAGATTCCCAATCCCTAGATTAGATGATTTGTTAGATGAACTAAGTGGAGCAGAGTGGTTCAGTAAGGTTGATCTAAGAAGTGGCTACCACCAAATTCGAATGAAAGAGGGGGATGAGTGGAAGACTGCCTTCAAAACTAAATATGGCCTCTATGAATGGCTTGTGATGCCATTTGGACTCACTGGTGCCCCAAGTACCTTCATGAGACTTATGACTGAAGTATTGAGACCTTGTTTAGGGAGATGTGTAGTGGTATATCTAGATGACATCCACATTTATAGCTCCACTATGCAATTACACCTAACTCATTTAAGGGAAGTCTTTCTTATTTTGAGAAAACAGAAGTTGTTTGGTAACTTGGAAAAATGTGCCTTTATGATGCAAGAAGTGAATTTTCTAGGTCTCATCATAGGAAGGGAGGGAGTTAAAGCTGACCCAACCAAGATAGAAGCAATCAGAACATGGCCTACCCCCTTGAGTGTCACCCAAGTAAGGTCTTTCCATGGTTTAGCCTCTTTTTACAGGAGGTTCATAAAGAACTTCAGCACCATCATGGCCCCAATCACTGAGTGCACTAAGTCTAACAACTTGGTTTGGACTCCAGAGGCACATCAAGCTTTTGAGAGGGTCAAACAAGAGATGTGTCAAGCCCCTATCCTGAGGTTACCTGACTTTGCCAAGCCCTTTGAATTAGAGTGTGATGCTAGTGGAAAGGGTATAGGGGCAGTGTTGTTACAAGAAGGGAGACCTGTTGCATACTTTAGTGAGAAATTCAGTGGGAGTAAACTAAACTACTCCACTTATGACAAGGAATTTTATGCCATAGTCAGAGCTTTAGAAACTTGGACACACTACTTGAAAGTGCAACCTTTTATCCTTTACTCTGACCATGAGTCCTTAAGGCATATCCATGGACAAAAGAAACTCAACACCAGGCATGCTAAGTTGGTTGAGTTCCTACAATCCTTCACCTTTTCATCCAAATACAAAGCAGGAAAGGCTAACATAATTGCTGATGCCCTAAGTAGAAGAACTCATCTGCTTGCTATCTTAGAAACTAAGGTACTAGGATTTGAAATGGTTAAGGACTTATATAGTTTAGATCCTGAGATGAGTGACCTGTACCAGCATTGTTTAAAAGAACCTCAGGGTCATTTCTTTGTTCAGAATGGGTTCCTGTTCAAAGATAACAGACTATGTATTCCCAAGTCACCCTTGAGATATGTCCTAGTAAAAGAAGTGCATGAGGGAACTATGGGAGGACACTTTGGCATACAGAAGACTTTAGACATGTTGGCTCAGAATTTTTTTTGGCCTAAGATGCTAGGGACTATAGGGAAGTATGTGTTGAGGTGTGAGGCTTATTTGAAAGCTAAACTGACCTTCCACAAAGAGGGGGAAGGATGCTATCATGGTAGTGGTGGATAGGTTTTCAAAAATAGGACACTTCATACCTTGCCACAAAACTGATGATGCTAAGTACATTGCTAATTTGTATTTCACTGAGATAGTCAGACTACATGGTATCCCTAGGTCTATTGTCTCAGATAGGGACAGTAAATTTTTGAGTGTTTTTTTGTCTACACTATGGAAACTATTAGGCACCGAGTTGATGTATAGCACCAGTCACCACCCTCAAACAGATGGTCAGACTAAAGTGACTAATAAAACCCTTGGTGCCATCCTCAGAGCCTTAGTTCAAAAGAACCTTAAAGAGTGGGATCTAAAACTAGGGCATGCTGAATTTGCATATAATAGAAGTCCTAGTGCAGCCACTAGGGTGTCTCCTTTTTGAGTGTGTTTTTGGCACAAACCCATTACTACCTGTCTCTTTGATTGATTTGCCAGGACAGGATGCTCCACACAAAGAAGCCAGGGCACAGGCAGAATCCTTAATGAAGATCCATGAACAAGTCAGGCTTAACATTGAGAAGGCCAACCTCAGATACAAGACCAAAGCAGACAAGGGAGCCACTTTCAGCAAGGCATTCCAAGTAGGTGATTTAGTGTGGGTTCACCTCAGAAAAGAGAGGTTTCCCCGCAAGAGACTGAACAAACTCATGCCCAGAGCAGCTGGACCCTACCCCATCATCTGCAAAATTGGAGACAATGCTTACCAAGTAGACATGGGAACAGACTCAGGGGTACATCCTACCTTCAACATTGGTGATCTTGCTCCCTATCATGGTCCTGCAGAATTGAGGACAATTCTTTTTGAAGAGGGAGGGGATGAAACAATCATGGTTAAAAGTCAACAACCCAGTCCAAGTCAACAGAACAGTATTGACCCTATGAGCTTTGCACCTGCACCAAATCCAAGAAAGGAGCAGGACAATAACATGGAGCACATCAAGGGAACCCAAGACACATCAGGATCTTGGACCAGTCCATGGAAACTTAGTACCAGGGCAAAAGATCAAGAAACAGCCCCCACAACCCAGACAGACACTGAACAGAACAATACAGATGAAGGGGCTGACCAGGGGACCTTGGTGAGTGCCAAGCGCCTTGATCAGAGCAGCACTGAGGCAAACCAGTCCACAACCAGTATCTAAGCACATAGACCTAGCCATGCTGGGGCCAGGACTGCTCTACATATCCACCTAGAAGCCTAGAGCCCCTGGTGAAGGTGGCCTGTTTGACAGAAGATCAGATTTGAGGCTTTATTCCTTTTTAGCCTTTTTATTCTATTTTTAGGCCTAAGTGTTGTTTAAATGAGGCACATGCCTGGCACATGCCCTCATTAGTAATCTTGGTTTTTGAACGTTATGTTAGTTCATCCAAGCCTATAAATAGGCCACCCTTGTATCATAAACACTCAGTTTTTGCATTCTAATATACACCAAACCTTTGAGTAAACAAAGTTTGGGATTGAAGATTCAATCCTGATTTCTGAATTGTCAAGAGTGAGTGAGTGAAACTGATTCTTTCTTTTCAGTTTGTCCTAACAAGAACTTGGGTGAGTGTAGCCCAATTCCTTGAAGGAGATCCTTGCCTAACCCATCTGAGTATTGGAAGGGTAAAGATCACAGATCAGACCCCTCTGATCATATCTGCATTGGAGTATTTGAGGCTTGTTCTGGCAAAGGTCAACCCAAGAAGACATCAACCTGAGTCAAGAGAGGAAGGTTGTTGAAATTAGGTAGGCCCTGGCAATATGATAAAAAGACCACACATGATGGGTATGCAAATACCTATACCCTAAGACATGAGGGAAAGAAGAAAGAATTGGTTCCCCTACCCCCACACAGGACCATACCACCCAAACCTAGTAGGGCACCAGTGCATTTAATCACTAGGAAGGAGGTGGACAGAAGCATTAAGTCACAACAAACAGCATTCTGTTTGTTCACCAAGGAGGTAACCACACCCACTCCTATACCAAAAGAGCTAGAACCATTGATGACACAGTACATGGATGTGTTCCCTGAGGATTTACCTCCAGGGCTACCACCTCTTAGAGGTATTGAGCA
The DNA here is from genome assembly GCA_019425755.1 of Amaranthus cruentus. Lineage (NCBI taxonomy): Eukaryota > Viridiplantae > Streptophyta > Magnoliopsida > Caryophyllales > Amaranthaceae > Amaranthus > Amaranthus cruentus. The sequence goes on from CM033459.1 coordinate 16,254,904, forward strand.
CCAAATTGACTTAATACTTGGAGCTACACTACCTAACAGACCCGCATACAGAACCAACCCCATGGAAGCAAAAGAACTACAGAGACAGGTAGAAGAATTAATGCAAAGGGGTTATGTTAGGGAAAGCTTAAGCCCCTGTGCTGTTCCCACCTTGTTAGTTCTAAAAAAAGATGGAACTTGGAGGATGTGTATTGACAGCAGGAGTGTCAATAACATCACCATTAAGTACAGGTTCCCCATCCCGAGGATAGATGACCTACTGGATGAGCTAGCAAGAGCTTAATGGTTCAGCAAAATTGATTTGAGGAGTGGATACCATAAAATCAGGATGAGGGAGGGGGATGAATGGAAAACAACATTTAAGACTAAGTATGGGCTGTATGAGTGGCTAGTTATGCCCTTTGGACTAACAGGAGCCCCTAGCACTTTCATGAGATTAATGAATGAAGTGCTAAGACCTTTCCTAGGCAGATTCATAGTGGTTTACCTAGATGATATCTTAATTTACAGCAAAGAACTGCAAGAACACTTGAATCACTTGCAACAGCTGTTTGATGTGTTCAGGCAACAGATATTGTATGGAAAACTTGAAAAATGTAGCTTTCTATTTCCTGAAGTGAGCTTCTTAGGTTATATCATTGGGAGAACAGGAGTCAAGGTAGACCCTAGCAAGGTCCAAGCAATCAAGGACTGGCCAATACCTACTACTGTCACCCAAGTTAGATCATTCCATGGTCTAGCCTCCTTTTACAGGAGGTTTATAAGGAATTTTAGCTCCATAATGGCACCTGTCACAGAGTGTACTAAGAAGGGCAAATTTAAGTGGACACCTGAGGCACACAAGGCTTTTAAGACCCTTAAGGAGTTAATGTGTAAGGCTCCTGTGCTAAAATTACCTGACTTCACCAAGCCTTTTGAAGTAGACTTTGATGCTTGTGGGACTGGGATTGGGGCAGTATTAGTACAGGAAGGAAGACCCATTGCCTTTTTCAGTGAGAAACTGAACAAGAGTAGACTAAACTACTCTACCTATGACAAGGAGTTCTATGCAGTCATTAGGGCCCTTGAACATTGGTCACATTACACACAGACCATGAGTCCTTAAAACACATCAATGTCCAACAAAAGTTAGTTGGGAAACATGCAAGATGGGTGGAGTTCATGCAAACATTTGATTTTGTGGCTAAGTATAAAACAGGAAAAACAAACATCATTGTAGATGCTTTAAGTAGGAAATACAGCCTGTTAGGCATACTTGGGGCTAGAATCTTAGGGTTTGAAATCATTAAAGAACAATATAAGGACTGCCCTGACTTTGCAAACCTATACAACCAATGTGAGACAGCACCTCAAGGCCTGTTCTGTGTCCAACAGGGTTTCTTGTTCAAAGGAAACCAATTGTGCATACCTAAGACCTCTCTGAGAAACCTTCTAGTTAAGGAGGTACATGAAGGACGTTTAGGGGGACATTTTGGGATACAGACGACACTGAATATGTTAGCAAAGCATTTTTACTGGCCTAAGATGTTGGGAACAGTAGGAAAACACATTTTAAGATGTGAAACCTGTTTAAAGGCTAAGGTGACCTTCCACAAAGGAAAATACCTACCATTACCTACACCTCATAAGCCATGGGAACATACTAGCATGGATTTCATGATGGCCCTACCTAGAACAAGGAGAGGGAAGGACTCCATTATGGTGGTAGTAGACAGATTTTCCAAGATGGCTCATTTTGTGGCCTGCACCAAGAGTGATGATGCCCAACACATAGCTAGGCTGTACTTTGCTGAGATCATTAGGTTGCATGGAGTGCCTAGGACCATAGTGTCTGATAGAGACAGTAAATTCTTGAGCTACTTTTGGAAAACCCTTTGGAAATTACTTGGAACTAAGCTATTGTTCAGCACTGCTCACCACCCTCAAACAGATGGGCAGACTGAAGTAACAAATAGGACATTAGGAACTCTCCTCAGGGCACTAGTGAGCAGGAACCTCAGGGATTAGGACTTAAAACTATGCCATGCAGAATTTGCATTCAACAAGACCCCTAGTCAGACCACCAAGCACTCACCCTTTGAGTGTGTGTATGGATTTAACCCACTACTACCTGTATCTTTGATTGATTTACCTTAATAATGACAGGAGACAAGAGGAAGCAGTAGATATGGTGGCCAAAATGGAAAAGCTGCATAAGCTGGTGCATGACAACATAGAGGCAGCAAACAGGAAATACAAAGAGAAAGCAGATAAGCATCTGAGGCACAAGGACACCATCAAGGAAGGGGACTTAGTTTGGATCCATATAAGGAAGGAAAGGTTCCCACAATTGAGGAAAAACAAGCTCATGCCAAGAGCCATAGGACCTTTCCCTATTCTGAAGAAGTTTGGCAGCAATGCATATGAAGTGCAACTCCCTGAGGAATACAACATATCCAACACATTCAATATAGGAGACCTCACACTCTACAAGGAGGCTGAAGAATTGAGGACAATTCTTTCCCAAGAGGGAGGAGTTGAAACAAATGGAGTTTCAAGCACTCAAACCAACAGCAGCACAGTACAACAGAATCCTTCAAAAATAACAGGCACTTTCAAGTAAACATCTGCACCAAATAAGGATGGTGGCATGGGAGATGGAAGCAAGGGCATGAATGGACTTAAGGGAGGGTTAACTACCTATGACAATCAAAGAAGGAGCTTGGAAAACACAGATCAAACAAATAGGGCCCAAACAGACAGCCAAGGTACTGGAGACAGGACACCTGAACACATCAGTAAACAACTGACCTTGGGCAGGACCCTGCAACCAAACCTGAGTCAACTAGAGCAAGATAAGGGCAATTATGGAATCTTGGCACATGGACCTCCATGTCAAGGCCCAAGGACCCTCCTAATCATACATGAAGAACGCTAGAGAAAGGCTTGAAGGAAGGCTGCCAGACAGACTGAGCAGCAGGAAATAATACTTAGTCATTTTTCTGTTTGTTTTAAATTTTACCCTTGCACATGTATGGCACGTGAGCCATTTAAAATGTAACTAGCATCTTGAACATTTGAAGCCTATATAAAGGCATGCCCTCTCATGTAAAAAGCAGTTTTTGATCATTAATAAAATTCAGAGGTATTTTTCAAACCAAGTGTCTTTTAGAAGATTGTGTCTTCTTAGAGGTGTGAGTGAAGCATTTCCCCTGGTTTCTTGGGATTGTGAGTGAAGCAATTCAAGGGCATCAGGAACTCAAAGGAAACAAGGGAGTGAACCTTGATTCATTTGAGGGAAAGGTGAGGAGTGGTGAGTGAAGCCAACCCCCATCTGATCAGCAACTTCATCAGAAACTCAAGAACCTGATTCTTGAAGTTTCTGTCATCTGTCTCACCTATCCTTGTGGGGTGAGGGTGACTACAAAGTATAGAGAGGAGGTACCAGGCCAAATCAAAATCTCGAGGGTACCAAGATTCAGGAACCATCATTTGTTGGACCAGTCAAGAAAGGTGCAAGCCTACACAGAGCCATCAAGCAGCCCCAGACATCAGATTGCCAGTCCAATCTTGGTTTTCAGACTGATTAATAAGGCAGCTAGTGACTTCTGCCTAGGGCCAGAATTTGAGTTTGTTTAGGGATTAAGGCATCCAATACCCCTATTGCAAGTCCAAGGTCACATCCTAGGCCTGGGTTTACATCAGAAAATCAATGAACTTGGAGAGTATAAGATCTAGGGCAGCAGGAGGAACAGAGGAATTAGTATCAAAACCAGTGGTTGTGTGTGGAGGTGATACTGGTGAGGTAAAATTAGTTGGTGTTGTGGGAATAGGTGATGGTGGTGATGATACTGGTTTAGGTGAGGCAGGGACATTGATAGGCTCATTTGAAGGCTTAGAGGTAGCATTATCATCCAAACTAGCATGGCGTTTTGACGCTAGCCTGCGACTTTTCCTAGGAGTCAGCACAGGCTCCTCATGATGTGGTTTTGCCACTTCCTCCTCTTCTGAACTATCACTGGAAGCCTTTTCCTCAAGTTCACCCTTGTCATCTTCCTTTGAAACTTCCCCTTCAGTATGAACTTTCTCCTCGTCCTCATTCACCTCTACCTTATCAGTATTGGCAGAGGGAACAACTTCCTGATCCTTTTTCTTTTCTTCTTTCCTCTCCTCTCCTTCCACTTCTTTTTCTCCCTCGTCTTTTTCTTCTTCTTTCTTATCTTCTCCTTCCTGTTCATCATCAGAACTCACTTCCTCCACCTCCTCTATGGCATCCTCTAGAATCCCATTCTCATTTAATTGAAGGTGCAAGTTGGTAAGACACTTCGCACCGATTTTGTTACTAGCGGTCATTGCAAACTTCTTAAAAATATGTGTTAACAAACCTCCATAACCTACCATGGTTTTCTTTTTGATACAGTCAGCTAAATGAGAAATCATCAAAGATGGAAAATTTATTTTGATGTGGTTAGCCAAACAATAAATGAGGGTAGCGTCACGAAGGTTTACCTCACTACGCTTGGAATTGCGTGGCAAGATAAATCTCCTGGCAATGTTATATAAGAGTTTGTGGAGGGGAGACAATGAGTTGGGACTAAAGCGTTTTTTCTCATTAACACCCAAAAATTTAAGAACGGTTTTTTCATTTATGCTAGAAAAGACAATTTTTGAGCCCACATAGTAAGTGTCAAACCCAATACCAGGAACTCCAAACCATTCTCCTAACACCAAACTATTGAACTCGACTTTAATATCCTTGATTGTACTAGAGCATACCCCATTATCAATCGAAAAATTTTGAATAGATTCTCGCATAAGGTGTGGATAAATCGAATTGCAAGAAAAATTACCCATTAATTCCTCCCAACCCTGATTACTTAGGATTGCATGTAATTGAGGGAAAGGATTAGAATCATACCAATATTTGTCTAAACCAAAACCCACGGACATCTCCTTATTTAACTCCTCACCACTGTTTGGATCCACTTGTTTGATCCTTTTCGTCGGCTTGGATGACGAGCTTCCTTTAGAAAAGGTCTTTTGGTACCGGCATGCATGGGTTTGGTAGACTCACTGACTTGATTCTGATTTGGCTCAGCTTCATTTCTTTCATCTTGTACTTCTCTAATAATATCCGGAGTAGGAACGTCAGGCTGTTCCTGATTTGCCTGTTGTTCCAGTTCTTGATTTGGTTCAGTATTTTGAACCTGTTGTTGTTCTTCTTGTTCTTGCTCCTTATGTATGTTTTCATCATCTTTCAGGTTTGCAAGACCTATCTTAAAATCACCTGTTTCTTGTTCACTTGTTGTAAAATTAGTTTCATCAAAGATAATGTGAACAGATTCTTCAACGCACATAGTTTTCTTATTGTAAACTCTATATGCTTTACTGTGAGATGAGTAGCCAAGAAATACTACTTCATCACTTCTTTCATCAAATTTACCTATATTTCTTTTTCCATTTACATGCACAAAACATCGACATCCAAATACTCGAAAATATGAAATATTAGGTTTAATTCCTTTAAACAGTTCGTAGGGGGTTTTAGAAGTGATTGGTCTAAGTAAAACACGATTTACAATATAGCATGCAGTATTAACGGCTTCGGCCCAAAATTTTCTAGGTAGATCACTAGCTATTAACATGGTTCTAGCCATTTCCTCTAAAGTTCGATTTTTACGTTCCACCACACCATTTTGTTGGGGTGTTCTAGGTGCGGAGAAATTGTGACTTAAACCATGCTCATTACAATAATCCATAAACCTTGAATTTTCAAATTCTTTACCATGATCCGATCTTATGTGGACAAGTTGATTGTTACTAGATTTTTGAATTTTGGTGGCGAATGCAACAAATTCATCAAAAGCCTCATCTTTGCTAGATAAAAATAATGCCCATGTAAATCTACTGTAATCATCAACAATAACAAATACATATCGCTTACCGCTACGACTTTGGATTCTCATTGGTCCACAAAGATCCATATGAATTAATTCAAGTGGCTTTGAGGCGGTCACGACATTTTTAGGTTTGAAGGACGACCTTACATGTTTTCCTTTGGCACAAGGATCACATACTTCATTCTTTTGAAATTTTAGGGACGGTAATCCTCTAACTAGGTCTTTAGTTCTTAATGTATTAAGCAATGAGAAGCTAGCATGACCTAGACGTTTATGCCAGAGGAGAGGGTCATCTTCTAAAACACTCAGACACGTTAGACTGGTTTTAGGAACAGTGTGCAGGTCCACCACGTAGGTGTTCCCTTTTCTGATTCCTTCCAGTATGATGTCTCCTGTGTCGTTCCAAGAAATGATGCACTTTTCAGAAGTAAAGTTTACAGAGTTACCTTTGTCGCAAAATTGAGAAATACTTAACAAGTTGTGTTTTAAGTTCTCGACTAAAAATACATTGTCTATCGCATGGGAACTTGACCTTCCTATTTTTCCTTTTGCTATGATTTCTCCTTTCATATTGTCGCCAAAGGTCACAGTTCCTCCATCATAGGCTTCTAGTGAGAGAAACTTTGATCTGTCGCCTGTCATGTGCTAGGAACAACCACTGTCGAGATACCATGAGCTGTTCCCCCTAACTAGAACCTGCAAAACGAACTTAATTGTTAGAGGGTGGAACCCAGCTATCCTTGGGTTCCATGTCGATTACACATGAATCATATTTCTTAATCCAAACTCTATCGACATATATTTGGTTCGTTTTGTTATGTTGTTCCTTTCTTAAACATTGATGTTTCAGGTGCCCCGTCTTGCCACAAAAGGAACAGACCTTACTACTTGGGAGATCAACATAGACCTTCTTCTTTTTGTTATTCTTATTATATCCTAGACCTTCAGTTCTTTTGGTTTTAGCGTCAATAATCCATTTGGGAACCTCTTTGATTTTCCCTTTTCCTTTTGAATTTAATTCAAGCTTAAGTTTTTCATTTTCATTTTTGGTGGATTCTAGGTCTAACTTCATCTTGTTAAAATCGTTTTTAATATCTTGAATGGATTCGGTTTTTATTTCTAATCCTAGCAATTTATATTGATTTAGTTCAATATTTAACATGACATTCTCCTGTTTTACTTTCTCTATAGCTTTGTTTAACATCACATTTTTATCAAGTAAATCAAAAAACCGTGTTTGCACCTCGAACCTAAAAGAGTTTAGGTAGGATATTTGGTCTTTGCTAGTCTTAAGGTCTTTCTCTATTTGGAGACAGATGGAAGTTTGTTTTTCTAGATTATTTAGTGTCTCCAAAATCATTTTAATCAATTCATGGTTATCCAATTTGAATAGGTAATTAGGAATGAATTAGAAGACAGTACCTCTTTTCCTTTGGACTTCTCATCATGTGTAGCCATGAGACATAGATTGGCTGTTTCTTCTTCAACTGGGGTTTCGGTTTCAGCCTCGCTTTCAGATTCTCCCGATGCAGCTATCATGGCTTTGCGAAAATCAGCTTTGTTGAAGTTCCCTTTCACTGGTTGTCTTCCTGTTTCCCTTGCCTTCCCTTTACCCTTTTCGTTCTTCCATTGAGGGCAATCTTTGATGAAGTGATCGGTACTTCCACATAAGTGGCATTCAAAGTTGGCTTTTGAATTTGCAGTTCCTCTTTCTTTGAAGTTCCTTTGATTATTATATCTACTGTTCCTGAAGAACTTATTGAATTTTCGCACCAACATTGCTGCCTCTTCTTCATCACCTTCTGACTCTTCTTGATCATTCGCTGTTAGAGCCAAGCCTTTGTTCCTGGAACTGTCCGCTGTTCCCAGATGTAATTCGTGAGTCATCAGGGAACCAGGTAACTCTTCGAAGTTGAATTTGGTGAAATCTTTAGATTCTTGTATGGCAGTGACCTTAGCTCTCCAACGATCATCTTGAGGTAGGCTCCTTAAGATTTTTCTTACCTGTTCATCTGAGGGAATTAGCCTTCCAAGAGAGACAAGTTCATTTGTGATGTTAGTGAACCTAGTGAACATTTCTTGAATGCTTTCTCTAGGTTCCATAACAAATCTTTCATATCTTGACATGAGCAAGTCAATCTTGGAACGCTTTACTTCACTGGTTCCTTCATGGGTGACCTCCAGCAGATCCCAAATCTGTTTTGTTGTTTTGCAGCCCATTATTCGATTGTGTTCATTTGGTCCCAGCTCACAGTGTAGTAATTTTATGGCAAGAGCATTCATCTCCATTTTCTGGAAATCCTCCTTTTCGTATTCAGTTATTGGTTTGGGAACAGTCTCGTTATTGGAGTTGGTAGTGGTTACCTCAAAATCTCCAACTTCAATGACTCTCCAAACTTGGTAGTTTTCTGCCTTAATGAAGATTTCCATCCTATTTTTCCAATATGTATAAAATTTCCCATCAAACATTGGCGGTCTCTGAGTGGAGTAACCTTCGTCCATACGTTCATTCATCCTTAACATCTCTAATACACCAAGATACGGCTCTCAGGGTTTCCTGATCAAATGAGGAACATGGCTCTAATACCAATTGTAGAAACACTTAGAGAGTGATGTAGATCAACCCAGCCCAATATTAACTCTTTCAAAGATCAACTTGTTCAACATTTGGGTATGGTTCTCTTTAAGCTTTAAGCTAATTTTTAGATTATTCGAGGTTCACAAAATAAATACTAATCTCTTACTCGTTCTTTAGTTTAATTTAAATTAAGTTGTGTCATGAGTCAAGTATTTTCTAATTCAGTCTTTTCTTTATTATTTTAATTTTGTAGATTGAGTCGTTTTATTAATTGAGTCTTTTATTTTATTTCGAGTATATGAGTCTTTTATGTATTTTTGTTTTTGCAATAAACTATGTTCTTAAAGATGATTAAGCCAGGTTTAGGATCAAGCTTAATCATGTCTCATGTTTAGTTAGTTGAGTTGTAATTTTTATTTTTCATTTGTCGAGTCTTAAACATAAAATTGCTCATTTGGTTTGAAAATTACAAAGCTTGAGATGCAAGAATCGACGCAAGAAGAAAATTCAGCTATGAGAGCATCAAATCATCCAAAAATTGGAAGATACCAAAGATACATGGAGAATATTTGCATAATTCAGAAATCAAGCAAAGATATATGCAAGAAATATTCATGGAGAATACTTGGAGCCGTTGAAAGACACACAAATCAGCAAGGATATTGAGCTTTATTCTTTGAGGATTATTGCTGATTTCTAAAACATTCTCACCACAATTCAGCCTAACGAATATTCCATGATGATTGAAGACTTATTTGCACAATATTACAAGTTTCTACATCACAATCATACATATATGAATTTATTTTGCAAATTTTGTGTAATCATTTCTTAGCTATTAGCTTATTTGTTTTTTTTAGTATAAATAGCTCGGACATTCAGCCTTGTTGAATCATTCATTGAACATTAATACAAAAACCTTTGAGCAAGTTTGCTTTGTTTTGCAATTTATTTTTAACTTGGATTAGTTGAAAGTATTTTGAAGTTCCTATGCTTTTCATTCTTTTGGCTAAAGATTGAATGTGTTCTTAGGAGCCCTTAGTTTTAATTCGTGGTGTATCAGTATCGAATTAAACCTTTGGTTCAGCCGTTCTTAGTTGATTAATTCAACATATCCCTTTTAATTTTTCTTGTTACAAAACCCACAAAAATCACAAAAACAATTCGATTGAAATCAAAACAGCAAGTGAACGTGTGCATATAGTTTGGTTGTGTTTCGAGACATAGCCAACCTATATCATCTTGGTATTAGAGCCAAGGCTACGCTCCTAGCCTATATCATTTTTTCGGTGTGTTCATAGCCCCAAAGATTCATTCAACCGAGCCTAGAAGTCCACAAACGAAAACAAGAATTCTTCACGTTGGCAGTTTCTGTCCCAAACTTCGACAGGCCATAACTTGCTCGTCCGATATCCAAATTACAAAATTATTTTTTTCATTTTGGGTATTTTTTCGAGATCTATCTTCCTGTATATTTTCACAATTTTATGATTTTATTTGCTATTAAACTGGGCAGTTTTTTCGAAAGTATGCAAACTTGATTGTTTTTGATAATATGGCTCAACGTGAGAAAATTTTCTCCACAAAATGCACCATTAAACAAAAAGTGTGTTCTTTAATTATCGATGGAGGAACGTGGACAAACATTGCATCCCAAACCCTTGTTTCCAAACTACAACTTCAAACCATTCCTCATCCACTACCCCACACCATCAAATACCGTAACCAATGTCTACTAGTATCACAAGTAGTTCTACTCCATTTTTCAATTGGTAAAGGTTATCAAGAAGAAATATGGTGTGATGTTTTGCCTATTCATACTTGTCATGTTCTATTGGGACGACCTTGGATGCTTAATCGACAGGTAATACATGATGGTTACAATAACAGTTATTCCTTCATCAAAGACCGCAAACGCATCACCCTCATGCCCATTACAACCTCCTCCACACCCCCACAAAATTTCAAAATGGAAACACCATCACCTCTTCTCTCTTCACCCAATACACCTAAACATTCTGAACTTGAGCCTCAAGAAGTTAACAATTTGGTTGATAGAGAAACGGTTCAGAAATGTGCACCTCTACCTTTCCTTACTCCAATCATGCAACAACTTGAAAAGAAATGTGCTAAAGATGTTAACAAAGACAAACAATGGTCATTATGCATACATGATTATGTGGGCGAAATTCATTCCCAAGTACAAAGTTTGGGGACAAACTTTTCAAAAGAAAGGGAGAATGATGTAGATCAACCCAGCCCCATATTAACTCTTTCAAAGATCAACTTGTTCAACATTTGGCTATGGTTCTCTTTAAGCTTTAAGCTAATTTTTAGATTATTCGAGGTTCACAAAATAAATACTAATCTCTTACTCGTTCTTTAGTTTAATTTAAATTAAGTTGTGTCATGAGTCAAGTATTTTCTAATTCAGTCTTTTCTTTATTATTTTAATTTTGTAGATTGAGTCATTTTATTAATTGAGTCTTTTATTTTATTTCGAGTATTTGAGTCTTTTATGTATTTTTGTTTTGGCAATAAACTAAGTTCTTAGAGATGAGTAAGCCAGGTTTAGGATCAAGCTTAATCATGTCTCATGTTTAGTTAGTTGAGTTGTAATTTTTATTTTTCATTTGTCGAGTCTTAAACAGAAAATTGCTCAAATGGTTTGAAAATTACAAAGCTTCAAACGCAAGAATCGAAGCAAGAAGAAAATTCAGCTATGAGAGCATCAAATCATCCGAAAATTGCAAGATACCAAAGATACATGGAGAATATTTGCATAATTCAGAAATCAAGCAAAGATATATGCAAGAAATATTCATGGAGAATACTTGGAGCCGTTGAAAGACACACAAATCCGCATGGATAATGAGCTTTATTCTTTGAGGATTATTGCTGATTTCTAAAATATTCTCACCACAATTCAGCCTAACGAATATTCGATGAAGATTGAAGATTATTTGCACAATATTACAAGTTTCTACGTCACAATCATACATATATGAATTAATTTTGCAAATTTTGTGCAATCATTTCATAGCTATTTGCTTATTTGTTTTTTTTAGTATAAATAGCTCGGACATTCAGCCTTGTAGAATCCTTCATTGAACATTAATACAAAAACCTTTGAGCAAGTTTGCTTTGTTTTGCAATTTATTTTTAACTTGGATTAGTTGAAAGTATTTTGAAGTTCCTATGCTTTTCATTCTTTTGGCTAAAGATTGAATGTGTTCTTAGGAGCCCTTAGTTTTAATTCGTGGTGTATCTGTATCGAATTAAACCTTTGGTTCAGCCGTTCTTAGTTGATTAATTTAACATATCCCTTTTAATTTTTCTTGTTACAAAACCCACAAAAATCACAAAAACAATTCGATTGAAATCAAAACAGCAAGTGAACGTGTGCATATAGTTTGGTTGTGTTTCGAGACATAGCTGATGTAGGATCACGTACATCTAGTTCTCATGTGCAAGGCCAAATTAACATCATGATACATCAAATGGCCAATGCTCAAATACAAGGTCCAAATGACAAATCATCATTTAACTTTGTAGTTTCAAACTAAGTCTCTTGTTTGAGTCGTTTTTAGTGCTTTATTATTTTCCAGCAATTTTTAGTCGTTTAACTTAGTATTTAATTTTCATGTTTTTTTTAAATCAATGTCTTAGAATGATTAAGCCAAGTTTAGGATCAAGCTTAATCATTTCTCATGTTTAGTTAGTCGAGTTGTACTTTTTTCTTTTTGAGTCTAGTATTTTATTTTTGCTCAAAGTTCCAAGCCCATTAAACACGCAAACAACAAGCCAAGTATTATTCCAAGAAGATCATTTAAAGATAAGACGAACATTTGAAGATAATTGCAACACATCTTAGAGCCGTTGCAAATCAGCCAAATATTGCTTAGAATATCTTGGTGCCTTTTGAAGATTATTCAGCCCAAATATTGCTCAATATCTTTGGAGCCGTTGGAGTGCAAATGGAGTGCAATATTTATGTCCAGAATATTGCAAGATATTTTTAGAGGATATGCTAGCTAATCAAGGATATTTTTTTAATATTCTAGCAATATAGTCGTTAGTATTATTTCAGAATTGTATCTTCTCCTTCTTGCTAATTAGTCTTAGTTTAAATAAGCTTTGTAATTGCTGGTTTAGCATTCGATTTTGACTAATAACAATTTACAACCTTTGAGCAATTTCTCTTGTTCTTTCTTGCAATTACTTCAACTTGGATTAGTTTTAGTACTTGAAGTTCCTATGCTTTTCATTCTTTTGGCTAAAGATTGAATGTGTTCTTAGGAGCCCATTGTCTTTAATTCGTGGTGATTTTTCTGTATCGAATTAAAACCATTGGTTCAGCCATTTTTAGTTGATCTTTTTTTCAACATATCCCTTTTATTATTCTTGTTACAAACTCACAAAAAAAAAAACATACAAAAATATTTCAGTTTATTCGAACAGCAAGTTTAAAACGTGTGTTTATAGCTGGTTGTGTTTCGAGACATTTTTAGTTGAATCGTTGCTGAACAAGGTGCCACAATAAAATTCCTTCAAGAACAACTCAAAGCATATCTAAATTTGAAGCGCACTATGAGGGATGGTGGAGATGATGATGAATCTGAAAGTTCCAAAGCCACAAGGCCTATACATCGTGGGGATGATCTTAAGGTAGATATTCCAGAATTTGAAGGGAGGTTAGATGGAGATGAATTTCTTGAATGGTTAAGAACTGTTGAAAGAACTTTTGATTACAAGAACACGGATGAAGATCGAAAGGTAAAAATTGTTGCTTTAAAATTAAGAAAATATTCTTCTACTAGGTGGGCTAGCAAGTGTGCTAAACGAGAACGTGAAGGAAAAGATAAAATCAGGTCGTGGGATAAAATGAAAAAGCAAATGAAGGAAAAGTTTCTGCCTTCATACTATATGCAAGAAAACTTTACCAAATTGCAATACCTTCAACAAGATGGCAAAAGCGTAGAAGAGTATGGTCGAGAATTCGAGACAATGATAATGAGGTGCGATCTTAAGGAGGATGATCATCAAACATTGGTAAGATTTTTAAATGGTTTAGACCCAAAAATCAGAAACATAGTTGAATTGCAACCATACACTAGCCTTGATGATTTAATTAATCTTGCTCATAAAGTGGATAGACAATTAAGGAATAGAATGAAGGAAACCTCACGTTTTACTTCATCTAGAACTAGCAATGTAAATTCGTTTCAAAAGAACACTTCTAATTCCTATTCTAAACCCAATACGTAAGAAACCAGACATTTTAGAAATAATCAATCAAGACAGCCCCAACCCACTTTAAACACACCTCAAACCAATGCTAATTCATCCAATGCTAGAAGATGTTTTAAGTGTCAAAACTTAGGACATATTTCATCCGAATGCCTAACTCGCAAAATGGTAAATCTGGTAGATTGTGATGATGATCAAGAGGAAAACGAGGAGGATTTTTTTTACCATGATGAACCTGATGAGGAAACGCATTATGGGGATGAAGGGGCATTATTGGTTATGCGGGGAGCTCTTAGTGGGGTCAAAGCCAAAGAACCAAATCAACAAAGAGAAGCCATATTTTACACCAGGTGCACGGTTAAAGGAAAGCTATGTTCTCTTATTATTGATGGAGGGAGTTGCACAAATGTGGCTTCCAAAACTATGGTGGAAAAACTTAATCTCACTACTACTCCACATCCTGAGCCATACATGATTCAATGGTTGAATCAAAATAAAGGTATTCCTGCAAACTCTCAAGTTTTAATTTCGTTTTCAATTGGTAATAGTTATAAGGAGAATCTTGTTTGTGATGTTATACCTATGGATGCATGTCATATTCTATTAGGAAGACCTTGGCAATATGATAGAAAAGTTGTGCATGATCATTAATCCTTGTTCATTACTCATCATTTAGTGTTCATCGTTCATTGTTCATTGATCCTTGTTCATTGTTTATAATCCATTGCTCATTGTTCATTATTTATAATACATTGGTCATTGATCAATGATCATTAATCCTTGTTCATTACTCACCATTTAGTTTATCGTGCATTGTTCAATGATCATTAATCCTTGTTTATTACTCATCATTTAGTGTTCATCGTTCATTGTTCATTGATCCTGGTTCATTATTTATAATCCATTGCTCATTGTTCATATTTATAATACATTAGTCATTGTCATCGTTCATTGTTCATTGTTTTTTGTTCACCATTCATTGTCTGTTAATCAAAGATCCTTGTTCATTGTACATCTTTCAATATTCATTGATCATGGATCCTTATTCATCATTCATTGTTCATCGTTAATATATCATGTATCATTAATCCTTGTTCCCTGTTCATTCCTCATTGTTCATTGCTCATAATTCATTATTCATTGATCATTGATCCATGTTCATTGTTAATCATCATTGTTCGTTGTGATCATTGATCATTGATCCTTGTTCATTGTTAATCATTAATCACTCATTGTTCATTGTTCTTTATTCATTGAACCTTGTTCATTGCTCATCGTTCATTGTTAATTGAACCTTTTTAATAGTTGATTGTTTATTCATTATTCATTGTTAAATGTTCATGGATCATTGATCATTGTTCATTGTTGATCTTATTTGTTATTTGATATTTGATCCTTTTTCATTGTTCATCGTTCAAATTTCGATGATCATTGATCTTTGTTCATCATTCATTGTTTATCGTGCATTGTTCAACGATCATTAATCCTTGTTCATTACTCATCATTTAGTGTTCATCGTTCATTGTTCATTGATCCTTGTTCATTATTTATAATCCATTGCTCATTGTTCATTATTTATAATACATTGGTCATTGTTTATCGTTCATTGTTCATTGTTCATTGTTCATTGCTCTTTGTTCACCGTTCATTGTCCGTTAATCAAATATCCTTGTTCATTGTTCATCTTTCAATATTCATTGATCATGGATCCTTATTCATCATTCATTGTTCATCTGATGTAGGATCACCTACATCTAGTTCTCATGAGCAAGCCAAGATCAATATAATGATACATCAAATGGAAGATGCTCAAATTAAAGATCCCATCGTCAAGTGTTTTAATTTCATATTCACAAACTAAGTCTTCTTTTTTTTGTAAGTCGTTTGTTAATCATTTATTTTCAAGTATTTTGAGTCATTTCTTTAGTCTTTTATTTTCAAGCATTTGAGTCGTTTATTTTCTTATTTATTTTTCGTGTGTTTTAAACGAGATGATTAAAGCCAGGTTTAGGATCAAGCTTAATCATTTCTCATGTTTAGTTAGTTGAGTTGTACTTTTCTTTTATTTGAGTCGAGTATTTAATTTTTGCTCATGGGACAATTATCATAAGAAATGTAACGCAAGAATCAAAGCAAAGAAATCAGCCCAAATATTCATAGAAGCTTATGCAAATATTCACCCGAAATCAAACAAGGAGACGTTAGAAAAACCAAGTTGCAGCCCCTTTTGTTGACCAACTTTCCTTGGAGATTATGTGGAAAATATCTTGCAAGCTTATCTACTTCAGCCGCAAATTATTATATTTTGCAAGTGGATGTTATTTCTAAATTGCAAGTGGTTGTCATTTCTAATTTGGAGCTGCTGCAGCCGAAATGGTTGAAGATTATGTGGAAAATATCTTGCAAGCTTATCTACTTCAGCCCCAAATTATTATATTTTGCAAGTAGATGTTATTTCTATATTGCAAGTGGATGTCATTTCTAATTGGGAGTTGTTGCAGCTGAAGATTTTGAAGATTATTGTTTGAAGTGCACAATCAGCCCCAAATAATTCCGTTGAAGTATTTTGCAATCAAAGCTGTTCCACTAGCGGTTAGTGGATAAATTCTGATTTTTATTTCTTTGTTTGCATTTACTATAAATAGGCTTTTGCTTGTTCTTGTGGGCACTCATTCAACAGTTTCAATACAATTTCGTTATGAGCAAATTCTCTTGTTATTATTTGCAATTTATTTTTACTTAGATTAGTTAAAGTATATTGAAGTTCCTTTGCTTTTCAATCTTTGGCTAAGATTGAATGTGTTCTAAGGAGCCCTTAGTTTTAATTCGTGGTGTTTCTGTATCGAATTAATTCTTTGGTTAAAAAAAAAAAACATTTTCATTGAAACCAAAACAGCAAGTTAACGTGTGCATATAGATTGGTTTGATTCGAGACATAGCCAACCTATATCATCATCGTTAATAGATAATTGATCATTAACCCTTGTTCCTTGTTCATCACTCATTGTTCATTGTTCATCATTCATCAGTCATTGATCATTGATCCATGTTTATTGTTAATCATCATGTTTCGTTTTGATCATTGATCATTGATCCTTGTTCATTGTTAATCATTAATCACTCATTGTTCATTGTTCTTTATTCATTGATCCTTGTTCATTGCTCATCGTTCATTGTTAATTGAACCTTTTTAATAGTTGATTGTTTATTCATTGTTTATTGTTAATCGTTCATAGATCATTGATCCTTGTTCATTGTTCATCGTTCTTTGTTCTTTGATATTTGATCCTTTTTCATTGTTCATCGTTCAAATTTCATAGATCATTGATCCTTGTTCATCATTCATTGTTTATCGTGCATTGTTCAATCATCATTAATCCTTGTTCATTACTCATCATTTAGTGTTCATCTTTCATTGTTCATTGATCCTTGTTCATTATTTATAATCCATTGCTCATTGTTCATTATTTATAATACATTAGTCATTGTTCATCGTTCATCGTTCATTGTTCATTGTTCATTGTTCTTTGTTCACCGTTCATTGTCCGTTAATCAAAGATCCTTGTTCATTCTTCATCTTTCAATATTCATTGATCATATTTCCTTATTCATCATTCATTGTTCATCGTTAATAGATAATTGATCATTAACCCTTGTTCCTTTTTCATCACTCATTATTCATTGTTCATCATTCATCATTCATTGATCATTGATCCATGTTCATTGTTAATCATCATGTTTCGTTTTGATCATTGATCATTGATCCTTGTTCATTATTAATCATTAATCACTCATTGTTCATTGTTCTTTATTCATTTATGCTTGTTCATTGCTCACCATTCATTGTCTGTTAATCAAAGATCCTGGTTCATCATTCATCTTTAACATTCATTGATCATGGATCCTTATTCATCATTCATTGTTCATCGTTAATAGATCATTGATCATTAATCCTTGTTCATTACTAATCATTTAGTCGTTCATTGTTCATTGATCCTTGTTCATTATTTAAAATCCATTGCTCATTGTTTATTATTTATAATACATAGGTCATTGTTCATCGTTCATTGTTCATTGTTTTTTGTTCACCGTTCATTGTCTGTTAATCAAAGATCCTTGTTCATTGTTCATCTTTCAATATTCATTGATCATGGATCCTTATTCATCATTCATTGTTCATCATAAATTGATCATTGATCATTAATCCTTGTTCCTTGGTCATCACTCATTGTTCATTGCTCATCATTCATTATTCATTGTTCATTGATCCATGTTCATTATTAATCATCATTGTTCGTTTTGATCATTGATCATTGATCCTTGTTCATTGTTAATCATTAATCACTCATTATTCATTATTCTTTATTCATTGATCCTTGTTCGTTGCTCATCGTTCATTGTTAATTGAACCTTATTAATAGTTGATTGTTTATTCATTGTTCATTGTTAATCGTTCATGGATCATTGATCCTTGTTCATTGTTCATCGTTCTTTGTTCTTTGATATGTGATCCTTTTTCATTGTTCATCGTTCAAATTTCATAGATCATTGATCCTTGTTCATCATTCATTGTTTATCGTGCATTGTTCAATGATTATTAATCCTTGTTCATTGCTCATCATTTAGTGTTCATCGTTCATTGTTCATTGATCCTTGTTCATTGTTTATAATCCATTACTCATTGTTCATTATTTATAATACATTGGTCATTGTTCATCGTTCATTGTTAATTGTTCATTGTTCATTGTTTTTTGTTCACCGTTCATTGTCTGTTATATAAAGATCCTTGTTCATCGTTCATTGTTCATCGTTAATGCAACAACCTTCCTCTCTGGACTCAGGTTGATGTCTTCTTGGATTGATCTTCACCAGAACAAGCCTCAAATACTCCAATGCAGATATGATCAGAGGGGTCTGATCTGTGATCTTTACCCTTCCAATACTCAGATGGGTTAGGAAAGGATCTCCTTCAAGGAAAGGGGCTACACTCACCCAAGTTCTTGTTAGGACAACTGAAAAGAAAGAATCAGCTTCACTCACTCACTCTTGAACAATTCAGAAATCAGGATTGAATCTTCAATCCCAAACTTTGTTTACTCAAAGGTTTGGTCTATATTAGAATGCAAAAACTGAGTGTTTATGATACAAGGGTGGCCTATTTATAGGCTTGGAGGAACTAACATAACGTTCAAAAAAACAAGAATTACTAATGAGGGCATGTGCCAGGCATGTGCCTCATTTAAACAACACTTAGGCCTAAAAATAGAATAAAACGCCTAAAAAAAGAATAAAGCCTCAAATCTGATCTTCTGTCAAACAGGCCACCTTCACCAGGGGCTCTAGGCTTCTACGTGGATATGTAGAGCAGTCCTAGCCCCAGAATGGCTAGGTCCATGTGCTGAGATACTGGTTGTTGACTGGTTTGTCTCAATGCTGCTCTGGTCAAGGCGCTGGACACTCACCAAGGTCCCCTGGTCAGCCCCTTCATCTGTATTGTTCTGTTCAGTGTCTGTCTGGGTTGTGGGGGCTGTTTCTTGATCTTTTGCCTTGGTACTGAGTTCCCTTGGGCTGGTCCATGATCCTGATGTGTCTTGGGTTCCCTTGATGTGCTCCATGTTATTGTCCTACTCCCTTCTTTGATTTGGTGCAGGTGCAAGGCTCACACGGTCAACACTTTTCTGTTGACTTGGACTGGGTTGTTGACCTTTAACCATGATTGTTTCATCCCCTCCCTCTTCAAAAAGAATTGTCCTCAATTCTGCAGGACCATAGTAGGGAGCAAGATTACCAATGTGGAAGGTAGGATGTACCTTTGAGTCCGTTCCCATGTCTACTTGGTAAGCATTGTCTCTAATTTTGCAAATGATGGGGTAGGGTCCAGCTGCGGGGAAACCTCTCTTTTCTGAGGTGAACCCACACTAAATCACCCACTTGGAATGCCTTGCTGAAAGTGGCTCCCTTGTCTGCTTTGGTCTTGTATCTGAGGTTGGCCTTCTCAATGTTAAGCCTGACTTGTTCATGGATCTTCATTAAGGATTCTGCCTGTGCCTTGGCTTCTTTGTGTGGAGCATCCTGTCCTGGCAAATCAATCAAAGAGACAGGTAGTAAAGGGTTTGTGCCAAAAACACACTCAAAAGGAGACACCTTAGTGGCTGCACTGGACACTCACTAAGGTCCCCTGGTCAGCCCCTTCATCTGTATTGTTCTGTTCAGTGTCTGTCTGGGTTGGGGGCTGTTTCTTGATCTTTTGCCTTGGTACTGAGTTCCCTTGGGCTGGTCCATGATCCTGATGTGTCTTGGGTTCCCTTGATGTGCTCCATGTTATTGTCCTGCTCCTTTCTTGGATTAGGTGCAGGTGCAACGCTCATACGGTCAATACTGTTCTGTTGAATTGGACTGGGTTGTTGACCTTTAACCATGATTGTTTCAGTTAATAGATCATTGATCATTAATCCTTGTTCCGTGTTCATCACTTATTGTTCATTGCTCATCATTTATTATTCATTGATCATAGATCCATGTTCATTGTTAATCATCATTGTTCGTTTTGATCATTGATCATTGTTCATTGTTAATCATTAATCACTCATTGTTCATTGTTTTTTATCCATTGATCCTTGTTCATTGCTCATCGTTCATTGTTAATTGAACCTTTTTAATAGTTGATTGTTTAATCATTGTTCATTGATCATTGATCCATGTTCATTGTTAATCATCATTGTTCATTTTGATCATTGATCATTGATCCTTGTTCATTGATAATCATTAATCACTCATTGTTCATTGTTCTTTATGCATTGCTCATCGTTCATTGTTAATTGAACATTTTTAATAGTTGATTGTTTATACATTGTTCATTGTTAATCGTTCATGGATCATTGATCCTTGTTCATTGTTCATCGTTCTTTGTTCTTTGATATTTGATCCATTTTCAATGTTCATCGTTCAAATTTCATAAATCATTGATCCTTGTTCATCATTCATTGTTTATCGCGCATTCTTCAATGATCATTAATCCTTGTTCATTACTCATCATTTAGTCGTTCATTGTTCATTGATCCTTGTTCATTATTTATAATCCATTGCTCATTGTTCATTATTTATAATACATTGGTCATTGTTCATTGTTCATCGTTCATTGTTCAATGTTCATTGTTTTTTGTTCACCGTTCATTGTCTGTTAATCAAAGATCCTTGTTCATTCTTCATCTTACAATATTCATTGATCATGGATCCTTATTCATCATTCATTGTTCATCGTTAAAAGATCATTGATCATTAATCCTTGTTCCTTATTCATCACTCATGTTCATTGCTCATCATTCATTATTCATTGATCATTGATCCATGTTCATTGTTAATCATCATTGTTCATTTTGATCATTGATCATTGATCCTTGTTCATTGTTAATCATTAATCACTCATTGTTCATTGTTCTTTATCCATTGATCCTTGTTCGTTGCTCATCGTTCATTGTTAACTGAACCTTTTTAATAGTTGATTGTTTATTTAATTGTTCATTGTTAATCGTTCATGGATCTTTGTTCCTTGTTCATCACTCATTGTTCATTGCTCATCAATCATTATTTATTGATCATTGATCCATGTTCATTGTTAATCATCATTGTTCGTTTTGATAATTGATCATTGATGAAACAAATAGAGTTTCAAGCACATAAATCAACAGCAACACAGTACAACATAATCCTTCAAAAATAACAGGCACTTTCAAGGAAACACCTGCACCAAATAAGGATGGTGGCACGGGAGATGGAACCAAGAGCATGAATGGACTTAGGGGACGGTTAACTACCTATGATAATCAAAGAAGGAGCTTGGAAAACATAGATCAAACAGATAGGGTCCAAACAGACAGCCAAGGTACTAAAGACAGGACACCTGAACACATCAGCAAACAACTGACCTTAGGCAGGACCCTGCAGCCAAACCTGAGTCAACTAGAGCAAGATAAGGGCAATTATGGAATCTTGGCACCTGGACCTCTATGTCAAGGCCCAAGGACCCTCCTAATCATACATGAAGAACGCTAGAGAAAGGCTTGAAGGAAGGCTTCCAGACAGACTGAGCAGCAGGAAATAATACTTAGTCATTTTTCTATTTGTTTTAAATTTTACCCTTGCACATGTATGGCACGTGAGCCATTTAAAATGTAACTAGCATCATGAACATTTGAAGCCTATATAAAGGCATGCCCTCTCATGTAAAAGGATGTTTTTGATCATTTAATAAAATTCAGAGGTATTTTTTAGACCAAGTGTCTTTTAGAAGATTGTGTCTTCTTAGAGGTGTGAGT
The DNA here is from genome assembly GCA_019425755.1 of Amaranthus cruentus. Lineage (NCBI taxonomy): Eukaryota > Viridiplantae > Streptophyta > Magnoliopsida > Caryophyllales > Amaranthaceae > Amaranthus > Amaranthus cruentus. The sequence goes on from CM033459.1 coordinate 16,276,926, forward strand.
GAAGCATCTCCCCTGGTTTCTTGGGATTGTGAGTAAAGCAATTCAAAGGCATCAGGAACTCAAAGGAAACAAGGGAGTGAACCTTGGTTCATTTGAGGGAAAGGTGAGGAGTGGTGAGTGAAGCTAACCCCCATCTGACCAGCAACTTCATCAGAATCTCAAGAACCTGATTCTTGAAATTTCTGTCATCTGTCTCACCTAGCCTTGTGTGGTGAGGGTGACTACAAAGTATAGAGAGGAGGTACCAGGCCAAACCAGAATCTCGAGGGTACCAAGATTCAGGAACCATCATTTGTTGGACCAGTCAGGAAAGGAGCAAGCCTACACAGAGCCATCAAACAGCCCCAAACATCAGATTGCCAGCCTAATCTTGGTTTTCAGACTGATTAACAAGGCACCTAGTGACTTCTGCCCAGGGTCTGAATTTGAGTTTGGTTAGAGATTAAGGCATCCAATACCCCTATCGCAAGTCTAAGGTCACATCCTAGGCCTGGGTTTGCATCAAATTGGTATCAGAGCCCAGATTCGAAGAGGGCAAGGAACACTGACAGGCAATTCAAGAAACAGGCTGCAAATTGACCTGTGCCTTCAAATTTTGGAATCACCTAGCATTTGAAGGGAACAAAAAGAGGAAATCTGACACTACATTGCTGTGAATTGACAGGGAGTGATTCCTCTTGAAATTTAATAATTGCTTTGTTTTGTTTTTTTTTTATTTCATTTCATTAACATCTCTTGCAACCCCGCAAAACCACAACTTTACAATAAATCTTGTTTCTGCATTCTTTCTTGGATCTGAATTGTGAATTCTTGATTGTTGTTTGGTGAGAAAAGTGTGGTCATAGTTTTAGCAAGACATGGAGGACATAGAGGAAAGATTTGGCACCCTAGAAGAGACTGTGCAGCAACTTGTGCACAACCTAGCCAATTTTGGCTTATTCCAGAACAACAGACCCCCTCCACAACCTAGAAATCATGAGGATAAGTCTTTGAGGGTGGATATCCCTTAATTTAATGGCTGCACACATGACCCTGAGACTTACCTAGAATGGGAAGGGAGGATAGAGCAATACTTTGAGTTTCAAGAAACGCCCCTAGATAGACAGTACAAGGTAGCCAAGGTCAAGTTGATTAAACTAGCCTCCACTTGGCTAGAAGGGTTGCAAAGGCAAAGAACTAGGGAGGGAAGGCATAGGATAGACACCTGGGAGAAACTCAAGAAACACATGAGGAGGAAATATGTGCCCCCTACTTACAGGCAGCAGCTGTATGTGCAGTTGGGTACACTCACCCAAGGTGCCAAGAGTGTACCAGAGTACATTCAAGAATGGGAGAGACTTTCGTTGCTGTGTGATGTGACTGAAAATGAGGAGATGAGGGTGGGAAAATTCATAGCAGGCCTAAGAGAAGAGATTAGGAGGAAGTTAGCACTACAAACAGACCTAACCATTCACTCAGCTGGACTGTTAGCCATAACCATAGAGAAAAACCTCAAAAAGAAAAGGCTCAACCCCAACATAGGCCCTCAGTATAGGACTACAAGGACGTATACCCCTAGGAGCAATAAACGTCATAGTGACAGCATGAACAAGAGGGAAATACAGAATAACAACATTAAAAATCCTACTGCTAAACCTAGTGTACCCCCCAAAGACATAGTGTGCTATAAATGTAATGGACATGGGCACTACAAAAATAATTGCCCCAATGCAAGAGCTTTTACTATGAGAGAGTGGGATGAGATTAGGCAAGACACAAGAGCTAAGGTAATCTTAGTGTCCAAGAATGGCAGGGAAGAAGAGGTCTGGCCTAACACAACAGAGGAAGATGGAGATGGTACATACATGGTTGGGGAAGATGGGGCCTTACAAAGTTTTGAAGGAGAGGGTACTGAGTCAGAAGAGGAACTAGAGAGAGTGATGCCTGAGGATGAGCAGTACAACCTAATCATTAGGAGAAGTTTCCACAACACCCTACAAGAAAGGAAGTCAGACCAAAGAGAGAATATTTTCCAAACAAAGTGCAGGGTCAAGGAAAAGGTGTGTGATCTGATAATTGATGGGGGGAGTGAGTCTAATTGTGTGAATCAAGACTTGGTGAGTGAGTTACAACTTAAGACTAAACCCCACCCACACCCCTATAAAATGAAGTGGCTTGATAGTAGATCAAGTGAGTCAGTTAACAAGCAGTGCTTGATCAGCTTGACCATAGGCACTTACACAGATGAGATTGTGTGTGATGTGTTAAGTATGAACGCTTGTCACTTACTATTAGGCAGGCCCTGGCAATATGATAAAAAGACCACAAATGATGGGTATGCAAATACCTATACCCTAAGACATGAGGGAAAGAAGAAAGAACTGGTTCCCCTGCCCCCACACAGGACCATACCACCCAAACCTAGTAGGGCACCAGTGCATTTGATCACTAGGAAGGAGGTGAACAGAAGCATTAAGTCACAACAAACAGCATTCTGTTTGTTCACCAAGGAGGTAACCACACCCACTCCTATACCAAAGGAGCTAGAACCAATGATGACACAGTACATGGATGTGTTCCCTGATGATTTACCTCCAGGGCTACCACCTCTTAGAGGTATTGAGCGCCAAATTGACTTAATACCTGGAGCTACACTACCTAACAGACCAGCATACAGAACCAACCCCATGGAAGCAAAAGAACTACAGAGACAAGTAGAAGAGTTAATGCAAAGGGGTTATGTTAGGGAAAGCTTAAGCCCGTGTGCTGTTCCCACCTTGTTAGTTCCAAAAAAAGATGGAACTTGGAGGATGTGTATTGACAGCAGGAGTGTCAATAACATCACCATTAAGTACAGGTTCCCCATCCCTAGGGTAGATGACCTACTGGATGAGCTAGCAGGAGCTCAGTGGTTCACCAAAATTGATTTGAGGAGTGGATACCATCAAATCAGGATGAGGAAGGGGGATGAATGGAAAACAGCATTTAAGACTAAGTATGGGCTGTATGAGTGGTTAGTTATGCCCTTTGGGCTAACAGGAGCCCCTAACACTTTCATGAGATTAATGAATTAAGTGCTAAGACCTTTCCTAGGCAGATTCATAGATGTTTACCTAGATGATATCTTAATTTACAGCAAAGAACTACAAGAACACTTGAATAACTTGCAACAGTTGTTTGATGTGTTAAGGAAACAAAAATTGTATGGAAAACTTGAAAAATGTAACTTTCTATTGCCTGAAGTGAGCTTCTTAGGTTATATCATTGGGAGAACTGGAGTCAAGGTAGACCCTGGCAAGGTCCAAGCAATCAAGGACTGGCCAATACCCACTACTGTCACCCAAGTTAGATCATTCCATGGTCTAGCCTCCTTTTACAGGAGGTTTATAAGGAATTTTAGCTCCATAATGGCACCTGTCACAAAGTTTACTAAGAAGGGAAAATTTGAGTGGACACCTGAAGCACAGAAGGCTTTTGAGACCCTTAAGGAGTTAATGTGTAAGGCTCCTGTGCTAAAATTACCTGACTTCACCAAGCCTTTTGAAGTAGACTGTGATGCTACTGGGACTGGGATTGGGGCAGCATTAGTACAGGAAGGAAGACCCATTGCCTTTTTCAGTGAGAAACTGAACAAGAGTAGACTAAACTACTCTACCTATGACAAGGAGTTCTATGCAGTCATTAGGGCCCTTGAACATTGGTCACATTACTTGAGAATCCAACCTTTTGTATTACACACAGACCATGAGTCCTTAAAACACATCAATGGCCAACAAAAGTTAGCTGGGAAACATGCAAGATGGATGGAGTTCATGCAAACATTTGATTTTGTGGCTAAGTATAAAACACGAAAAACAAACATCATTGCAGATGCTTTAAGTAGGAAATACAGCTTGTTAGGCATAGTTGGAGCTAGAATCTTAGGGTTTGAAATCATTAAAGAACAATATAAGGACTGCCCTGACTTTGCAAACCTATACAACCAATGTGGGACAGCACCTCAAGGCCTGTTCTGTGTCCAACAGGATATCTTGTTCAAAGGAAACCAACTGTGCATACCTAAGACCCCTCTGAGAAACCTGCTAGTTAAGGAGGTGCACGAAGGAAGTTTAGGGGGACATTTTGGGATACAGAAGACACTGGATATGTAGCAAAGCATTTTTACTGGCCAAGGATGTTGGGAACAGCAGGCAAACACATTTTAAGATGTGAAACCTGTTTAAAGGCCAAGGTGACATTCCACAAAGGAGAGTACCTACCATTACCTACACCTCATAAGCCATGGGAACATACTAGCATGGATTTCATGATGGCCCTACCTAGAACAAGGAGAGGAAAGGACTCCATTATGGTGGTAGTAGACAGATTTTCCAAGATGGCTCATTTTGTGGCCTGCACCAAGAGTGATGATGCCCAACACATAGCTAGGCTGTACTTTGCTGAGATCATTAGGTTGCATGGAGTACCTAGGACCATAGTGTCTGATAGAGACAGCAAATTCTTGAGCTACTTTTGGAAAACCCTTTGGAAGTTACTTGGAACTAAGCTATTGTTCAGCACTGCTCACCACCCTCAAAAAGATGGGCAGACTGAAGTAACAAATAGGACATTAGGAACTCTCCTCAGGGCACTAGTGAGCAGGAACCTCAGGGATTGGGACTTAAAACGATGCCATGCACATTTGCATTCAACAAGACCCCTAGTCAGACCACCAAGCACTCACCCTTTGAGTGTGTGTATGGATTTAACCCACTACTACTTGTATCTTTGATTGATTTGCCTAATAATGACAGGAGACAAAAGGAAGCAGTAGATATGGTGGCCAAAATGGAAAAACTACATAAGCTGGTGCATGACAACATAGAGGCAGCAAACAGGAAATACAAAGAGAAAGCAGATAAGCATCTGAGGCACAAGGAGACCATCAAGGAAGGGGACTTAGTTTGGATCCATATAAGGAAGGAAAGGTTCCCACAACTGAGGAAAAACAAGCTCATGCCAAGAGCCATATGACCTTTCCCTATTCTGAAGAAGTTTGGCAGCAATGCATATGAAGTGCAACTCCATGAGGAATACAACATATCCAACAAATTCAATATAGGAGACCTCACACTCTACAAGGAGGCTGAAGAATTAAGGACAATTCTTTCCCAAGAGGGAGGAGTTAATTACCTATGAGATGGAACCAAGGAAACACCTACACCAAATAAGGATGGTGGCATGGTAGATGGAAGCAAGGGCATGAATGGACTTAGGGGAGGGTTAACTACCTACGACAATCAAAGAAGGAGCTTGGAAAACATAAGTCAAACAGATAGGGCCCAAACAGACAGCCAAGGTACTGGAGACAGGACACCTGAACACATCAGCAAACAACTAACCTTGGGCAGGACCCTGCAGCCAAACCTGAGTCAACTAGAGCAAGATAAGGGCAACTATGGAATCTTGGCACATGGACCTCCATGTCAAGGCCCAAGGACCCTCCTAGTCATACATGAAGAACGCTAGAGAAAGAGTTGAAGGAAGGCTGCCAGACAGACTAAGCATCAAGAAATAATACTTAGTCATTTTTCTGTTTGTTTTAAATTTTGCCCTTGCACATGTATGGAACGTTAGCCATTTAAAATGTAACTAGCATCTTGAACATTTGAAGCCTATATAAAGGCATGCCCTCTCATGTAAACGGCAGTTTTTGATCATTTAATAAAATTCAGAGGTATTTTTCAGACCAAGTGTCTTTTAGAAGATTATGTCTTCTTAGAGGTGTGAGTGAAGCATCTCCCCTGGTTTCTTGGGATTGTGAGTGAACCTTGTTCATTTGAGGGAAAGGTGAGGAGTGGTGAGTGAAGCCAACCCTGAACCATGTGAGGATGGTTCAAGCCGTAATGCACATGAGTCAAACCCTAATTCACAGACAACAGTCAGCAAAAGCCACAGACAACAGAAGGGAACAAAACCTCAAAATCAGCAGGGAGATTGGGCCTATTCACCTGCACCAAATCTTCCTGAGAGCAAAACGATGGACCCCAAGGCCTGGGTTGGAACTAGCAAAGGGTTAGCAAACTATGCCATGAAAAATGGACCCTTGGAAAGGCCAAATAAGTCAGTTCAAGCCCCAACAGACAAGCCCGCCACAGGAGACAGGATAACAGAGGAAACTGGCACACAGCAGACCTTGGTGCACTTGCTGGGGGAAGACTGGGAACAACAAGGATTCACCAAGGGCAGAAATGGAATCTCGGCACATGGGCCAAGCCATCAAGGGGCTAGAACCACCCTAATCATCCATGGAGAGCCTACCGCATCTGACTGAAGGTGGGCTGGTCAACAGATTGAACAGAACAACTGAAACCTTGTATTTTTGCTTTGTTTCAGATTTTAAATAATTGCACATGCATGGCACGTGGGGTATTTTAGGCTAATCTTGTATCAAACCCCAAGATGACCGTTAGTTAGTTAAGAGGAGCCTATATAAAGAGGCCTCTTGTATTGTAAGACTCACTTTAGGAATTCAATTAACATTTTTCTGTTTATTTCAAACATTATTGTTTGTGTGAGTTTGTGAGTGAAGCAAACTCTTCCCTTGTGATTTGTGAGTGAAGCAAGTCTGAGGGATCCCGTCTCAAGACTTGGGTGAGTGAAGCCTAAGCCTGAGTTGGGGGTGATACACCTTGAGGGTGAGTGAAGCCTTCATTGTGGATCAGCCAGTTCAGGGCCTGAATTTCAAGAACCTTCTTGAAGCCCTTTTGTGTTTTCTATGTGAGTAGTGCTGAGGCCCACCAAGCATTGTGTCCGCAGGATTGTCATCTGTGCAACATCAAGGACCCAACACCCCCTTGCATGTTCCAAACCCCCATCTGACCAGGAACATCATCAGAAACTCAAGAACCTGATTCTTGAAATTTCTGTCATCTGTCTCACCTAGCCTTGTATGGTGAGGGTGACAACAAAGTATAGAGAGGAGGTACCAGGCCAAACCAGAATCTCGAGGGTACCAAGATTCAGGAACCATCATTTGTTGGACCAGTCAGGAAAGGAGCAAGCCTACACAGAGCCATCAAACAGCCCCAGACATCAGATTGCCAGCCCAATCTTGGTTTTCAGACTAATTAACAAGACACCTAGTGACTTCTGCCCAGGGTCTGAATTTGAGTTTGGTTAGAGATTAAGGCATCCAATACCCCTATTGCAAGTCTAAGGTCACATCCTAGGCCTAGGTTTGCATCAATTGATCCTTGTTCATTGTTAATCATTAAACGCTCATTGTTCATTGTTCTTTATTCATTGATCCTTGTTCATTACTCATCGTTCATTGTTAATTGAGCCTTTTTAATAGTTGATTGTTTATTCATTGTTCATTGTTAATCGTTTATGGATCATTGATCCCTGTTCATTGTTCATCGTTCTTTGTTCTTTGATATTTGATCCTTTTTCATTGTTCATCGTTCAAATTTCATAGATCATTGATCCTTGTTCATCATTCATTGTTTATCGTGCATTGTTCAATGATCATTAATCCTTGTTCTTTACTCATCATTCATTGTTCATCGTTCATTGTGCATTGTTCATTGTTCATTGTTTTTTGTTCACCGTTCATTGTCTGTTAATCAAAAATCCTTGTTCATTGTTCATCTTTCAATATTCATTGATCATGGATCCTTATTCATCATTCATTGTTGATCGTTAATAGATCAATGATCATTAATCCTTGCTCCTCGTTCATCACTCCTTGTTCATTGCTCATCATTCATTATTCATTGATCATTGATCCATGTTCATTAAATCATCATTGTTCGTTTTGATCATTGATCATTGATCCCTGTTCATTGTTAATCATTAATCACTCATTGTTCATTGTTCTTTATCTATTGATCCTTGTTCATTGCTCATTGTTCATTGTTAACTGAACCTTTTTAATAGTTAATTGTTTATTCATTGTTCATTGTTAATCGTTCATGGATGATTCATCCTTGTTCATTGTTCATCGTTCTTTATTCTTTAATATGTGATCCTTTTTGAATGTTCATCGTTCAAATTGCATAGATCATTGATCCTTTGATACAAAATCAGGGCTGGTTAGGGCCTTGATATTGCAAGGGGTCTAGTGTTCCACTTGGGTTGATGGCTTGACAAACAGAATATCCACCAAATGCACAGAAAACTCCCTTGGGACATGAACAATGTCAAGAACCTGGTTCTTGATTTCCAGGTGAAGCTGGCTGCTCAGGTTGTATTTGGGTGGATGATGATGGATATAACTAGACCTTCCAGGCCTTAGTTTGAAACCCTTTAAAGAATGCAGATTGTTCCACAACCTACAGCCTCTAAAAGTCCCAAAGTTGCTCCACAACTTTGATGAGTTTGTACACAAACTCGAGACAGAAAATCACTTTCTGAATTACCTCACTTGTATTATTAATGATCAAATCTGTTTTACATTTGGGGGAAATCTACCCTTATATAGGCACAATAACAAACATAACGGTCACTTGGAGCCTAAACATTTAACTCTCACGTGCCATATCATGTGCCTCTTTAAACAAACAACAAAAGGATAAAACATCAAGAAAAAGCCTAAAGTTCATTCTGCTGTTTTGTTGTCTGACAGCCTTCCTTCAGGGGCTCCTCTAGAGTTCCCTATGCACAAGTAGTAGGGTTCTAGGGCCTTGGCTCCTTGGTCCATGTGCCAAGATTACGTAACTGTCCTTGTCCTGTCCTGGTTGACTCAGGTCTGTGCTCCAGGTGTTGCACAAGCTTGGCTGTTTGACAGAATGTTCTGTTTCTGTTGGATTGTAGTCTGACTGTCTGTTTGGGCTTGTTTTTGGGCTTCCTGGTCTATGCTTGGCCTGTTGTTGCTTCAGACACCATCTAGGGGGTTCTGTTGAGTCTCTGGTTGCCTTGGGGTCCATTAGTGTCTCCTCATGAACAGATGGTGCAGGTGTTAAGGTCCCAGTTCCTTGACGGTCTTGTTCTGGTCCTGTGCTAGGTTGTTGTTCTGAAAAATTTGTTTCAACCCCTCCCTCTTGGGAAAGAATTGTCCCTAATTCTTGAGTTGGCTCACATTGGGTAAGGTCTCCTATGTTGAACGTGTTGGAGACATTGTATTCAGCAGGCAGTTGAATTTCAAAGGCATTAGTTTGTTCCTCCTGAGTTGGGGAAATCTTTCCTTCCTGGTGTATACCCACACTAAATCTCCTTCTTTGATAGCCTCCTTGTGTCTCAGATGCTTGTCCACCTTCTTCTTGTATCTCCTGTTTGCCTCCTCAATGTTTGCTTGCACCTGTTTATGCACAGCTTCCATTTGTCTGAGCATGTCTCCTGCTTCCACTTTTTTACTGTCACATAGAGGCAAATCAATCAGGGACACAGGTAGTAGGGGGTTAGTACCATACACACATTCAAAGGGGTGTGCTGTGTGGCATGGCTAGGGGCCCTATTGTATGCAAATTCAGAATGGCATAGTTTAAGGTCCCATTCTCTGATGTTCTTGCTAACTAAGTATCTGAGGAGGGTGCCTAAAGTCCTGTTGGTCACCTCAGTTTGACCATCTGTCTGAGGATAGTAAGCAGTGCTAAACAACAGTTTAGTACCTAGCAGATTCCACAAAGTCTTCCAAAAATGACTCATAAACTTGCTATCCCTGTTAGAAACTATGGTTCTTGGTATACCATGTAGCCTCACAATCTCAGAGAAATATAAGTGTGCTATGTGTTGTGCATCATCTGCCTTAGTGCAAGCTATGAAATGTGCCATCTTGGAGAACCTATCAACCACTACCATTATGGAGTCTTTTCCTCTCCTAGTTCTTGGTAAGGCCATCATAAAATCCATGCTAATATGCTCCCAAGGTCTGTGTGCTACTGGCAAAGGTATGTATTCCTCTTTGTGGAAGGTTACCTTGGCCTTCAACATGTCTCACATCTCAGGATATGTTTGCCTACTGTGCCTAACATTTTTGGCCAGTGGAAGTGTTGTGCCAACATGTCTAAAGTCTTTTGTATCCCAAAGTGTCCTGCCACACTTCCCTCATGCACCTTCTTCACTAAAATGTTCCTTAGGGGTATCTTAGGGATGCATAGTCTGTTCCCTTTGAACAAGAATCCCTGGTGTATACTATACAGACCTTGAGGTGTGACTTGGCATGCCTTGTATAAGTCTGCAAAGTCAGGACAGTCCTGGTATTGGTCTTTGATCATGTCAAACCCCAAAATCCTAGCTCCCAACACTCCTAACAGGCTATATTTCCTGCTCAAAGCATCAGCTATGATATTAGCCTTCCCTGCTTTGTATCTTGCTGAGAAGTCAAAGGTCTGCATGAATTCAACCCATCTAGCATGTCTCCCACTCAGCTTATGTTGGTTATTTATGTGTTTTAAAGACTCATGGTCTGGGTGCAGGACAAAGGGTTGAATCCTCAAGTAGTGTGACCGATGTTCAAGAGCTCTTATGATAGCATAGAACTCTTTGTCATAAGTGGAGTAGTTTAGTCTACTGTGGTTAAGTTTCTCACTAAAAAAGGCCACTGGTCTTCCCTCTTGTATTAGCACTGGTCCAATTCCCACTCCACAAGCATCACATTCTAGCTCAAAGGGCTTGGTGAAATCAGGCAGTTTGAGTATAGGTGCTTTGCACATCAGGTCTTTTAGGGTCTCAAAGGCTTTCTGTGCTTCTTGTGTCCATTGAAATTTCCCTTGTTTAGTGCACTCTGTGACTGGTGCCATGATGGAGCTAAAATTTCTCATAAACCTCCTATAAAATGAGGCTAAGCCATGAAAGGACCTGACCTGTGTTAGGGTAGTTGGTGTAGGCCAGTCTTGGATGGCTCTGACCTTTTCAGGGTCTACTTTTACTCCTTCCTTGCCTATGATATACCCTAGAAAGCTTACCTCAAGTTGAAGGAAGCTGCATTTTTCTAATTTGCCATACAGTCTTTGTTCTCTCAACACACCAAACAACTGCCTAAGGTGATCTAAATGTTCAGTCAAGGTCTTGCTGTAGATTAAGATATCATCAAGGTAAACTACTATAAATTTCCTCAGGAAGGGCCTCAAAACTTCATTCATGAGCCTCATAAAGGTGCTAGGGGCTCCTGTCAACCCAAAAGGCATCACAAGCCACTCATAGAGCCCATATTTAGTCTTGAATGCAGTCTTCCATTCATCTCCCTCCTTCATTCTGATTTGATGGTAACCACTCCTCAAATCTACCTTGAACCATGGAACCAACTCATCAGAAATCACATCCTAGGTATGACCTTATTAAGCTGGGTTCACATGTCTATACACATTCTCCATGTGCCATCCTTTTTAGGCACAAGGAGGGTTGGCACAGCACAGGGACTTAAACTCTCCGTCACATAACCCCTTTGCATGAGTTCCTCTATCTGCCTTTGTAGTTCCTTCGTCTCCATAGGGTTAGTCCTGTATGCTGGTTTGTTTGGTAAGCTGGCTCCTGGGACTAAGTCTATTTGATGCTCAATTCCCTTGATTGGGGGTAAACCAGGAGGTAAGTCCTCTGGATAAACATCCTTATATTGTGCTAAAAGTTCCCGAAGTTTAGGGGGTATAGGTGTGGGCTTGCTGACTTCCTTGGTGAATAGCAGATATAGCTCTTCCCTTCCCTTAATCTCTTTTTCACACTCTCTCCTAGTGATTAAATGTATGGGTGACTTAGGTGCTTGAGGTGGAATGGCCTTGTGAGGAGGTAATGGCACTAACTCCTTTCTCTTCCCATTGTGCTTAAGGGTATAAGTGTTTGACTAGCCATCATGTTGGGTCCTCCTATAGCCAAAAAAAAAAAAAAAAAAAAAAAAAAAAAAAAAAAAAAAAAAAAAAAAAAAAAAAAAAAAAAAAAAAAAAAAAAAAAAAAAAAAAAAAAAACAAAAAAAAAAAATGCTATCACCCATAAAGTATCATTCCGCCTTTGTTCGAGGCAAACCCGACAAAATCCATAGAAATATCATCCCACTTCCACGCGAATTTCTAAAGGTTGCGTAAACCTCGGTCTTTTATGTTAAGCTCTTAACCTTTTGGCCAGGTCAAACAGCGATACATATTAGCACATCCTTTTTCATTCGAGCCACGGAACATCGGCTTAAGATCTTGATACATTTTATCACCACGGGATGAGCGGAAAGTTTTTGTCAATGTGCTTCATCCAAGATGCTTTCCTTCGAGGATGTTTTCCCCAGACGGTAGACACCGCGACCCTTAAATCTCAAGCTCCATCTTCTGAGACCAAAATCCCTCAGCTTTTCCTCTCGAGCACTGTTCCTTTAATTTCAACAACGGATCCTTATCACGAGAGGTCAAAATCTCCCTCGAAAAGCGAAGGTCGAATAACCAACCTTCGGACTCTCCTTGATTCACGTCAGTACCACTTCCAAGTTTAGCAGAGCAGAAGTCGTGCAACTCCTCCATTCCATTCAAAGCGGATAAGGAATGTTTGATTTTACGCTTAATGCATCGACTACCAAGTTTGCTTTCGCCTAGTGATACACAAACTCCAAATCATAGTCCATGCCATGAGCTCTAACCCCAGAGCCTTGTCAGCATGTTCAAATCAGGCTGAGTATAAAGATACTTTAAACTCTCATGATGCAGTATAGATTTTGCATTTAACCCATTACAAATAATGTCTCCATATTTTGAGAGCAAACCATGCTGACCAACTCCAGATCATTAGTAGGATAATTAACCTCATGGATTTTTAGTTGTCGAGATGCATAAGCAATGACTTTACGTTCTTGCATCAAAACACATCCCAACCCCTTCTTCGATGCATCACTGAACACCGTATAATCCAACTTAGGATCAGGTAGAGCAAGCACAGGAGCCGAAGTTAATCTTTCCTTCAAAGTCGCGGAACGTTCACCTCATCGGTCCATTCAAACTTCTTATCCTTTTTCATCAAAGAAGTCATAGGATGCGGCTGTCGAGAATCTTTGACAAAGCGGCGGTAATACCAACCGAAACCTAAGAAGCTTGAACCTGGTGACATTCTTGGTGAGGACCAATTTGGGCCGGTTCCACTTTTCAGGATCCCGAAATACCCTCCTTTGAAGCGAAATGACCCAAAATGACACTTTTCAACCAAAATTCACATTTGAAAACTTAGCGTACAACTTATTTTCACGAAGTTTGCAAACAAGCGTAAATGTCCTATATTTCGTCCGGTTCTTGAATAGACTAGTATATTATCATAAAGACAACTAAATTTATCCAAATGCAGCACTAAATAGCTTGATTATCAGAACACATAAATCAGTTTGGAGCATTTGTCGACTTCGAAGGGCATCACGGTAAACTCAAAGTGTAAAGTAGCGATGTCCTAAAGGCGTCTTATGAATATCCTTCGTGATCCTCAATTGGTGATAACTTGGATATAAATCGATTTTGAAAATATCGAGCTCCCTCGGTGATCAAACAAGTCATCTATCGAGGTAATGGGTATTTGTTCTTAGCGTCACTTTATTTAGCTCCATAATGCGATACACAATCTTAAGTGCAGTCTTTCTTCGCGCAAACAAGGCCGGGCCCCAGGTGAAACACTTAGGTGGGATATAACCCTTATCCAATAATTCCTCAGTGAGACTTCAATTCCTCCATCTCTTTTGGAGCCATACGTGCAGGGGCCTTTGAAATTGGTCGTGCAGGCCTGAATCTATCGTAAAATGATTCCTCTTTCGCGTGACATACCGGGGAATCTCCTGGGGAAAACATCCGCGAATTCATTTACCGCGACATCGTTAGGATCCACCTCCCTCTTCCCTTCGCATGATGTGGCCAAGTACAAAGGGTGTCCTTGTCTCACCGCTTTTGTAATTTCAAGGGCGACATTAAGTTTGTTTTAGGCCCTTAGAAACTTTCTATATCTAGCGTTTTCCCATGTGGTCCCACGGTAACACTCTTTGCTCCTACATTCAAGGGTTGCTTTGTACCTTCTAACCAATCCATTCCCAAAATCACTTCCAATCCCTCCATATCAACACATATAGATTACTAGGAAAAACAACTTTCCCTATCTTGAAGGTACATCTCTATATAATCTATCATGAAGTATATAATCTCCCAGAAGACTTTCTGTATAAGATACATTCTCAAAGCTCCTAGATTGGTTAAGTCTATTTTACTCCTGCCGAGAAATGAACAAGTTGCACGAATCAAACAATACATTACTGAGCTATAGAATGGGCCGGTGAGCGATACTGTAACCACCTCCATTGTTTGGTGACCTACTAGAGCGCCAGCGGATACGATCCACTAAGCCATTGGGCGTTCATTCCTCCCCTTGATTTCCCATTGCGGTGCTCACGAGACCCTCGGCCCGTTACGTGGGCCCACTTGTCACCCATTAAAGCGTGTTGAAACCTCGACCATTGTTACCTTGATTATCACCGGTTGATCGATTTCCTTGCCTCCCAAAACCAATGCGGTGTTGGGGTCGATGTTGTTCCCTATCGTTTCGATTTTCATTCCCTTTCTTTATGCACTTCGTACTCCATGCCCTTTCTTATGACAGAAATTACATTCAACTAAATTCCCTTCGCAATCCTTTCCGGGGTGGTTTTTCTTACACCTCTTGCAGAAGTACTTCCTTTCCTTTCCATCCCGATCTAGCAAAGGTTTTACCGGCCTTGCTTCCCCCCTGAATCCTGGATTCACACCAGAATTGTTCCCTTGAAAGCCATCAAAGGTTTTTGGCTTCTTCAAGTGGAAACTTACAGGTGCCCCTGAGGTCTGACCTACCAATTCCTTTCTCTTCTCTGTAAAGCTATTCTTCTCCTTTTCTCTCTCCTTCCTTATAATGTTCCCTACCTGAGCGGCACGCTTATACATCTGCTCTAACGTGCTGTAACGATCACTTTCAATATGCTTTTGAATATCGAACGATAACCCCAGCTCAAAGCGTTGCATTTTCTTCTCTTCAGTGGGTACATCATCTGGACAGTATTTGATGTACTCCATGAATTTGTGGTAGTATTCATCAACAGTCAAACTACCCATTTAAATTAAATTATCACTAGTCAAAGTCCCTGTTCGTTCTAATAGCCACCTTCTTGTTTGCCCACAATAGTCGGCTTCCCGGTCAAATAAAAGCGCCTATTAACCTTGAGTTCTTACGGACATTCACTACATCAAAAAGTTTGTCGAACTCTCTGACCAATGTTCAGATTGATGGTTCTCCTTTACCATCAAAGGGGCGGTTTGTTACGGCTAATCCTCTTGCTCATATCGAGCTTTTTGGAGACAAAGACCTCTCTTGTGGGCGCAACCCGACTTAGCGCTTAACTAAGCTCCTTAAGGCTCGGTTAGTTCCGTTCTTAGCTAGCCTTTTTCGAGAGAGAGGAGGCATCTTCTACAACCAAAAGAACGATACTAAATTACTAACGTGTCCTAAGGTCCCATAGTTTCTTAAGAAAAGAGGTGCTTGAAATAAAATAACTATAAATAAATAATCACATATACACACACCCAATTGTCTACAAGTATATTATTAGTTGTTGTGGCTATTAAGCCATTCTACATATCGTAAAACAAGCGAAAGAAACAAAAAGAGAGCACTGAAAACAACTCAATATACTATTTTATTGATAATTTTTATTAATTTATAACAACTTACGCCAAGCGTTTACATTATTAGGAAAAGAGAACAACTAAAACGATAACAAAACAACAAAAAGATAAAATAAGAAAAATTAACGCCAAGCATCTATAACATCAATAGACTCATCATAATTAGTTATGTCAAAATCTTCATCATCCCCGTCATCTCCGGAGTCAGTACTAGAGCTCATGTATCCTCCTTCTGATTCCCAGTCGCTATCCATTGGACTGTTTATTAGCAACTCTTCTTCTTCTTCCTCAGGATCCTCCCCATTTGAAAATTCCCCTCCAGATTCAACCCTAAATCCATACAGATCATAATGGGATCCCCAACCTTCTCTCTCATCTTCACTAGTATTCTCCATAGGACTTAGTGATTCCTGTTTAGGGTCTCGCATCTCAAAAGCATTCCCAAACTGTGACCTGAGGTCTACTAGTGGAGGGTCAGATAGGTACCCATCTCCTACATGCTCCATAATTGTATCAGATTCTTCCTTTATATGGAGTTCTTCCTCTTCCATAGGTTCCACCTCATTATTACGTTCCTCCTCTTCTACTTCCTCCTCCTCTTCGGGGTCTTCTTCTTCATCTCCATCATACCCCTCTCCTCCTAAGGGTCCGTTTTGGAAGTTAACTCCATTGGGCTCCCTCGGGTTTACTTCTACCACCTTCCTTGATTCAGATAATTGGGTTATCCTATCTAGATCCATTTGTAGGTCGAAACATACCCTATTAACCTTTGTTCTTATCATAATCATCCTTTCCCTATAATCCCGTATGCTCTCTCCATCTCTTATCTTCCAAATGTCATTATTCACAACTTCCCTCAACGTAGTTTCTGGGTCAAAGCTTGCCACAACGTTAGTTGGGCTAGGGGTTACCGGGGCCTTTCCTTTGTCCATGATCCTGAACATGCATGAAACGGAAGGTAATTAAAAGATTGTTGATAATCTAAGTCACTTATACTATAATAAGGTCTTAACGGTCCCCTCCCAAACATACCCCGAAACATATCACAAAGCATCCAATTTTTAATACATTGGTTCTACCCAAACTCTCTCTACTAAGGTCAAGTATTCCTTTATCACTAAGGGAACGTTGGCTCTGATACCAATTGTAACGGTCCGGTTCGCGTGAGCCGGATAATCATATGAAAATATGAATCCGGGTCACAGCTGGACACTTAGAGGGAAAATTCCCATCCAAGATCGTTAACGTTCCAACGATAAGGAAACATAACTAGGCGAAAATTAAAACATATGGTAGTGACAGGTTTGTAAAGTTCATAATACAACTTGAGAACCCAACGGCCTCTACTAACGAAACGACAAAACGAACTAGTCTAAAATCCATTACACAAGAGTAAATTATTTCTATTATATTTATTATTACATAAAACGCGGTCTTGGGTGATGTGATCCTAACTTCAACCTCACTCCAATTCCCACGCAATCAACGCTGAGTGGTCGGTTGACAGCGGAACAAGTTCAAAGAACAATCAATACCGTCGGAGACAACATACAAAATATCAACAAGTGGAAAGCAAACAGCGGTTCATCCTACATGCAAAGGCTCTAATATATTTATTCAAAATCCCAGACTTGAAGCGTTTCCGTCCTATTAGATTAGTTCAAGTAATAATCAATTCATTTGGAGGAATACACTTAGGAGAGCTAATCCCAGAGGCAACCAGGCCTAAGGCGTTGCGATCACGTTGATGTCGTCAAGGTTAAAGTATGCATACCCCATGGTGGAGTAATGATCAAAGCGCCATGGAACAAAATTTATATAATCCATTCAAAATTTTAACCCGTTGGGCTGACAACACATCCATCCTCAATTTCCAAGTTTAACTTCTTTCAAATTATTTGAGGTGTCTAATCCTTATGTGAGTCACAATGCAATAATCAAGAATGAAACAACATTACTTGCACAACCACATATAAAGTATGGTCTAAGCGTGTACCTTTAAGCAGCGACAAGCGGATAATTCAAATGCTACAGGAATTTCACCCTCTTATGAATCGAGGTCCTAAACAAACATACACACAAAACGAACACGTATTAGAACGTGTTTTCACCTCTAACTCATTCTATACCACTAATATATCAATAAGACTTAGAAATTTTAATTGATTTCATCAAATTCCAAATAACTCAAAATTCCATTTTAAACCAGAAACGTAAATGGCTTTTTCGGACAGTTTAGAGAATTCAAATGGAAAATCCGACTTCACCACTGCGTCCGAAACGCATCAATTACCTTGAGTACCAAATTTCATAATTTCTAACATCCATTTACTATTTTTTTTATTTAATTTTAGCATTTAACAAGTTTTGAACACGACGGATAAATGAAACAACAACGAAACACACCCGACCTCGGATCGAGGCACCACCGCTGAGACAGCTGTGCTGTCCAAAAATTTATTTTTATTTTTATTTTTAATTATTATTACTATTTTTATTAATTTTTTTATATATATATTTCAATTAATAAATCTTTTTAATCTCATGACTAAAGTAAATCCTTTTCAATAGCGATCCAACCAAAACTTCCACACATAAACAACATGATAATTATACACATCTACTAATACACACAACTTCATCATTAACTCATCCACAATCAAAACATAAAAATCATCAAATTAAATCATTCCCATAAACATGACTTTTCAAGAAAAACTTGAAATTCATAAATCGTAATAATTAAATTAAATACTTAATTCTCCTAACAAATTAAAATTTTGTAGAGAGTTGTAAAAACCAAAACAACCTCTTGAGTCAAGATATATGAGCACAACCCTTCTCAAGCAAATTAAATTTTGTTAAAGGTTTATAATCCTAAGGATGATTACATAACTTAACCCATACATTTGATTCCTCCAAACAGATTGAAATTTTGTTAGAGAAATATAAATCATAAAAATTTATTTGAAATATCAATATGAAATCAATACTTTTAACAATATTTGAATTTGTTAAAGAATATAGATCAATGAAAAGCTTGACACAATTTGTCTTAACCCTTATAATAAATCAATTTTGTTAAAGGATTATATAAACAAAATTTACATAAAAAAAATACTCAATCCTCCTAAAAGTCATGGGATTTCATCATATAAAAAAAAATATAATTTTCTTCAAAACAGAAAATCTAATCTTAACAATTGAACTATACTCACCCTTGAATAATAGATTGAATGATCACAATTTTTTTTTATAATAATAGCCGAAATACAAAGGAAGAAAAAGGGAGAAATATATATATATTTTTTTTGTTTTGTTTTGTGAGCAAATGCAAATGAAGAGCAACACAAAGGAAAAGCCTATACACCAATCTAGCATTTTAAGAGCAACCTACAACTTTCTATCTACCCATAACCCCTCCTTAATGCACATTAACACCACACTTAAGTGAAGAGTTACAAAAATCCCCTCCAATTCCTCCCCATGGCCGGCCACCTTTAGTACCATTACTACATTTATTTATTTATTTTTATTTTTTTTTTAATTAATTACTCTAAATAAAATTTAATTGTTTAGTTTTAATTTTAATACTCATGAAAATATTAAATTAGATAGATAACGATAACTCGTTATGCGACAAGTGCCGAAATCGTTTGTCACATATTGACTCACTCAAATTCTTATACTTGATTAATATTATTTTATTTTAATCTCGAATATTAATTTATTCAAATTCACGGGGTGTTACAGTGAGGCTTAGTCTCCAGTCCTAGGTCATGCACTAGCTGTTTGCTCACACAATTGGACTCACTCGCACCATCAATGATGAGGTCACACACTCTGCCCTGTACCATGCACTTGGTTTGAAAGATATTCTCCCTCTGGTCAGACTTCTTGGCCCTAGGTGTAGTGTGGAAGCTCCTTTTAATTATCAGGCTGTATTGTTCTCCCTCAGGTAAGACCTTCTCCAATTCTTCCTCCTCCTCTTCCTCACTATCCCCTTCAAACCTTTGCAAGGTTCCATCCTCCCTTTCTATGTAGCTTCCATCCTCATCACTTTTGGTTGGAGGGTAAATCTCCTCCTCCTCTCCAATCCTAGACACTAAAATCTTCTTTGGTCTGGTGTCCTGCCTTATCTCTTCCCATTCCCTCATGGTGAAGGCCCTTGAATTGGGACAGTCCTTTTTGTAGTGCCCCCTCCCATTGCATTTAAAACAGACTACATCTTTGGAGGGTGCTTCCGCTCTCACAGGAGTAGTTTTCTACACAACTCCTGGGGTATCTCTCTTGGGTACAGTGTTGGAGGGGTAACTCCTTGGTGTATATGTTCTAGTGGTCCTAGGTGCTTCTAGGTGTTTCTTCCTTACTGCATTCCTTTCTAATTCCAAGGCTCTATTGATGGCTAGGTGCAGGTAAGATCGGGGGTATAGATCATCTTTCTCCTAATATCTTCTTTGAGTCCAGATATGAATTTTCCCACCCTGAGTTCCTCATCATCATTCATGTCACTCATGACTGCAAGCCTTTCCCATTCCTGTACATACTCCTTCACTATCTTGCTTGCCTTGGGTGAGGGTATTGAATTGGACATACAGTTGTTGTCTATAAGTAGTGGGGACATACTTTCTTCTCAAATGTTTTTTTAGTTTAGTCCAAGTATTTATCCTAGGCCTGCCCTCCCTATCCCTCTGTTTTTGCAGTCCTTCCAACCACGTAGATGCAACCTTGATCATCTTGATCTTGGCTATCTTATATTGTCTTTCTGGGGGTGTTTCTTGGAACTCAAAATATTGTTCCAATCTTTCTTCCCATTCTAAATAACTGCTAGGGTCATGAGAGTACCCATCAAATTCAGGTATGTCTACTCTGATGGTTCTATCCTCTGGTAACCTATGGTTTTGTGGGGGTCTGTTCTGTGGATTGTGGGTGAACAACCCTGCATTGGCTAGGCTTTGGACTAATCCTTGCACAGTCTCCTCTAAGGCTTCAAACCTCTCATCTAAAGCCATGGAATACAATCAAGTAGAAGGTAACACCACTATTAGTAAAAAAAAAATAATCTTAAGAACACAAAGTTGAAATGCAAGAAACACATTGTGGTGATTTCAGATGCAAAGAAAATAAAAAAAAAAATTGAATTAATATGAAAAGACTTAGGAGAAATCACTCCCTGTATATGGTAGGAACAAAATTGAGTAATTTTGTGGCTGATTCACTTGTATAAGTCCAGTTTCCTTCTAAATAGTAAATCCAGGCAAACTGCTGATGAATCTTGCTTTCTTGGCTCTGTGCGTACCTTGCCCTTCCTCGTGGGCCTTGCTCTGATACCAGTTTGATACAAAATCAGGGCTGGTTAGGGCCTTGATATTGTAAGGGTTCTAATGATTCACTTGGGTTGATGGCTTGACAAACAGAAGATCCACCAAGTACACAGAAAACTCCCTTGGGACACGAACAATGTCAAGAACCTAGTTCTTGATTTCCAGGTGAAGCTGGCTGGCATGGCTGTATTTGGGTGGAGGATGATGGATATAACTAGACCTTCTAGGCCTTACTTTGAAATCCTTTAAACAATGCAGATTGTTCCACAACCTACAGCCTCTAAAAGTCCCAAAGTTGCTCCACAACTTTGGTGAGTTTTAACTCGAAGCTTCGAGGCAGAAAATCACTACGAGATTACCTCATGTATTATTAATGATCAAATCGATTTTTACATTTTGGAAATCTACCTTATATAGGCCTGATAACAAGCGTACGGTCACTTGGAGCCTAAACATTTAACTCTCGTGCCCGTATCATGGCCTCTTTTAAACAAACAACAAAGGATAAAACATGAGAAAAAGCCTAAAGTTCATTACTAGCTTTTGTTGTCGGCAGTGACTTCCGGGGCTCTCAGGATTCCCTATGACAAGTAGTAGGGTTCAGGGCCTTGGCTCCTAACATGTGAAGATGCGTAAGCGCCACTTATCTGTATCTGGTTGACTTCAGTGCATGCTCAGGTGTTACCTGAAGCTTGGTTGTTTGACAAAATGTTACATTTACATTTGGATTGTAGTCGGTATGCATTTAGGCTTGTTCTTGGGCTTCGCATGAGTGCTGCTTTGTTGTTGCTTGAGACACCATCAGGGGATTCTGTTGAGTCTCTAGTTACCTTGGTTCATTTGGCGAATCATGTTGCATGATACCCTTTGCTTGTACCTTTGCTTGATAATTTGCATATGTTTTCCTATTGAAATATCGAATGGACTTCCATCTAAAAGGGACATACAACATAAAATTGATTTCATTCAGGTTCCACGTTGCCTAACAAACTAGCTATGAACTAATCAGAAAGGAGGCCAGAAGAAATTAGGAGACAAGTTGATGATTTGTTAGCTAAAGGTTTGATTAAGAGAATCCATTAGTCCTTGTGCCTTTCCTCTTTACTTGTGCCTAATAATGGAGAAATGAGGATGTGTGTGGACGTAGAGCCATTAATAGAATCACCATCAGTATAGATTCCCAATACCTAGACTTAATGACTTGTTAGATGATTTATATGGTTCAAAGTTTTCTCAAGATTGACCTTAGAATTGGATATCCCAAGATTAGGATTCATAGGGGATGAATGGAAGCAGGTATTTAAAACTAAGGAAGGACTTTAGCCCTTTTGGTTTATCTAATGCACCATCTACCTTTATGAGACTTATGAACCGGACCTTAAAACCTTTCTTGGGTCAATTTGTTGTGGTTTATTTTGATGATATCTTGGTGTATAGTCAAAGTGAAAGCGGCATGTTGAACATTTGCGTCAAGTTTTTAGTGTGTAGCTAAGGAAAAGTTGTATGCTAGCAGAAAGTGTCACTTCTTTTGAAGTCAGTTAAGTTTCTTGGGTTTTATTGTTCCGATTGGGGATTAAAGCGGATGAAAGAAAGTTGAGGCAATAAGAGTGAAGCAATCCTACCACCATTCACCAAGTTAGATCATTTCATGGTTTAGCTTCTTTTTATAGGAGGTTTGTCCCTAACTTTAGTTCTATCATGGCCCCTATCACCGAACTCACAAAACTTAAGACTTTTGAGTGGAATTCCAAAGCCTTAGCCTTTGACACCATCAAAACAAACACCGACCTTTGTCCTAGCTTTTGCCTAATTTTGATGATATTTTTGAAGTAGAGTGTGATGCATCTGGGGTAGGTATTGGAGGTGTCCTAACTCAAAACAACAAACCCCTTGCTTATTTTAGTGAGAAACTCAATGATGCTAAAAGGAAGTATTCTACTTATGATAAAGAGTTTTATGCTATTATTAGATGTTTAGAACATTGGAGATATTATTTGATTGCAAAAAAATTTGTGTTGCATTCTGATCATGAAGCTTTAAAATTCATTCAAAACCAACATAAACTTCAATCTAGGCATACTAAATGGGTTGAGTTGGCTTCCCTCCCTTACCAATTAGGGCGGGTGTTTAGAAATTTTTGGGTCAATTTTTTGTAACAACATTTTTGTTGCAATTAAATATTAGTGTGTACAGCAACGAATATTGTTGTTGCAAAATATAAACTAAGTAATTAGCAACATGTATACACTTGTTGAGGAAAGCAACATTTTATTCCTGACCCACCACCCTCCCTCAACCCACCACCCTCACTCAACCCACCACCCTCACTTTCGACCCACAGCCCTCATTCTGCGCCTCTCCATCATTTGCTTCGTCAGCAGCGGCCCTAATTGCTTCGCCATTATCTTCTTGACTCGCCATCATCAATCATTTCTTCACTCTTCGGTGCACTTCGCCACCACCCATTTGGATGCGTACTTTCGCCACCACCTCTCTCTACCACCCTAAAATTATAGAGATTCCCATAGTTAGAAGAGTTGGCTAAAGGTTAAATTTCACTCTCGATTTTTCTACTTTTGGGGGTCTCGATTTGTGTATTATTATTATTTATTCCATAATATTGGTAATTACTTGCATTACTTTTTTTCACTATTTGATTACTTTTGTTATTACTGTTTGGTTTTGTCCATTCGCGTATTTTAGTGCATATATACATATAATTTCTCATTTGGGCTAAAAATAGAATTTTACATTTTTGTTTATGTCAACGAGTATCTATTTTGCATTTAGGAGTGATTTTTAAGGATTTTAATGAATATGATTCATGGGTTTTGTGAATTTTTTACGGGAAGAGGGTCGAAAGCGGTGTTAATAAGAACGAATTTTGGAGTTTTTGCAAAAATTATTCACCATTTTCCAGGTTTGTTCTGCTCCAAGGCTACTTGAGCGTGTAGTGGTCATTTTGGATTTATAATGATTTAATTTGGGCATCTTTATTTGGAAATTACAAATTTTTTTTTCAATAATTGTTCTTTAGTATTTGATTTCTAAGCATTTTTGTTACATTTAGTAAGTTTGGGTTATTTGATGAAGTGATGAATTACTCTTTCTTGATTATAGGTCCTACTTATTTGTTGGTTTGATTATAGGTATTAAACTTTATCTTACGTAATCTCTTTGTGAGCAATTTTTTGTTATTGAATTGAATTGCTCTCTTTTTAGTAATGAATCATGTTATCTATGATTATAGTAAAGTTTCAGCATACTTAGGCTACAAATGTCAAATTATAGGTTTCTTGATAAATATTGCTTGTGTTGTTTGGTAAATTTTGATTCGACTTGAAGACCTTATATTTGTTTATTAAATTTTGATTCAGCGATTTTGAACGGCTGCGATGAACAATTGATTATTTCATAACAATAAGTTATGTGTGTCCTGTAATTTATAGTTTCATTTACTAATAAATATATGTACCTCAAAGTTCTTTGGCTCTTTGTGATTGTACTTAAAATAGTGTGTCATAAAATCTTATTTAGCTAAGTTTAATGTTTTCTTTTAATTTAGAAGCTTCCTCTAGTGCTTTTTTGTTTCAATTAAGAGTGTATTCCTGTAACAAGAATTTGCTAATTATGTAAAAAATACACATTTCTTGTTGTTGTTGTGCTTTATAAATATATGTTGTTTCATATGAGCTTCCTTTTATTAAAGTGTATCATAACAAGAATTTGATTCAATTGGCTTTCTTATTATTCTTTATTTATTTGTTGTTTTAAATATAGGGTTTCTCTGGTCAATTGGCCCTTATTTTCTAATTATGTTTCTTTTAAATTAGGAAATGACTTTGGAATAAGAGCATGGGTACAAATTAAGAATGCGTTCATCCTTTGAGTATATAAGCCTGAGGTGGTGACCATTTTGGATTTTGCCTTTTCTGTGTAATCAAAAGGATAAAGGAGAGTGGTGTCATTAGGTGCCTATGTAATGGTTGTACTTAATATATATTATAAAAAGTGAAGTGAGATTAGATTTGCTTAAGGGAATGCTTAGGAAGTATACTTTTTAGAATTTCACGGAGAAAAATCGGGCCAATTCGATGAATGAAAGAATGATGTTAATGAGCTTGAAGATAATGATAGTGATTTCACAATGTTAGAAGATGCTCTTGTGGTGTGGGTGGTATGAATTTAAGGAGGTGGATGAGCAAGTTCGGAAATACTTTTAGGGCAGGAGGACCTAAATGCAAGCTATGAAACAATTTTACCATCTCTTGAGAAGAGTCTGAAAGTCCGATTATGATAAGATAACCTGACAATGTCTATAGCTCTCATATATAGTAAAATTATTTGCATTTGAAGGAGTCTTAAATAGCCGGGTGTGATAACTCTTTTGTTAGATACATTATTAAAGTTAGAGCGCCAAGGTTATGGGCTTAACCTTCCTACTTCTTATTATGAAAACAAAGAAGCTCATTAAGGACTAGGCCTGATTATTGTAAGATGTCCGATGCTTGTAAAATGATTGTATTCTTTATTGGAAAGAATATGAAAATTTAAATAAATTAATCGACTTACATGATTTTATCAAGGTGGAAGAAGTAGAAGAAGGTTAACACCTAAGGGGGGTATAGATTACTGAAAAGTGTTGAGATATTTTCCGCACTAAAACTGGGCTGAAGGTTAATAAATGTCGAAAATTTTAAAAGACATGGGTAGCCTGAAAAGAAGATAATGATGGGCGTTAATGGGAAAGGATTGTGATGTCATTTGTAGAGGGGAGGAGGATGTAGGTCGATGAGAACACAATTCAGAAGGATTGTGATCTGGGACTAAGAAGGATAGCATAATGAGGTATCCTGGCGATTAAACACATGGAAATCATTTGACCCGGGGAGTTCAGGTGCTTTGCTAGAGTTAGAAATGTTAGACTTGGTTTAGCTTGTGGCCAGTTTTAAGCCTTTCAATAATTCCCAGCGCTAGCATTTGTGAAACAAATGTGCATATTTCAATGAAGACAAAATCGGACAGATCGAGGCGACCCGAACCAAAGCACAGGTGCTTGAGAAAACCACGAGCTTGTCATACGCGCAAAACACGATGAATCTGAGAAGTGGTTAAGACCATGAATGGACCAAAGGAGAAATCAACCAACTGTCTGAACCAAGAAAGGTGAAGAAAGAGCCCAAACAAACAAGATAAGGCCACGGAACCGCAGCCTTTGCCACGGGGAGGCGGAGACGAGTCAAGCATCACGTCAAGCGGTGACCTTGAAGCCCGGGCCGTGGGGTGACGGGGAACAACTAGGGCAGAAACGAAGGGGTAATTTTGTATCTTGGCACATGGACTGGAAACCCGAAGGACACAGGAGCTTCTTGATGTCTTTGGAGATCCCGCCAGAAGCGTGGCCAGTGAAAGGCTTGTCAGAGGCGGGGTCTGGATTGTAAACACTTAGAATAATTTGTGTTGTTTTATACATTTGTATGATTAAAGAAGCATAAGTGTGTACTTGATGGGAATTAAAAGCCTCGGCTGTAGTTATAATTAAGAGGCTATATATAGGAAGGCTCTACGTTTGTAATAAAAAGTCTTAGATTCATTTTGCAAAATCACTCGTAGAGGTTATTGAGAAAAATCATTTTTGTTTTGATTGTTGGAGTTGTGTGTGCGACTTCATCACGAGTTTCAAGAATCGAGAAATTTTGTGGAACAAACCTTGGTTTTTGGGGATCCCCACCTGACAAGGGGAAAACCTTGCTTGTGTCGTGGGGGTTAGTTACGGGAGAAGGGCAATTCGAAGCCTACTTATCACACGAAATTGAACACGGTTCTTGAATATATCTACCATCGACCATTTAACCTTTGAGTGTGTGGCTTCGAGGGATTCGGACCAAGGCTAAGGGGTTAGCCAGCATCTCGCTTGCGAGATTGGGATCGGTGAGGTAGGGGAATATCACCCTTTAGAATCCGGTTACATTCTCGCGGCAACATCCCACGCACCACAAGTTCTTGATGTTTTCTCGATTCACGATCGGTGTCACCCCTAGTGCTACTTAGAGTGAGTCTCTAGATGGCTGGATTCGCGAGGGTAAGGTATAGAACATTATCCTTGCAATGCAGATCAGCTACAGTTGGAATTGCATGCGTTTGGCAGTGGTACTTATCACTATAATTTGCCTCACCCGGTTGTGCATGAAGTCTCATTATTCATTTATATTTGTCTTTACTTATACGGCCCAACAAGTCACGGAAGGAATATAGATGTCTACCTCCGACCACTTATTGAGGAGTTGAAAGAGTTACGGGAGGTTGGCGTTGGGGAAACCTATGATGCTTATACAAAAGGTCTTATGCTTGTCCTTTTGTATGGGACTAAGCTTAAATCATGGGGGTGGTTATTTAAGGTCATCGGCGTTGGCTTAATTCATCATAAGTGGAGGAAGATCCAAGTTTTTTTGATGGTAAAAGTAGAAAAAAGTTCACTGGTTTACAAAAGGGTGGGAAGATGTATTACAACACTTTGGAAACTTCCGAAGATAATTTGGAAGATTGTTGGAAAAAAAAAAAAAAGGGGAAATGTTTGAGGGTGGAAAAACATTTTCTTGATTTTTCCCTTTTTGGAAAAAATTAAATTTCTTTCTTTTTTTTTTTTTTTTTTTTTTTTTTTTTTTTTTTTTTTTTTTTTTTTTGGGGGGGGGGGGGGGGGGGGGGGGGGGGGGGGGGGGGGGGGTATGTTTTCAAAATGAAATCTCGGATGGATATCTATCCAACATTTCGTTGTGTTAAAGATGATGGTAAAGATATAGTGTTTAAAAGTCTGACCATCATTTTTTAAAAAAAAATTTAATTACTTACTTAGCCTTGGTTTTGCCACAAAATTTTATGATCCACTAGTGGGAGGATTTCAATATATTCGGGACATACATTTATTTACGTTGATAAATTGTCGGTTGATCACTTGGTTTTCTTGATTTGTTGATATGTTGATATATGTTGAATGTTGATATGTTGATCGGCTATTTTGCATTATTTCATGATTTGTGTAGTTTTTTTTATTTTGAAGTTCCTCTTGAGGGAAATATTACTTAATGATTTGTTCCACAATGGTAAAAGATATGTTTTAAAGTCATGACATCATGTGTTTATAGAACAATTACTTCCCTTGCGCCTTAGTGGTTTTGGCGAAAGGATGGCGCGGTCCGTGGGTGGGAGCTGGGGTCAACAACAAAGCATGGCGTAAATCCCAAATTGGAAACACTTCAAAAAGATTCCTTACATTTGGCGAGTTGGGGCCGAGCCATTTTAAAATGTTTTTGGATGTGCCGCCCAGGGCATACAAGTCGCACGTTTGCGTTGAGGCAAAATTCATGGAACGATTCCAAATGGGAGCCAATTTTCCTCTTTGTTGCATTTGCCTTACTACATGTGACACGCTCTTCCATTTACTTATTTCAAACAATCTACATTCTTGGAAAAGGTATCTTGGACTTCTAAAACATATAATGAAACATGGGAAGAATTTTGAGAATCATCTTGGGGTCTGGGGTAGCAACATTTTCATTGCGATAAATGCCATTTCAAATTCCATTCGAAAACATGATGAATATATTTCTCAGTAACTGAGAATCATTTGAGCCGCGGACATTTCCCGTTACGGAGGGCCCTTTTCCGCTCCCATCTGGAGATTTTTGAGAGAGGTAGTCGATCCGTTTCTGAAACTGGGCCAGGTTTGTGGCGTGATTAATTTTTACCCTGTCGGGACTAACACTGTTTTGGGGTTTGATCCTCTTTATTGACGTTTGGCGTGAAGCGCACGGACGGTTGAAGAAGGTGTGGGGCGGTCAGGCAGCGCGAAAGGAATTGTGCATTGTAGATAAGGAAATTTTCGTTTTATTTTTTGAGATGACCAATCCTTTCTTGACCAATGAGACTTCTTAAGGTACAGTGCTGAAAGGAATAGAACTTGGGTGGGTATGGGCAATTTTCAGTGGACAGTACATGTGGGGTTGGGACTTACTTGGGTCCATGATAGGGGCCGGTTTTAGGGTTCACCAGCGGATAAAGATTAGAAGAGCTAAGAGAGGCTAAATACATTTGGTTTGGTAAGAGCTGTGAAGTGAGCAGGACTGAGTAGAGTGGAATAGAATAGACACATCTAAAGATCCGGATGATGCTCCATTTGGCAGATCTGGGGTCCCAGAAACAGTATTACGCCCAGAAGATACGCGAGCCAGAAATTGGGGAATTTTGTTTGTAAGGCGCGACGAGATTTGCCCGGACTAAGATAGGATGGCGGTGACAAGTTCAATGCGTGGGATCTCGCGGCCGTGCGAACTCAATGATTCCATACTTATTATTTTGCCGTCCGGTCGAGCGCTAGGGGCAAAGTGAGACTGGTGACTATACGATGAGGAAAAAGCATCGAAAAATCATTATGGGGAATAATGGAATGGGACCTGCGGTGGAAAGTGTCATTTCCTTGCTCGCAGAGCTGAATGCTTGGAATCGCGGCGAGATGAGGTGTTGTGACACGTTAGAAATAACTTTGGAAACCCCATGCATTCCCTTTGGGATTTGGTGGTGGTAGGGTATATTCGGAGCAGGTTTGAGATTTTGCGTCGATAGTAGGTTTAGATCTGGTTCCCTTCTCCCAAAATCAACTAGCGACACAAGCCAGGTTTCCTCCCCTTGTTGTGTGTGTAATCCCAAAACCAGGATGCGTTTCCTTTGGCCCAGCCGGATGAAGTTGCCTGTAACTCAATGATCAAAGCAGTGATTTTCCCAGATTACATATGGTGATTTTGTTGTAAAATGGATCTAAGACTTGTTTATTACAAATAAGGAAACCTTTTCCTATATATAGGCCCTCTGGTATGGCTTCAGTGAGGCGCAGTAGGCGCTGGCTTGTCTCCTGGCGGCAAGCAACACAAGTACTGTTGGGTACATGGGGTGACTTCGCTTTTAACAGTGCTCATTCCGGTCTCATTATGGGTAAGATTAGGTCTTGGGGTCATATGTAGGAATACCAAGGCCACTACATGCGGGTTGTGCTGGTAGGACTTTCGAGGGTACACTTTAGAAATTGGTGAGCAGTCGCGGCATGCGCCATGCTGGTATTTTATGCACCGGGGAACTCTAGCGGCTTTGTTTGGGCTCTTACAGCGCTGCACTCAAGTTTTAGGTTGAGTTGCCACGCTTGGAGATTAAATGTAGAATTGTGACCCTATAAATGCATTCATAAAGCCAAGTTTGTTAAGATGACTTATGACTTTCGCGGTTTTGGAAAGGCTTCGGTTTTCGATTTGGTAAGCCACTTGATAGCTGCTTGGAATTTGTTTAGGCCCTCTTATTGGAAAGGTATCCTCAATTTCTTGCGACGATTTCGCCACGGAATGGGTCTACTACTCGATGGTAGAGGTGGGAAGTATTTTACTACTTTTGAGGAACTGCATTTTGAGGCATTGTTGCACCATATTGTTGCAATAACGTAATACAGAGGCCAGCCCAGCGGCGTGAAGCATTTTTCCTTTCAAATTTCAGAAATAGCACCTTTTACGATGGCAGATCCAAGATCTGCGCCCGTCATTCTGCATGCATTTACCAGATGGTAAACTTTGGGCTTGCATATACTTCGTTTTACTTGTGTGGTTCATATCGAACTTTGGTCTTTTTCTCAGAGGGTGTGTGTCCGTTTTCAGAGAAATGGGGTTCAGGGTCCATGATCCAGGGGTTTTCCATACGCGGTGGTGATTTGGGTTGTATGCCGGTGCGTTTGAGATCGTTCCTTGAGATTTTCCTTAACTAATGACCTTAATAGTGTGCCTAGAAGGTCACATTATTAACCAGTTGTGGGGTGTGCAGGCGTCTTTGGTCAGGAGTTTGGTGTGGGGGCTGTTTTCTGAGGGTTTTCTGAAATGGGCTGCGTGATTTTATCCTTATCAGTTTGAGGATACCGGTATACCCGTATGCGAACCACAGGGGTTTGGTAAACGGATGCTTGGGATGCTGGCAGAGAGTAGTAAGCATGTGAAGGAAGGCACCACTTCGTGGCGGGCTTCCCTCGCCCGATACTAGGTAGAACCACCGTGAAGTCCGGTGGTGTTCGGTATATGATTACTTCGGCACTGAGGGTCCCTCCAGGCCCACCCGATTTTCATCTTGATGAAATGCTTTGCCGGCATATCCCTAAGGTTTGCCCAGGTAAATGCCATGGCTTCCGTTACCTGTATGGGGTTCACGAAATGTTGGGGATTTTTTTAAAGCCCGCAGGTGAAGGCCAAGCACGGGTTTGCTGGCTTAGTACATATTTCTGAAATGGGGGCGCGATATTTGATGGCGCAGTAAATACCGAAACCCGTCGCTGGTGAAGGTATAGGTATGAGTGCTGCTTGTTTGGCTGCAAGATGAAGGATGCAAAAATTCAACATTTGGTTTGTGATAGGTTTTGTTTACATCCTGTGTTTTTGTGATTGTTATTGTGCGGCTTGTCTAGGCAATATTGGGACCCGTAACAATTCCCATTGTGGGAATTCACCATCCTTGTTAAAATAGAGTTGAGTATTTCATGGAGATTTGACTTTTCACTTCAAAACCTAACTCTTTACGCCTAACAGTTAGGCAGCTCCCATTGCATGCGCTCCTCTTTGAGGGGTTTTCGTGTGTAGGGGCTTTTGTATGTCGAGGTCATAAGGAGTTTCAAAAGCTCTGCTGGTAAGCCATTTCAAACTTTACTTTTGGAATTGCGTGAATTTGCCATAGCAGTGGCCGACAGCCTCTGTAGGCCGGGCCGGGAGGCAGGCAGGGTGTGCGGGAAGCGATCGCCGCCTGGCATTTCCGACGTAGGGGATACCACTCACTCCCTTCACTTTCCATTTTCAAAGCTGCACCGGTGAAGGGCGGCCCTTTTCAGGCTGCATACATAGGGCTTCGAGTTGGCTGGGGCGTTTGGTGTTCAAAATTGATCACTTCGAGGATCATGTCACCATAGAACTTGTACAGGAAGGGTCTCCAAACTCAGAATTTCATGGTCACCGAGATTCAGGGAATCCGTTGACCCCAAGGAACATCCGGATGACTAGTACTGACGTGCGGATGGCAGAATAGGTTTTTCCCATTCATCCCTCATGTACTTGTTTGGAGTGACCTCCCGAACAAAGGCGCGTGGTGCGATCTTCCGGTTTAGCCGATTAATACATTGCGTGCCGAAGTGGCGCTGGCGGTGCGCGTTACGTCTGCGTATTGCCTGCGTCTGTCATCCTTCTTTAACCTGAAAGTAATTAATAGACACGACCGCGGGCGCTCGGCTTCTCCCTCGCGTACCACTTTGTGCATAAGTTCTTGACGTCTCTCAACAGGCTCTGCGCCGTTTAAAGGGTTTGCGTCGCGAAGGCGGGGTCGGCCGGGCGAATTGCTTTTGTGTGGTGTTTGTTATTCGACGCGCATTTGGGGGCACAGGGTAGATCTTACGGAAACACATGCATCGCTGGGGAAAGTCCATCAATGGTTGAACTTCTAGCAGGATGATTTGAGGATTTCACTCTTTTGTTGAGCCAACTGCATCTCTCTTCTTAGTTCACCAGGCACTTTCTACTTTTCTGATAGCCAGGATGTCCCAGGTTTTCTTGATGCACTGGGATGAGATTATAAACTTCCACCCTTTGACTTCATATGCAGAACTTCATTTGTGTCAAATAGTATCCTCTCTCCGCCATGTGACTTGTCGGTGTTTTCAACATTCCATTTCAGGACATCACGTTTGGAAGTTACAAGGTTGGGGTCTACTTCCACCGGCATAAATGAAACATTTCATTAATGGTTGGGTGGGCTAGCTTTGGAAAAGATTCATTCCATAGAAACGATGACACTTGACTTCAGAAACATGTGAAGAAAAATCTAGAGTCAACTCTATATCTTCAATCATTCGCAAACTTGATAGATTTGGCCGAACTCAATGCTTGAAATGCCAAACATCTAACAATATTATTTTCCCATTCAAGGAGGGTTTTTGGCTGCTGTTTTCAGTGATGTAGACTAAAGGAAAATAAGATTTAAAAACGTTTTGGTAAGGAAACAGGTTTAAAACAGGGTAGGAAAAACGACATAAGGTACTTGAAGTGAGAATTTAAAACCAGCTTGTGTAAATCGAGTAAAGTATAGGCCAGGAATTTCGAGACCAGGCATCCAACGGTGGGAATGACGTAGGTGTTAGATGCCCACAAGATAGCCTTACACTAACACTTCTAAGGTTTTATCGGGCGGTTTTGATTTATAATGTAGACACGTCTAAGAATGACCAATTCGCAGCGGTGGACCCGGTCGCGGGGCGGTGGCATATATGTTCAGCACCCATTTGAGATGCAAGCTTGGGGCCCTTTCATGACTTTCCCTACCAAAATCATATGAAACTCAAACGATACTTAAAATGCCATTACAGCGTTCATGAAGTTGAGCGCATGTCAACATCGGCAGCACATTTAGCTTTTATCAAGCAGGTTTGGAAACATGGAATTCAACCAGCCAAATTGCTGCGCCTGAAGCCTGTGGTATGATGTGGGGTTTTGGGGGTGAGGTAGAGCTTGGGGTGCATGATGGAGGCCAGGGAGCCATTTTATTGCATGGCTCTTGGGGTGCTGACAGGAGGAGGTAACATTCTGCTCAAAAGTTACGACTTTGTCAACAATACTCCAAACATCTCAAAAAGACATTAATTGTATAATACATTTGAAAATCATCAAGTCTCAAAATAAATAAATAAATCAATAAATAAACAAATAAACTGAAATTAAATAAAATATTAAAATACCTGTTTTTTTCCAAAAGTATAAATTCATCAAAAAGCTTCATAACTAATTCTAAGTAAACAACCCAAATGGCAATGTACTGAACAAATGTAGTACATTCATAACAGCATTATAGAAGTATTCTTCATTTTTGTGTCATAAATTACTAATACCTATATTTTTAACAATTCTTTCATTAAAAAAAATGATATATTTATTACGTGACGTTTGACATATCACGCAGATTTTAAACATACATTATATATATCGGTATTGTAATTTATCTATGTTGGTAATGTAATTTGCATAGGCTAATACATACATGCTATAATTAATTTTATACATAAATTTATAAATATCAATGCACTACTAAACCAATTAACCTTCTTGAAATTTATTTCCTATAAACACATAGAATGAATATATAGCATTATATCTTTATGTGTTCAACATAGGATTTAATAATTCTAAATATAACATGGTATAAAGTCATAAAGAAGTATGATTAACATGATATTTACTATATTATTTCAAAAGTTCATACGGTATGTTAGACTATGCCACAATAGTAATTTGATGTAATCCGTTGCTAAACATTTTTAAAACTATTTAAGTTTATACGTCATGATTTATATTGTGCACTATTATATGTGTAAACCCATATCCCATAATTTAACAATAACACTCATACATTCATGCCATCTAAATAAAATAAATATAATATTAGACTAATTCCCCACGTTAAACAATTATATCAAGTTAATATTTTAATTTTCTTTTAGCATATCTAAATATTCCACATAATTAAAAATAATATAAATGTGAATTAAGAAAAGAGAGGGTGAACTAGTTACCTTTGTATGAGCTCTAATCAGAGAAGATATAAAGAATTTTTAAATAATAGTCTTAGAAAATAATTTCCTTCCCTGTACCAATAATTTCTTCAACCCAAGTATAAAACCCTAAAATGTAATTTTTCCAATCTTGACTACATCTTAATTGATATAAAATTAAAAAAAATAAAGAATATATGAATTTCTATATTACACAAATAACCTTGGTAGTATTTTACTATTTGTGAATTGTGATAGTAACAAAAAGAAATGAAAAAGATTTTTTTTTTTTCAAGAGAAACAAACGTGTGGTACCACTCCTAAGATCACTCCTATCATATTCTTATAATCAATCATGTTTAATATGAAGATAAAGAGTTTTTAGCATGATATTATTAATAAAATTAATTTAAATTTTTTTTTTAATTAAATGGGAATTTTAAAAGGGGGAATATAAAAATGAAAATTTTTTTATTTTATAATTGAATTAATAACCATAATTTAAGTTCTTATGTCTAATTATTTATAAGACTTTTCAATTTTGTAAAAGTAAATAAATACTACATTTCCCTAATCATAAACATATTTAGTTGATTAGTTATTTATTGTCTACTAATATTAAATTTAGTTAACCCCTAAACTAAATGGGAATAGGGGAAAACTATTATATTAAGTTTCCCCTTTATAAAATTAAATAATATTTTTAGTTAAATGTAATTTATATTTTTTTAAAATTTTATACATGATAAAACTAAATCATAAAGCTTACCTAAAATTTTGGGGTGTTACAACTACCTACTCACAAAAGTTTAGATCCTCGAAAACTTACACATAAAACAACAAAATGAGCATATCCCAACTACGACTCTATACTTGGTCTCATGTATAGACTCCTGATCCTACCAAATTGTTTTTTTATATTGGCTCTTCCGAAAGGACTATGACCTATGGGATGACCTTGTTTGGTTTTGGCGATCAAGGGGTCTAATGAATTGTTCGTTAAATTCCCGTTTGGGTAAAATCGATTGTCTCAAATTGTATTACATAAAGGGTCATTATAGAACTTTGATAGGTATGACGCCTAGAATACATCATGCACCTTAGACAATTGACATTGTGCTAGTGATAAACAATTCCCAAAATTTTCCGAGAATCTTATACAAATCAATACTTTGGTGAGTTTTCCTTACCCGCATTATTGTTTTTAAAAAGAGGATACCTTTAACATAACCCCAAGCACCCACAACATAATATTTGATTTGCGGCGATCAACCCTAGAACTTTTGTCTATCTTGTAAAGCTTTGGTTGTCTGGATGACCCCATCTTAAACCCTCTCAAGTATAATTTAAGTGACCAAGAGGGTTCACGATATAATTCCAACAAGTAGGACTTATACACTTTCTCCCTTCAGGCCTCATCACGTGGCCAATAGAATCTTGGTGTGAAACAATTATTTATGGATAATTCAACCTAACAAGGACTTTGCTTATGACTACTAAAATTTGATTAACAAAAGCACAAATGAATGGGAAACTAAAACAGTATTGTCCTTTATGCCTACCCCTTAGTAAGAGGCAAATGCGTTGTCCTCAAATTGATTTGTACTCAAGCTTCCTATAAGCATCCAAAATTGTGGCCAAAAATCCCTTTGGGGCACAATTAGACACAACATATCCTTAGAACACTATGTAAACAAATAATCCAATAAACCCACATCCCAAATCCTCAAATTTGGGCGGGTGTTTTCTTTGTAAAACCCAAAAAAACCCTGGTTGACCAATCCACAATAACCCATCGCATTCCAATTTAAAAATTTTACCACAAACATTCGTACTAAAACCAATGAAAAATTTTTGTAAAGTTTGCATGTAGGAATAGGTTTTTATTTTAAGCAAAAAATGTTGTATTGAATGTTAAAACTTTTCACCTATTAACAAACTAAACTTAACAACAAATTCAACAATTTCTCTTTTCGACCACACAAATTCCCCCTTAAATCCTTTTAAAGGTTTGTCTCCTACTTGAAATATATGAAATAAGGGTGTTTATGCTTCCTCAATGGTTTTCTTCTTTTATCTTTCGTCTGGGCTACAATAATGACCCAAAAATATAATACTCTTATACGGACTAATTTCGAAATTTCCAAACCGGTCCCAAATCTTTTAGCTTGATGGATCTTCTTGCACTTTGGACCTCCTTTCTACATATCTCTTAATTCCTTATACAACTTAGACTTAAGACTTAGAGCATTCAACTATGTTTTCACAAACTTCAATGAAGCATTTCAAAAACAAAGCTTCTAGAGTTTCGTGCATATACTTCTTTATCTGACTTAAGAAATTAACAACCTTATTAGCTTTACCCACATGATAGTCAAGACTCAAATTGTAATCCTTCATTAGTTCTAGCCACCTCCTATGCCTCGTGTTAAGTTCACGTCATGTGAAGATGATATTCTTTCTAAACTTGTATGATTAGTAAACATCTTACTCAACGTGTCGTAAAAATAATGTCTCCATATATTTTTTGAGCAAACACAACCGTGGCCTACTTGATATAGCAAGTAGGCTAATTCCTCTCATGATTCTTCTATTGT
This sequence comes from Amaranthus cruentus, assembly GCA_019425755.1. Classification (NCBI taxonomy): domain Eukaryota; kingdom Viridiplantae; phylum Streptophyta; class Magnoliopsida; order Caryophyllales; family Amaranthaceae; genus Amaranthus; species Amaranthus cruentus. Next base: position 16,314,007 of record CM033459.1, read on the forward strand.
CTTTAGGCATAAAAAAAAAAGAACTTCTTGGGCAACAATAACACACATCCCAATATATCCTACGATGTGTCACTAATACTCAAAGTTTACACTACACCCTTTTTGATGGAATGCCGAGTAATTCTTCTTAAACACATATGGGTAATCCTCAACTACTAGAACAATCTTTATTTGTTTCTCAAGAGTTCACATCCTTCATTCGATAGAGAGATACTACTTTGCCTTAATGCATTTCTCTCATTTTTAGAGTTGACATTAATCATTTCATCACAACCGCTCCTAACTATGATATTCTTTTTTTTTGTCCCAACAACAAAATCCTTTTGTATTAGTAATAAAATATGACTTAATGTTCTATGAATCATTTGATAACAAATACGAAATGAAACATGGTCATTGAAAACTTCTTAAGGTTAACTTGTAGCTCACGTGTAGAAATTACTCTAGTTATATCCCTAACAGTTTTTTTTATTTTTTTATTTTTATTATAAGGATATTCTTTTTAAGAAGGGATAGTAATAGGATTTTTTTTTACAACCAAGGTAGCAAATAAATAAAGTTCTAATCACATATATTTTATGCTTTTATAGCATTCAATCAAAAAGCTATACTTTAAGTCATCGCAATACCGATTTCTTCCTACCCAAATAACCTCACACTAGGGTCTTTGGTCATAGCCTAAACATTACTAAGACCTAAGTGACTTACTAAAGTAAGTCGGAGAACTGTTCGGCTCTAATACCAACTGTAACAACCCGTCTTTTTAAAACAAGAAACGTTTGCGGAAAAAGCCTTTTAAACGGTTGTCACTTACTCTTAAATAAATAAGAACAATATAAACCTTATAAACCTAACAAGAAACCATGTGGCAGAGAAAGTCCTAGAGTCCACTCTCACACTTCTAGCCCGCATGGTAGTGACCATGTAATCATTCACCATCTATATTAAAGTATAAAACCACAATCAGTGGGGAGTAACTAGATGTCCTTTCCAATCATAAAACACATAACAATATTATTTCCAATTACAAAGAAGTTTAAACAATTTTCAATTCGTCATATGAATAAAGAAATCAAATTTAAAACCAGTTTTTGAGTAAAAAAATAAATTTAAAATAATTAAAGCTTTTAAACAACATAAATTTCATAAATTAATTTAAATAACTTAGTAAATCAAATAAGTATATACGGTATCAAAAATTCCAAAAGATAAATAACAAGTGGAGAAGGAACGAACGCCGGTGTTAGATGCCCACAAGATGGCCTTACACTAACACCTCCTAAGGTTTGTCGGGTGAACCCCAGTCTATAATATAGACCTGTCTAAGAATGGCCAATTCTCCCCTAGCAGTGGATGCCTACTTTGCCTTACACCACTGGGTACCGGGACGACAACAATTAACCCAGGTATATATATGTATTAGCATGTTCTAACCATTTAGAGATGCCAAAACAGGCCTTACACTCTCATGGCTCCTTACTCTCACAAAATATATAAAACTCAAAACTTTAGATGTAAAATCACCATTGCAAACGTTCATGAGATGCCAAAATAGGCCTTAATCAAAAAAAATAGGCCTTACACTCAAACATAAACTCCAACCAATAAATTCTTCTTTTTATACAAATACCAATACTAATGTTATGAGTAATGTCTGAGTTGAGAATAAAGTCAGCTTCAAATTTGACATAGTCAATAAAAGTCAACCCTATTATAACTCTTGGAAAAAAGGTACTAATGAAAGTGTTATTCTACTCAAAAGTACAACTTTGTCAACAATACTCCGAACATCTCAAAAAGACATTAATTGTATAATACATTTGAAAATCATCAAGTCTCAAAATAAATAAATAAATCAATAAATAAACAAATAAACTGAAATTAAATAAAATATTAAAATACCTTTTTTTTTCAAAAGTATAAATTCATCAAAAAGCTTCATAACTAATTCTAAGTAAACAACCCAAATGGCAATGTACTGAACAAATGTAGTACATTCATAACAGCATTATAGAAGTATTCTTCATTTTTGTGTCATAAATTACGAATACCTATATTTTTAACAATTCTTGCATTAAAAAAAATGATATATTTATTAGGTGACGTTTGACATATCACGCAGATTTTAAACCCAAGTATAAAACCCTAAAATGTAATTTTTCCAATCTTGACTATATCTTAATTGATATAAAATTAAAAAAAATAAAGAATATATGAATTTCTATATTACACAAATAACCATAGTAGTATTTTACTATTTGTGAATTGTGATAGTAAGAAAAAGAAATGAAAAAGATTTTTTTTTTCTAGAGAAACAAACGTGTGGTACCACTCCTAAGATCACTCCTATCATATTCTTATAATCAATCATGTTTAATATGAAGATAAAGAGTCTTTTAGCATGATATTATTAATAAAATTAATTTAAATTTTATTTTAATTAAATGGGAGCATTAAAGGGCAATATGAAATGAAAAGTTTTATTTTATAATTGAATTAATCACCATAATTTAAGTTCTTATGTCTAATTATTTATAAGACTTTTCAATTTATGTACAAAGTAGTAAATAAATACTACACTTCCTAATCATAAACATATTTAGTTGATTAGTTATTTATTGTCTACTAATATTAAATTTAGTTAACCCCTAAACTAAATGGGAATATGAGACTATTTACCACTATAAAATTAAATAATATTTTTAGTTAAATGTAATTTATATTTATTACCGAGTACCATACATGATAAACTAAATTATAAAGCTTACCTAAAATTTTGGGGTGTTACAACTACCCCTACTCACAAAAAGTTTCGTCCTCGAAACTTACACATACGGTACTCAAAATGAGCATATCACAACTACGACTCTATACTTCAGTCTCATGTATAGACTCCTCAGTCAACCAAGTTGTTTTTTCACACTCTTGGCTCTTCCAAAGGACTATGACCTATGGGATGACCTTGTTTGGTTTTGACGATCAAGGATCTAAATGAATTGTTCGTTAAATTCCACGTTTGGGTCAACATCGATTGTCTCAACTTGTATTACATAAGAAGGGTCATTATAGAACTTTGATAGGTATGACGCCTAGAATACATCATGCACCTTAGACAATTCAGACGGTAATGCTAGTCAATAAACAATTCCCCCGATTCTCTCAAGAATCTTATACAAATCAACATACTTTGGACTGAGTTTTTCCTTCTACCCAAAGCATAATATTGTTTTTCATAGAGGATACCTTTAACATAACCTAAGCACCCACAACATAATTCAGATTTGCGACAGCGATCAACATAGAACTTTTGTCTATCTTGTAAAGCTTTGGTTGTCCTGTATGACTTTGACATCTTCAACCATCTCGAGTATAATCCGTGACCAAGCGCCAAAGCTTCACTGATATAATTCCAACAAGTAGGATTTATACACTTCCTCCCTTACAAAGCCTCATACGTGGCCAATAGAATACTGGTGTGAAACAGTTATTTATGGATAATTCAACCATACCTAAGGACTTTGCTTATGACTACTAAAATTTCAGTGCTCATGCACAAGTGAATCGTCTAAAGCTCGTATTGTCCTTTATGCCTACCCATTAGTAGAGGCAAGTAACGTTGTCCTCAAATTCGAATTTGTACTCAAGCTTCCTATAAGCCATCCAAAATTGTGACGGGTACCTTGGGTCACAATTAGACACAATATCCTTAGAACACTATGTAAACAAATAATCCAATAAACCCCTGTCAACTCCTCAATTGGTCAGGTGTTTTTCTTTGGTAAAAACCAAGCAACCATGGTCAACCAATCCACAATAACCCATACGACATTCAATTTAAATTTCACCACAAGACATGGCGTAGCAAAACCTATGAAATTCTAGTAAAGTTTGCATGTAGGAATAGGTTTCGGTTGAAGCAAAACATGTTGTATTGAATGTTCATCTTTCACCTATTAACAAACTAAACTTCACGCAACAAATTCAACAATTTCTCTTTTTACTATTTGTGAATTGTGATAGTAAGAAAAAGAAATGAAAAAGATTTGTTTTTTTTTTCTAGAGAAACAAACATGTGGTACCACTCCTAAGATCACTCCTATCATATTCTTAAAATCAATCATGTTTAATATGAAGATAAAGAGTCTTTTAGCATGATATTATTAATAAAATTAATTTAAATTTTATTTTAATTAAATAGGAGTATTAAAGGGGAATATGAAATGAAAAGTTTTATTTTATAATTGAATTAATCACCATAATTTAAGTTCTTATGTCTAATTATTTATAAGACTTTTCAATTTATGTACTAAGTAGTAAATAAATACTACACTTGCTAATCATAAACCTATTTAGTTGATTAGTTATTTATTGTCTACGAATATTAAATTTAGTTAACCCCTAAACTAAATGGGAATATGAGACTATTATATTAAGTTTACCACTATAAAATTAAATAATATTTTTAGTTAAATGTAATTTATATTTATTACCGAGTACCATACATGATAAACTAAATTATAAAGCTTACCTAAAATTTTGGGGTGTTACAGTTAGACTCACTCCCTCCATCAATGATTAAGTCACAAATTTTTCCTTGTACCTTGCACTTTGTTTCGAAAATATTTTCCCTTTGGTCAGATTTTTTTGCTCTAGGGGTTGTGTGAAAGCTTCTTCTGAAAATAAGGCTAAGGTGTTCTTCCTCTGGTGTGAGTTTATCTGACTCCTCCCCCTCTGACTCACTCTCTCCCTCCTCAAAGGGTTGCAAGGTGCCATCTTCACCTACTGCATAAGTACCATCAGGGTCTTGCTGTGCAGTAGTTGGCCATACTTCTTCTTCCCTACCATTTTTCAGAACTAAGATCACCTTGGTACTAGTGTCTTGTCTTATCTCACTCCATTCCTTCATAGTGAAGGCTCTAGCATTGGGGCAGTTGGTTTTGTAGTGTCCCCTCCCATTACATTTGAAGTAGACTATGTCCTTAAGGTCCTTGGTGGGTGCACTTGTCTTAGGGTCAGGGTCCTTCTGACTAGTGCTAGGGTTAGTCTTCCTAGAAGTAGGGTAAGGAGTACCATTTTTTGGGTTATAGGCCCTATTGGTCTTGTGATAGTTGTGGTTAGATGAGGCTTTCTTTCTCTACCAGTTTCTTTCTATTTCAATGGCATGGTTGCCTGCTAAGTGCACTGTGAGATTGGGTGTAAGGGTCAGTTTTCTTTTGATCTCTTCTCTTAAACCAGCTATAAATTTCCCTACACTCATGTCCTCAGTCACATCCACATCACAGAGGACAGTTAACCTCTCCCACTCTTGAATGTACTCTTGCACACTCTTGTTGCCCTGGTGGAGAGTGCTCAGTTGCACATATAGTTGTTGTTTATAAGTGGGTGGAACATATTTTCTTCTCATGTGTTTTTTTAACTTGTCCCATGTGTCAATCCTAGGTCTTCCCTCTCTGGTTCTTTGTTTTTGCACCCCTTCTAACCATGTGGAAGCTATTTTAATTAATTTCACCTTAGCTACCTTATATTGTCTGTCTATAGGAGTTTCTTGAAACTCAAAGTATTGCTCAAGTCTTCCTTCCCAGTCTAGGTATGCTTCAGGATCATGGGAATTACCATCAAAGTCAGGGATGTCAATCCTCAAGGACTTATCCTCTTGGTTTCTGTGATTTGGTGGGGATCTGGGTGGTTGGTTGTTTTGTCCTAGGCCTAGATTATCTAGATTCTGCACAAGTCTGTGTACTGTCTCTTCTAGGGCTCCAAATCTTTCCCCTAGGTCCTCCATACTGAATACCAGATGTCTCAATCAAAGGAAAGTAATAGAAAAAAGAAACACACAAGCAATCAAGTTTTCAAGAACACAATAGACAGTGGTCTAACAAAGTTTCTGTGTGATCTGTGTGTGTTGTGGTTTATTGAAAAAGACAAACTGCAGGAATGAACAAAATTGAAATAGGAAATTTCAAGAAAGTGTACTCCCTGTCTATAAACAACCAGTTGATGTTCTGTATCTTTAAGCCTTAGACTCCTCAGGTGCTGATGGCTGCAATTCTTGGGGCACAGGACAATTTGTAGCCCTGACGAAAATGGTCACCTGAGTGTACTTTGCCCTCCTCGAAACTGATGCTCTGATACCAATTTGATGCAATTCCAATCTGTAGATGGGATCTTGGTATTGCAAAGATGACGTTCTATGCCTTAATTCTGCAATCCAGTCACCTAGAGACTCACTCTAAGTAAGACTAGGGGTGACACTAATCAGAACTGGAAAAAAACATCAAGCATCCTTGTTGTGCAGGGGATGTTGCTGTAGGAATAGGACTGGATTCTGGTGGTAATATTCCCTACTCTCAGCCTGATCTTGAATCTTGGCAAGGTGGAGATGTTGGCTAACCCCCTAGCCTTGGTCTGAAATCCCTTTGGAAGCCATACACTCACTGGTTAAGTGGCTGATGGTGCAGATATATTCAAGAACCAGGTTCTTGAATTTCAGGTGATAGTGTAGGTTTGGAATTCTGGTTCCTTCTCCCAAAATCCAACCCCAATGACACAAGCAAGGTTTCCTCCCCTTGTTGTGTGTGTAATCCCAAAAACCAAGGTCTGTTCCACAGCCCCTTGATTCTTGAAACTCAGATGAAGTTGCACACACAACTCCAACAATCAAAACAGAAAATGATTTTTCTGAATTACCTCTATGAGTGATTTTATTGTAAAATGAATCTAAAACTTGTTTATTACAAATGAGAGCCTTCCTATATATAGGCCTCTAATTATAACGGCTAGTGAGGCTTTTTAATTGCCACGTGCCACACTCATGCTTCCTTTAATCATACAAACAGAAGCAAAAACAACACAAATTATTCTAAGTGTTTACAACTGAAAATCTGCCTGACAGGCTTCCTTTGCTGGCTGCTCTAGTGGATCTCCAGCATTATCAGTAAGCTCCTAGGTCCTTGGCTCTTAGGTCCATGTGCCAAGATACAAAAATTACCCTTGTCTTGCCCTAGTTGTTCCTGGTCAGCTCCCAGCGGTCTGCTCAAGGTCAGCTGTTTGACAGATGCTTGACTTGTCCTGTCTCCTGTGGCAGTGTTGTCTTCCAGGGTCTTATCTTGTTTGTTTGGGCTCTTCTTCACCTTTCTTTGGTTTGTACAGTTGGTTGATTTCTCCCTTGGTCCATTCATGGTCTTTAACCCCACTCTCTTGCATTCATCAGGTTTTGGTGCAGATGACAAGCTCAGGGTTTTCTGAAAATCAGGTTTTGGTTCTGATTGCCTTGGATCTGTGTCTGTACCTTGGTCTTCACTTGAAACATGCACATTTGTTTCAGCAAGCTATAGACGTAGATGCTTATCAACAAGTGGAGTTGGAAAATAATGTTGAAGGTGAAGCTCATGATAGTTCACATGACGATTTTTCAATTACTTCCTCTCTAGCCACAAATATGTTTGTTGAGCATAAAGTATCTAAGGAGGTGCAAATGGTCAAAAATCTCATCGAGGATGAAGGTTTTATCAATGATGGTCAAATTGAAAGTTTTGGAGAATCAAGTGAAGCCGAAGAAGAATTTGATATTGACACATCTCCTTGATATCATATTTTAAAGGTTCTTTTAGCAGATATATGATGGTTGGGAGAGGAGGTGGAAAGAAACCAGGTGGACGTAATATTGCTCCGGGAACACTTCAGACTTGTGTTCAAGCGAGCCACCAAATCATGCAAAACAAGCAAAATCATGGTGGAATTAATCCATTGATCACTAATGAACTTGCTTCCGTTGTTTGTAAAAGTAAGCATGATCGCTAGTTTTATTTGTTACTTTTTAAGTGTTTTTGATGTATACTTTTACATTATTTACTTATTTTTTGCCTTTACTCTTAAAGATCTTGATAGACAAAGTTTCAATCAGGTAAAAATTAAGATTTATTTCAATATATTACGGGACATACACTTATTTATGTTGATATGTTGATCTGTTGATTTCTTGATCTGTTGTTGTGCAATTAGCTGCTGATATATGTTGATCTGTTGATTTCTTGATCTATTTTTGTGGGTGGTAGTTGGGTGTTAGAGGGAGTATGTTGATATTCATAGTGATTTCAAAATTTTCTAGGCTCTTTTTCAATCCATTATATGTTATAGTTTTTTTGATCATAGCCTTAGTAGGATTCATATACACAATCAGGGTATGGCAATTGAGTAATATTATTTCAGTGATGGAGAAAGATTGTGGGTTTAAAGCCTTGAAGAAGAGTAAAGAGTTGCTTAAGGGTAAAATGAAAACAACATTTGTTATCCTTGTAGTGACTGACATTTATGATCATTTTCTGGTTTCTGAATTGATTCAAAGATTAGCAGGAAATGGAATTATAGGAAGAATTTTTGGAATTCCAGCTGGTGTATTATTGGAGACATTAGTAAGCCTGTTTGGATGTATAGTTTATACAGTGTTTTACTTGGGGTGTAAATCTTATCACCATGAAAGAATTGAACAGTCAATATTGAGTGCTCAACTTGATGAATATCTTGTTGACTATGTTTAATATCTTGATTAAATTATTGGAATGACAAGTTATAAATTGGTTAATGTAATACTTTTTCAAACCACTTTAATGCTCATTTGAATTTGAGGGAGGTGGCTAAATCAAATTGCCCAATAAAAATCAAATATGGACATTAGAAAAGGATCTTACATAAAAAAGTTGCACACTACTTGAATATTTGCTACCATATTATTTTTTGAAGTTTTGTGCCCTTTTCATCGTACTTGTGGTTGGTTTTTATGAGATGATATACTTATCTTTTTGTAGGTAAGCGCACTACTTGAATACCCCACATCTTTTTGGTTTTTGATCACAAAGCTATTGGCATGGATGGAGCAATTGATGACAACTTTTTTGTATGGCAACGTTTTGGTTAGAAACGTATGTATTGGTATTAATGTATGTGATGGTTGAAGGTTGCCATTTTTGTATAGAATCATGTTCTTTTTTGGACATAGGATTGGCATTGACATTTACAAATATATATATATATATATATATATATATATATATATATATATATATATATATATATATATATATATATATATATCAAAGTTTATATTAGATATATTTGTAGTAGCAATGATGTAGTGAGAATTGTGACATAATAGTTTAGAAATGTTTTGCAACAATAAAAAGTGTTGTAGATATGTGGAGCATTATTTGGAATTTTTTTTGCAACCACAAAAGTTGTTGCAAAATGTAATATTGAAGTTATGATGAATACTTTTTTGCAGCAAAAGCAATTGTTACAAAATCACATTGTTATGTTTTTGCAACAATATATAACTGCGTTGCTAAACAACCTTGTGCTTAAAAAACACTTTATTTGTAACAACTATAATTGTTGCAAAAGATAGCTTAATTTACAACAACTTTTTTCGTTGCAAATAACAAAATTTTTTAATTATTTCATGACTTTTTTGCAACGAGTTTCCTTGTTGCATAAAACCCATATGTTTTGCAACGAATATATTTATTGGATATAAAAAGGTTATTTGCAACGCATTAAGTTTGGCAACAATCACTTTTGTTGCAAAAAACGTTGTTTTTAGCAACAACGTTTTCCGTTGCTGAAACTTAACACTACGCTTTTTCTAACAACAACTTTGCAACGACTTTTTCGTTGATAAAACTTTATTTAGCAACGACTTGTCATGTTTTGCAACGACTTCTGTCGTTGACAAAAACACTTTTTTTTGTAGTGATTGTTCATTGTTCTTTGTTCACCGTTTATTGTCCGTTAATCAAAGATCCTTGTTCGTTGTTCATCTTTCAATATTCATTGATCATGGATCCTTATTCATCATTCATTATTCATCGTTAATGCACCGAATTTGGACCCAATGATGAGGCCAAATCGGATTGTTTGCGAAAATACAAAGGTCCTTCAAGAAACTACTAAAAACAACAAAGATATGATTAGATTTCTCTAATCTTGGATGTGATCTTGTACGCTTCACTCACCAAAACAAGTTCATATCCACCTAATCAAATCTTGGTTCACTCCCTTGATTTGTTTAGGTTTCTTATCTTCCCCAATTTGCTTCACTCACAATTTGGATGGACAAGGAAAAGTGCTTCACTCACACTTTTATTTCATAGAGATATTCTCTCTAAAACATGGGTTTTATTAATCAGCCAAATCTAAATATTACAACACATGCACCGCCTTTGACCACATACTTACTGAAATCGTCCTCAATTGTCCTCAATTCTTAGGCGCTATGATGTCTTGGCTCACAACAATGATCTCAAACAAATGCACCGCCTTTGACCACATACTTACTGAAATCGTGGGTTGTCTTTTGCACCAACACATCAACATAACCATAAAATAATGTAACCTATATTCGCCCAACTTGTGTTGATGAATGCTCCAGCCCGTATTCGGATGATGAGCCAAATCCATATATTAAACAAGCTTACCAAGGTGATTTGCTTGTTTGTCTTACCAAGACTCCATTTGATTTGTTGCATTCTCCCTTTCTTAGAAAAACTTCGACCTCGAATTTTCGTAGGGTTAAATTCAACAAATTCACTAATATGAACAAAATCCATTAAAGGTGATTTTTCAAGTGCAAAATTCACCTTGATAAACCCATGCTTCCTAGCTTGCTCCATATGTAAAAGAACCGTCAATTTTGGATATGAATTATCAACTACTTCTACGCACTTTTTTGTAGAACCAACATCCTCCATGCAAGATGTCTCAACTACCTCTTCAAGATCATGAACAATTGCAACACAAGATGTCTCAACTACCTCTTCAAGATCATGAACAATTCCAACACAAGATGTCTCAACAACCTCTTCACAAGATCCTTGAACAACTTCTTCTTTGCATGGTTCTTGAATGTCATCATGAGAAGGAACCATTGGTGTGATATGAATTTGTGAGTCAACATGAATATATTCATGAACAACCACTATCCTCGAATCACCATATTGTTCTTGCAATTTTTGTTAAAATTTCATTTTCTCTTCAAAAAGAAAAATTGCTCTACTAATCACCTTGGCTCGAATCACCGTCTTAGTTGACTATAAACCTCCACCAATTGCTCATTATAAAGCTCATACGAGAACCAATCATCCTCATGTATACTCGCCACTTGTTCCCTTCTAAGTCTTTATTCCTCATTCCACCATGATTCAAGTTCAATTTTATAGACTTCACAAGCTAGGGCCTCTTTTTTTTTGTTTATCAAATGCCTTGTTTATTTTTGCCCATGATGATTTCATCTCCTAAGACTCAAGATTCTCTCAAAAAAATGATGTGTGACAGTAAGGAAAACAGTGAAAACAAGGAAGAAAAAGAAATAATGTTTGGAAAAAATTTGTGCACAAGAAAACATAAAACAAAACAGAACCATACAACACAATTTCAGAAAATTGTATGAAATGTTTGCTACTGTATATCTGATGCAAACCCAGGCCTAGGATGTGACCTTAGACTTGCAATTGGGGTATTGGATGCCTTAATCTCTAACCAAACTCAAATTCAGACCCTAGGCAGAAGTCACTAGGTGCCTTGTTAATCAGTTTGAAAACCAAGATTGGGCTGGCAATCTGATGTCTGGGGCTGTTTGATGGCTCTGTGTAGGCTTGCTCCTTTCCTAACTGGTCCAACAAATGATGGTTCCTGAATCTTGGTACCCTCGAGATTCTGGTTTGGCCTGGTACCTCCACTCTATACTTTGTAGTCACCCTCACTACACAAGGCTAGGTGAGACAGATGACAGAAACTTCAAGAATCAGGTTCTTGAGTTTCTGATGAAGTTGCTGGTCAGATGGGGGTTGGCTTCACTCACCACTCCTCACCTTTCCCTCAAATGAATCAAGGTTCACTCCCTTGTTTCCTTTGAGTTCCTGATGCCTTTGAATTGCTTCACTCACAATCCCAAGAAACCAGGGGAGATGCTTCACTCACACCTCTAAGAAGACATAATCTTCTAAAAGACACTTGGTCTGAAAAATACCTCTGAATTTTATTAATGATCAAAAACTGCCTTTTACATGAGAGGGCATGCCTTTATATAGGCTTCAAATGTTCAAGATGCTAGTTACATTTTAAATGGCTCACGTGCCATACATGTGCAAGGGCAAAATTTAAAACAAACAGAAAAATGACTAAGTATTATTTCCGGCTGCTCAGTCTGTCTGGCAGCCTTCCTTCAAGCCTTTCTCTAGCGTTCTTCATGTATGACTAGGAGGGTCCTTGGGCCTTGACATGGAGGTCCATGTGCCAAGATTCCATAGTTGCCCTTATCTTGCTCTAGTTGACTCAGGTTTGGCTGCAGGGTCCTGCCCAAGGTCAGTTGTTTGCTGATGTGTTCAGGTGTCCTGTCTCCAGTACCTTGGCTGTCTGTTTGGGCCCTATCTGTTTGATCTGTGTTTTCCAAGCTCCTTCTTTGATTGTCATAGGTATTTAACCCTCCCCTAAGTCCATTCATGCCCTTGCTTCCATCTCCATTTGGTGCAAGTGTTTCCTTGAAAGTGCCTGTTATTTTTGAAGGATTCTGTTGTACTGTGCTGCTGTTGGTTTGAGTGCTTGAAACTCCATTTGTTTCAATATCCGACCAAACCACCTCCATTATTGATAAAATTTGGTGAAAATAAACTCCACGATGTCTACAAACACCTCCAAGTGAAAACACTCAAATACGTGGCCTAGTTTGATCACAATCCCAAATTTCATCCAAACGTGCAATCTGATTGTGTTCTGTGACCTTTGGTCAAACAAATAGGCATAACTTTTTTTTCAAAAATCCAAGGACTAAACAAAAAGACCCACGAAACACTATACTCAAAATGAAGAAAAATGAAAAAAAGAAACAATGAAAAAGCCCTTTAAACGAAGGAGAAATGAAGCATACACAGAAGGCAAAGAAAAACAACCCTCCTGTACGTTTGCAAAATAAGCAATCAATGGGTCATTCAAGAAAGCTACAAAAATGGTGAAATGATGAACAAATGATATGTTCTAATGTGTATGGGATACGTATTGATAATTTGGTGAAAGATGGGCGCAAAATACAAGGATCTTGATAGGTTTTTGAAGAGAACTTACCAAGCTGCCCAGATTCGGTCACTTTTGGGCAGGTTGCAATTAAAAATGTATATCTCCTTCACTACTCAATCAATTTCAATAATTCCAACTCCAAATGTTTTCTAACTCAATAAGGTATACCCCATGAAAACAGTTTTGCAAAACGATAACATTACAATCTCCAAAACGCTTCTGATTTCGACCCCAAATTCTGTCAGTTTCGGACAGATTCTGTACCCTTTCGTTTTTGCGACTTTTGGCTATTGTTTCTCATCAAAACCAACTGAAATCTTCACCCCATAAGGACTTATGGCTCTGATACCAATTGCACCAAATTTGGACCCATTGATGAGGCCAAATCGGGTTGTTTGCGGAAATACAAAGGCCCTTCAAGAAACTACTAAAAACAACAAAGATATGATTAGATTTCTCTAATCTTGGATGTGATCTTGTACGCTTCACTCACCAAAACAAGTTCATATCCTCCTAATCAAATCTTGGTTCACTCCCTTGATTTGTTTAGGTTTCTTATCTTCCCCAATTTGCTTCACTCACAATTTGGATGGACAAGGAAAAGTGCTTCACTCACACTTTTATTTCAAAGAGATATTCTCTCTAAAACATGGGTTTTATTAATCATCCAAATCTAAATATTACAATGAGTAAATGACCCTTTATATAGGCATAAGACAAAAGAAGCACATGCCTAGCACATGACTTTTAAAAACACAAATACTCATGTGACTAATTAAAAACTCACATGCCTAAATTTACAAATACAAGAACAATCTAATTACTTCTAATTATAAGCTATTATTTGTCCTCTTTTGTAACTTGTATCGATCTCCTTGTCCTTAGCCATATTCAAGCGTGTGCCCTCATGCCGAAGTGTTGAAGACATGCGCCATGTCAAACATGGTGCAGTTAATAGATCATTGATCATTAATCCTTGTTCCTTTTTCATCATTCATTGTTCATTGCTCATCATTCTTTATTCATTGATCATTGATCCATGTTCATTGTTAATCATCATTGTTCGTTTTGATCATTGATCATTGATCCTTTTTCATTGTTAATCTTTAATCACTCATTGTTCATTGTTCTTTATTCATTGCTCATCGTTCATTGTTAATTGAACCTTTTTAATAGTTGATTGTTTATTCATTGTTCATTGTTAATCGTTCATGGATCATTGATTGATGCAATTCCAATCTGTAGATGGGATCTTGGTATTGCAAGGATAATGTTCTATGCCTTAATTCTGCAATCCAGTCATCTAGGGACTCACTCTAAGTAAGACTAGGGGTGACACTGATCAGAACTGGAGAAAAAACATCAAGAATCCTTGTGGTGCAGGGGATGTTGCTGTAGGAATAGAACTGGATTCTAGTGGTGATATTCCCTACTCTCAGCCTGCTTCTGAATCTTGGCAAGGTGGAGATGTTGGCTAACCCCTTAGCCTTGGTCTGGAATCCCTTTGGAAGCCACACACTCAATGGTTAAGTGGCTGATGGTGTAGATATATAACCAGGTTCTTGAATTTCAGGTGATAGTGTAGGCTTGGAATTCTGGTTCCTTCTCCCAAAATCTAACCCCAGTGACACAAGCAAGGTTTTCTCCCCTTGTTGTGTGTGTAATCCCAAAAACCAAGGTCTATTCCACAGCCCCCTTCAGATGAAGTTGCACACAGAACTCCAACAATCAAAACAGAAAATGATTTTTCTGAATTACCTCTATGAGTGATTTTATTGTAAAATGAATCTAAGACTTGTTTATTACAAATGAGAGCCTTCCTATATATAGGCCTCTAATCATAACGGCTAGTGAGGCTTTTTAATTCCCACGTGCCACACTCATGCTTCTTTTAATCATACAAACAGAAGCAAAAACAACACAAATTATTCTAAGTGTTTACAACTGAAAATCTGCCTGACAGGCTTCCTTTGCTGGCTGCTCTAGTGGATCTCCAGCATTATCAGTAAGGTCCTAGGTCCTCATGGGAAAGGCTCGAGAAACGGTGCTGAAGGTCGCCTGTTTAGCAGATTTTCTGATTTTATTATTAGTGTGTAATTTTTTGTTTTGGCTCATTTAAACGTGCACATGTGTCACGTGAGGGTTTTAAAACATTGCTCTTATGTTGTGTAATAAGCCTATATATAGGCATAGGCTCTCATCGTAATACATAGTTCATTTTTGGTCAATAAAAATTCAGAAACACATTGTGTGTTGTTTAGAAGTGTTTGTGGAACAAACCTTCATTGTGAGGTGTGAGTGAAGCATCTCATTTCGGATTCTCTTGATTGTGGAGTAATCATTAGAATTTCAAGAACCTACACAATACAAGGGAGAAGGAACCTTGGATTGTATAGGGGGGGTTAGAAGGGCGTGGTGAGTGAAGCCAACCTAGACAATCCATATCAGAAAATCAAGAACCACGTTCTTGGTTTGATTGTGAGCAGCAGGGGCTGTTTTACCCAATCTTGCGAGTTCTTCATCGTGTTTTAAAGCCATTGGCTGGTTCAAGGCCCATCTATGCAACATAGCGGATCTACCTGGCCTTAGATTCGCATCAGTATTTCAGTAGGAAAAACATATGCAAATTCATCAAGTAAAGGTATAAGCAAATGGTGATCATGCAAAACAGATTCGGTTTCATCATTTAATAATAACAATTCTTTTCGTTCCACAAGTTCATGTTTTTCACTTTTAAGTATAGGAATCAAAGAATGAAAATTGGTTAAAGTTGCTTGCAATTTAGAACTAGGGGCTGGTGTATAAGGGGCTAACGTGATTGTCTTATTATTTATAACAAACGTATGCGTATTTTTAAAGCCATCATGCACAACTTTCCTATCATATTGCCAAGGTCTTCCTAATAGAATATGACATGCATCCATAGGTATAACATCATAAACAAGACTCTCCTTATAACTATTACCAATTGAGAACGAAAGTAAAACTTGAGAGTTTACAGGAATACGTTAATTTTGATTCAGCCATTGAATCATGTATGGCTCAGGATGTGGAGTAGTAGTGAGATTAAGTTTGTCCACCATAGTTTTGGAAGCCACGTTTGTGCAACTCCCTCCATCAATGATAAGAGAACACACTTTGCCTTTAACCGTGCACCTGGTGTAGAATATTGCTTCTCTTTGTTGATTTGGTTCTTTGGCTTGGACCCCACTAAGAGCTTTCCGCATAACCAACAATTCCCCTTCATCCCCATAATGCGTTTCCTCATCAGGTTCATCACGGTCATAAAAATCCTCCTCGTTTTTCTCTTGATCATCATCACATTCAACCAGATTTACCATTTTGCGAGTTGGGCATTCGGATGAAATATGTCCTAAGTTTTGACACTTAAAACATCTTCTAGCATTGGATGAATTAGCATTGGTTTGAGGTGGATTTAAAGTGGTTTGGGGCTGTCTTGATTGATTATTTCTAAAAGGCCTGGTTTCTTGCGTATTGGGTTTAGAATAGGAATTAGAAGTGTTCTTTTGAAATCAATTTACATTGCTAGTTCTGGATGAAGTAAAACGTGAGGTTTCCTTCATTCTATTCCTTAGTTGTCTATCCACTTTATGAGCAAGATTAATTAAATCATCAAGGCTAGTGTATGGTTGTAGTTCAACTATGTTTCTGATATTTGGGTCTAAACCATTTGAAAATCTTACCAATGTTTGATGATCATCCCCCTTAAGGTCGCATCTCATTATCATTGTCTCGAATTCTCGACCATACTCTTCTACACTTTTGCCATCTTGTTGAAGGTATTGCAATTTGGTAAAGTTTTCTTGCATATAGTATGAAGGCAGAAATTTCTCCTTCATTTGCTTTCTCATTTTTTCCCATGACCTGATTTTATCCTTTCCTTCACGTTCTCTTTTAGCACACTTGCTAGTGTAACCGCCCTAAATTATGAAGGCAAACACTAATTGGAATTTAGTATTAATCAAGCGGAAGCTTACTTTTGCCAGCACAATTAAGGGGTTATTTAGAGGTTAAACCAATATCCAAGTAAAATACTTGAACTAAACCAAAGCAATATGACGGAAGTCTTAACTGTCCAAAATATAGGAAAATTACAACCAAATCGAAATAAGTCCAAAGTTTAAATACATCCTTAAACTAGTCCAACCTAAACAACCCAACTAATAGTCTCTCAAATACAATAAAGAGATCTAAACAAAAGGGGAGTCATACTCCAACTCGGGTTCATCTTCCGCTCGCATATCCATTCTTCGTCGAGGTGCCATAGGGGTTTACTCTAAAAACAAAACCATTGAAAAACATACAAAGCATAGTATCAGCAAAAAGGCTGAGTATAACACACTAGTGTCTGTCAAACAAGTTATTAAAACCTTTTTGATTTGAGTAAATTCATTTTGAAAGATGTTTTTTCATTTGATAAATCATATTATCATTCAAACTTAATTCAATGGCTTTATAGTAATAATTCCAAGTTCTCATATTTCATCATAAACCATATCTCAATGGATCCAAATCAATTTCAAACTCATATCATAACTTTTTTTACATGGGTACTCTGTGAGTCATCCTGTGACTCGTTTGGTAGTCGGTCTACCGTCCGCGACATGTCCGGGAAGTGTAACACAATGGTATTGTGAACAATACGTGCTCAGCATTGGTGAGCCGTTTAATCATGCACACAACATTTGTTGTGGCATATGTACCCGCCATTTAGGCTAAAATATTTTTATATATAATATATAACTTGTAATTTCAATAACATTTGAAAAGTCAAAATATTAACTTTTTCCTTATGATAAACATCTTTTATTTGCAACATAGCAAAATATATTTTCCTTACAACATAGCAAAATCAAATCATAATTTTTTCCCCCATGGGTAAAA
Source organism: Amaranthus cruentus (assembly GCA_019425755.1). Taxonomy (NCBI): domain Eukaryota; kingdom Viridiplantae; phylum Streptophyta; class Magnoliopsida; order Caryophyllales; family Amaranthaceae; genus Amaranthus; species Amaranthus cruentus. Next base: position 16,331,974 of record CM033459.1, read on the forward strand.
CATCCATAGCATAATCATATCATCAAACACCTTTGTATTACATTGGGGCATCACTAGCATGTGTGGAAATGCATCGTAACAAAACGTGATTAAAAATTCTGTACGATTTTTCAAGGAAACCATTAAAATGTTTCATTTCAATCCTTCTTAAAGTAAAAATAACTTAAAAGAGTTTTGAAACTCATTCAAAACAAATAGAACTTAGTTCATAAGTCTATAAAATCTTTGTCATAGGAGATTTCATAAAACACTATTTTCTTAAATACGAGATAGTTTTACTGGTAATAAAATCGATAATTGATTTACAAAATACATATATATTTTCCAACAAGGCCCACATTAATCAAGTCATTATAATAACTTGATTAAAATAGATTTAAGGTTATCCCATCAGATTATAAATGGTTATACAAATTTATAATGATTTTACGATTATTTCGACAATTTAGGTATTTACCGTTATTTAAATGATGTTTTAAATCCATAAATTTATAAACCATCTAAGTAAAATTTATTTTATACTATGAGACAGTAGCTTACTAACAAAATTATATGTTTTTAATATAGGTCTATTTTTACTCAAATTTAATTAACAATATTACACCTTTAAATAATTAAACAATATTTATGAATTTGATAAATTAGTAAATATTTAATTATTAGCGTAATAAATTTTTACCAAAGCTCTAGAAGTTATATAATATTGTTATTAGCTCATTTAAACTTATAAATGTCATGTATGATATTTTATCTTTTTATATAAACATATTATCGATAAATCAAATAAAAGCGGTCTAAAATTATTTAAGTCCGAATAAAATAATATAAAATTTTTATGATGTTCCAGAAACTAGTTTAAGGAATATAAAATTTTAAATAACCTTTAAAAATCATGTGGGGTATTTGTAATAATTAATATTGTTATTTTACCAATAAACCGAATAAAATTTATTTAAGTCCATATATGGTCACGAAAATCCATATAAATTTTTCAACATGTATATAATGTTTATATAAGTGTCTCATAAATTTTTCATGCTCAAAAGACGTCATTTAGTATTTATTTTGTATTTTCCCATTTTCTAACTTACCCATTATTAATAACCGAGTAAAAATTATTAAAGTCCTTAAACGTCAACAACATCTTCTCAAACTTTTACCAAATTTAGTTACTCTCCATATGAGTATGTGACAAAAATGTCAAGTTCATATATCTTCATTTAGTAATTATTTGATATTTTACTATTTAACAATTTACCGATAAACACTTTAACGATTACTCAAAAATCATGAAAAATTCCAAATTAAATATATTCTGGAAAAATCTTGTTGGAGACATTATAATATGATTTTATTAATTATTTCTGATGATCAAGAGTTTATGTAATACCATATTTCATAATAAGAGTATTTAACACCTTAAAACCCATTAAAATATCGATTTAACAAATAAATTTCAACAAAATTATTCAAGAGATTATTTTAACATATAGCTACTGGAAATTACTCTTAAAATGCATTTCAAATATTTTCTAAGTCCATAAAACCATTTCCATCACAATTACTTTCACAAAGTATTATGCCTTTCAACATACAACAATTCTTAAAATCAACATGCATGATGCCCACAATAATAATACATGTAATAAATCATTGCATACTCAAAATTATCCTTTTGATATCATTTTTCAAGATTTAAGAACTTCTCTTTGGGAATTTTATTTTTAAAAACAAGTTTATACAAAACTTTCCCAACTTGTTCTTAAATCCTTTAAAAATCACCCCATGTGACATACCTCGACTCCACTCTTATATAAATATTCCGTAAGCTCCCACGTAAGCTCCTATACGTTCTTAGAAGTGGTTCCAACTTCGGGTCCTTGCCCTTCAAGCCTAAACTCCAACTCTTCAACTAAACATATTGCATTCATCCAAAAATCAATAATAATTTTGGATTTCTAACATGCACTTAACTTTCCTTAGTTGGAGTTGTTAAACTAATACTTGTGATGATTTTAACATATTTGGAGTATACTTATTATGTTGAGCAACATACTTAATCAAGTCTCATAATTTTACTTAAATTTTTAAAGTAAGAAAATATATGAGTTTGTGAAAAGAACATTTTTTTTTATTATTATTATAGAGATTTTATAAGTGATGATTTTTCTTAGTTTTAGAGACAAAATATCCATATTAAAATGATCTTAGTTTATAGAAAGATTCAAGTAAAAGTGTTCTTCATGAACAAGTTTTAACAAAAACTAGTGGAATAAACAAATGATCATAACTTACTCTATGCTCGGTGGATTTCTTCAAGTTTGGAGTCTATGGAAAACTCTTGAAATTTTTATGGAATATTTGAGTTTATAAACATAAATTTTCAGAACTTTTTCGATGGTTTTTTGAAGAAGATTTGATGAGAAAAGAAGGTGTTTTAGTAGTTGAATGTTTGAAGGATGCTAGTGTTTGTTCATGGATAAACTTGGGAGCAATGTGTTGGGTGTTTATGGATGAATTCTTATTCAGAAAATAGAGTGTTGTTGCTTCAAATATTAGTCTCTTGCATGCTTGTAATGATGTATAATCTAGGTTAGAACAAAAGGGGGTTTTGGGTAGAGTGTTTAGGTAGTGTATGTAAGTGAACAAAGAGTATGGGACAGCCATATATGCTGCTGTTTGGGGCTGTTTTGGAGGGGATTTTTGTCTTATTTTGGTCTATTATAGTGTAGGAAAGGTTTATCTAAGATAGTTTAAGGTTTGGGTGAAAATTGTTGTAAATGTAACAAGTTATGTGACTTATACTATATGTTTAAAAATCATTTGTATATGTGTATGAAATATTTAATTAACTCCCATCATGTTTAAATAATATGATCGGGTAATAATTAAATTTTCTCGAACTATTATTGATAGTTGCTCAACTTTAAGTTTTACCTCCAAAGTTTACGTTTCTTGTTACGATTCATAACCACGTTACGAATTAACAAGTTTCTAATCATCGTAGAAATTTTTCAAATTTCTACCATCATTAATTAAATTTTAATTAGTAAATGACAAATATTAAAGGAAAAAAAATTAGGCGCTAAAAATGACTAATGAAATCTCATTAATAATGCGACTATTTCAGCTAGCCCACCAAGTAGAAGCATATTTTCTTAATTTTAAAGCAACAATTTTTACCTTTCGATCCTCATCCGTGTTCTTGTAATCAAAAGTTCTTTCAATAGTCCTCAGCCATTCAAGAAATTCATCTCCATCTAACCTCCCTTCGAATTCTGGAATATCTACTTTAAGATCATCTCCACCATGTATAGGCCTCGTGACTTTGGAACTTTCAGATTCATCATCATCTCCACCATCCCTCATAGTGCGCTTCAAATGCAGATATGCTTTGAGTTGTTCTTGAAGGTATTTTATTGTGGCGCCTTGTTCAGCAACGATTCTGTCCAGATCCCTTGGTTCTTCTTGACCACTTTGAGACATCTTTTATGAATGAACGGAATTAAGGCTAGGAGAGTAGCCTTGGCTCTGATACCAAGATGATATAGGTTGGCTATGTCTCGAAACACAACCAGCTATAAACACACGTTTTAGAGTTGCTGTTCGATTAAACTGAAATATTTTTGTATTTTTTTTTTGTGAGTTTGTAACAAGAAAATAAAAAGGGATATGTTGAAAAAGATCAACTAAAAAAAATGGCTGAACCAAAGGTTTTAATTCGATACAGAAAAATCACCACGAATTAAAGACAATGGGCTCCTAAGAACACATTCAATCTTTAGCCAAAAGAATGAAAAGCATAGGAACTTCAAGTACTAAAACTAATCCAAGTTAAAGTAATTGCAAAGAAAAGAACAAGAGAATTGCTCAAAGGTTGTAATATTATTAATCAAAAATCGAATGCTTAACCAGCAATTACAAAGCTTATTTAAACTAAAAGACTAATTAGCAAGAAAGGAGAAGATACAATTCAGAAATATTGCTAACGGCTATATTTGCTTAGAATAAAAAAATATCCTTGAAATATTTTGCTTGGGCTGAAATACTCCTTTGATTAGCTAGCACATCTTCTAAGAATATGTTGCAATATTCTGGACGGAATTATGCACTCCAAACGGCTCCAAAATCTCTTAGCATATTTGAGCAATATTTGGCTGAATATCAATATAGGCTGAATATATTGCAACGGCTCCAACATGTTTTGCAATTATCTTCAAATGATCTTCTTGTTCTATGAAGATTCTGGAATAATACTTGGCTGGTTGTTCGTGGGCTTGGAACTTTGAGCAAAAATAAAATACTAGACTCAAAAAAGAAAAAGTACAACTCGACTAACTAAACATAAGAAATGATTAAGCTTGATCCTAAACCTGGCTTAATCATTCTAAGACTTTGAAAAAAAAACATGAAATTAAATACTAAGATAAACGACTAAAAATTACTGGAAAATAATAAAAGACTAAAAACGACTCAACAAGAGACTTAGTTTGTGACTACAAAGTTAAATGATGATTTGTCATTTGGACCTTGTATTTGAGCATTGGCCATTTGATGTATCATGACGTTAATCTTGGCTTGCACATGAGAACTAGATGTAGGTGATCCTACATCAGCAACTCAGAGAGGTTGTCTTAGGTTCCTCCCAAGGATAATCAGTCACCAAGACTGATTGGAACAAGCCAAGAACACCCTTCTTGGTTCTAGTTTTCAGCCTGTGAGTATTCAGATGCTTCTTCTGTGCATTTAAGGACCATAATCCAGTAAATTCCTCCCAAACTTGGTGCAACTTGGTATCAGAGCAAGGTTGGCTTGCAATTCATCAGCCAAGGAGGAGGAAATTTCGTGGCATACAGCAATCCAGACTTCCTGGTAAGGCATCTGTTCACAAGGTTTGTTTCAGCATTTTGCATTCTACTGTGGGATAACCAGGTAATCTTCTATTCTCTGCAACTAGGGGATAATTCATCTCCTGGGAAATTTTTTTTATATAAACCTACCCTTATTGCCTGTAGCACAAGTAACACAGGGGTCAAGAAGGCACTTCTTGGACTCTGAACAACCTGCTGTTTTCTGTCTATGCAATTCTGTTGTTTGATTGTGTTGTTTCCTTGTTTGTCTTTGTCTTGTTGCCTTTACCATGAATGATAACATGAACCTTGAGGAGAAATTCGATTTCCTCACTAATATTGTCCAGCAATTAGCCATAACTGTGGCCAATAACACTATACCACAGGAGGATAGGCAGAACCACCCACCCCAGGTAGCCAGACCCATTGAGGACAGAACACTTAGGCTAGATTTGTCAGAATTTGATGGCCAATCACAAAACCCTGAAGTGTATATGGATTGGTAAGCCAATCTTGAAAGGTATTTTGAATTCAAGGACACCCCTCCAGACCAACAATTCAAGTTTACTAAAATCAAACTAACTAAACTGGCTGTTGTTTGGTTAGAAGGAGTGCAAAAGCAAAGAAGGAGGGAGGATAGGGAGAGGATCAGTACTTGGGACAACTTAAGAAACACCTAAGAAGGAGATATGTACCTAAGAGCTATAAGCAACAACTGTGTATGCAATGGGGCACCCTGAGGCAGGAGAATAGGTCTGTCTCAGAATATGTTCAAGAATGGGAAAGATTATCAGTCCTATGTGAGTCTAATGAGACAAAGGAGATGAAGGTGGGAAAGTTTGTGGGAGGGTTAAGGGAAGACCTGAAAAGAAGTTGGAATTAACACCCAACCTGACCTACAGCTTAGCTTGCAACCAAGCCTTGACCTTGGATAGATATGCCAAGAAGAAACCCATCACTAGTGGCACTTACAATAGAGCCTTTAGGAACCCCCCCTGTTAAGACTGGAATGAACCCCACATCTGTGACCAACCCCCCTGCTACCCAGGACAAGAACACCCCCTTTAAACCAATGCCCAGGGACAGAACACCCAGGGACCCTAAAGGAGTGGTGTGTTTTAAATGCCATGGGCATGGACACATCAAAAGTGAATGTCCCAATGCTAGGGCCTTCACAGTACAAGAGTGGAATGTGATTAGGGACATGAATAGACCTAAGTCCATGCTAGTGAACAGGAATGGTAAGGAAGAATTAGAGGGACCATGCACTAATGAGGATGACCCTGATGGTACCTATATGGTTGATGATGAAGGGGAAATAAAACCTTAGGAGACACTGATTCAGAAGAGGATAGGGAAGAAGTTTATCCTGAATCCGGCCATCACAACCTTCTGATCAGAAGGAATTTTCATGCAACCCCTAAAGTGAAACCTAATGACCAAAGAGAGAACATCTTCCAGACCAAATGCAGAATCAAGGATAAGGTTTGTGACCTTATAATAGATGGAGGGAGTGAATCCAATTGTGTCAGCAAAGACCTAGTGCACACCTTACGCTTGGAAACCAAGAACCACCCCCACCCTTATAAGCTGAAGTGGCTGGATAACAAAGCCAGTGGGTTTGTGAAGAAGAGATGTTTGGTCCACTTTGCTATAGGATCCTACACAGACAAGGTCCTCTGTGATGTCTTAGACATGACAGCCTGCTATGTTCTTTTGGGCAGACCATGGCAACATGATAAAAAAACAATGCACAATGGCTACACCAATGTGTACACAGTTAGGCATGAGGGCAAGCTCAAAGACCTGATGACATTACCACCACACAGGACACTACCACCACAGATCAGCAAGACCAATGTTGCCCTGATCAGTAGAAAGGTGAGTGAGAAGATAATCAACAGAGGGGAGAGAGCCTTCTTACTGTTTAACAAAGAAGTCTTAGACCAGGCTACACCCTTAGACCCTAGGATGACTGAGCTACTGGAAAGATATGCTGATGTTTTTCTAGAGGAGCTACCTCAGGGACTACCACCCATCAGAGGGATAGAGCACCAGATTGATCTAATACCTGGATCAGCTTTACCTAACAGGCCTGCATACAGAACCAATCCTGATGAGACTAAAGAGTTGCAAAAACAGATCCAAGAGTTAATGGATAGGGGATATGTGAGGGAGAGTATGAGCCCTTGTGCAGTGCCCACACTCCTAGTGCCCAAAAAGGATGGGACTTGGAGAATGTGTGCGGATAGCAGGAGTATGAACAATATCACCATTAAGTATAGATTCCCAATACCAAGAATTGATGACATGCTTAATGAATTAGCAGGTTCCCAATGGTTTAGCAAAATAGATCTTCGGAGTGGGTACCACCAGATTAGGATGAAGGAAGGGGATGAGTGGAACACAGCCTTCAAAACCAAATATGGGCTTTATGAGTGGATGTTCATGCCATTTGGCCTGACTGGGGCTCCTAGCACCTTTATGAGGTTAATGAATAAGGTGTTGAGACCATTTTTGGGAAAATTCATAGTGGTATACCTTGATGACATCCTGGTTTACAACAAAACAGTAGAGGAACACCTAAATCATCTCACACAACTGTTCACAGTCCTAAGGCAACAACAACTCTTTGGGAAATTAGAAAAGTGTTCCTTCCTCTTGAAAGAGGTGTATTTCCTTGGGTTCATAGTGGGTAGACAAGGTGTCAAAGCTGACCCAACCAAAGTAGAGGTGCACCAAATATGGGTGCAAGGCCATCAAACCCTGATGAACCACCTTGGATAAGGACCAAAAGGCTACATGAACCCAGCAATAAAGCATTAAAGGTCAAAAGACCAGCACAACAGAATCTGACAGAAACCAGCAACCAGCTGACCTTGCTGCTCTTGCCCAGACCAACCAAGAAAGCTTCAGAACCTAGGAAAGCAGAAAATGGAATCTTGGGACTGGAATCTTCATGCCTTGACCCACGGACAAGGGTTGCATCACAGAGACACCTCAAGAACCAAGGGTGAAGGTCCACCAGTCAGCAGATACTTCAGAACAGAACAGAACAAAACTGACGAGTATGGCGATCAGCAGACCTAGGAAGGCTTGGCCTGAACAGATGGTCAAACCTGATGGGCCACCAGGGGTAGAATTGGAATCCTTGCACTTCAATCCTTCCCTCAAGGCACTCACACAGCAAAGTCAACCTCTACAAAGGCCCTAGAAATCACAAAAAAACACAGCTTATTAGAATTTCAAGATATTTATTGATCTGTGCATATAAGTTGATTGGTGTTTCTGTGGTTAACCTTCTGAGATAAAAACGTGGGAAGTAACATTTACTTGCTGTACATTTGAACATTTTTGTGCATTTGTTTAACCAAAGATTATTGTGACTAACATCCATCATGAATGCGGAGGACAGGAGATTGTTAATTGAGGAAACTTTAAAAGCCTTGAACCACAGATTGGAAACTCTAGGACTCACTAACCAGGATAGAGCCCCACAACATAGGACCCATGAGGATAGAAGTTAAAGGGTGGATATAGGGGAGTTCATTGGACAGTCTTTGAGCCCTGAGGAATATTTGGATTGGGAGGCTAGTGTTGAAAACTATTTTGAGTATAGATACACCCCAGAAGATCAGAAATTCAAGGTGGCTAAAGTGAAGCTTACTAAGCTAGCTGCCACCTGGTTGGAGGGAATACAAAGACAGAGAGTTAGGGAGGGCAAGGCCAAGATCAACTCTTGGGAAAAATTAAGAAAAATCCTCAGGAGGAAGTATGTACCTAGTAATTACACCCAGCAGTTGTCCATGCAATGGAATACACTTAGCCAAGGCAACAAATCAGTAGCACAATATATCCAAGAATGGGAGAAACTTTCAATACTATGTGACATTAGGGATTCAGAGGACATGAGGGTGGGTAAATTCTTAGGTGGACTGAGAGAAGAACTAAAGATGAAGTTAGTTACTGTAACACCCCCAAAGTAGGTCAAGTTTTTGAGGACCGTTTTTAAGAAAATCTTGAGTCAAAACCTACCAATGAGAGTGTTACCGCCACATCTATTTCTAAGAAAATAAATGTAAGGCTTAACGATTAGGAAAATAACTTAAATAAAACTTGAATCCGAAGGACGTCTTACAAATTTAGAAAAGACTTAAACGCAAACTGTGTCCATATAAAACTTTAAACTACTAAAGATAAAATAAACTGACATATAACTCTAATTAAAGCTATAACTCTAGGTGATTCTCACTCCACAATCCCCACGTGATCAACAACCTGCAAAACAAGAATGCAAGGGGAAACAAGGGAAAGCTCCCAAAAATCAGAAAAACTGAGTAATTCCAACTCCATCCCGTAAAACAATTTTAGTTGAAATAATTTAAGAAGACAAACTATAATTGAGTTGAAAATAGTTGTAGAAATTAAAGTAATATAAAGTTGAGTTAAAGATCGATTTTATGAATATAAATATAATAACACATAAGCCAATTAATTAAGTTGACATTTAATGATGACAACACATATATCCAATTTTTAATTTGAGGGAACGAGAACGCCAGTAGGCCGAGGCTTTACCCATATACCTACTTCATCAAGAGGTCGTCACCCCAAATAATTCATCAAGGCCAGCAGAGTAGTCTCAGGTAACCCTAATGTGAACACCCCTTCTACTTGGATCACAACAAATAGAAGGAAGACCAAAAATCGTATCGAGCATCAAAAATAATAATAATAACCTGTCGGCAGCTATACTAACCAAATAGGGCAACTTGTTCATCACTCTTATACTTGGATCACAACAAATATAAGAGCTTCATTCCCATCGTTACACTTTACGTGATTTAATATATTTTAATAATTAATCGCGAGCACACAAACATTTAATAAAACATACATTATACATTTTATCTAATGATCATAAATTTTCTCAATAAATATATATCTCAAAAACATCCAATTGAAATCTTATCCAACAAATCACCATTTTAGTATCAATCGGTGACAACAATAATCAATATCATAAATATTTCTCTTTCGACTCAAATCATCTTTTAAACCCATTATTAAAATAATAATATAATTTCCATAAAATAATAATATAAATAATTTTCTTTCAAATCTAAACCGTATCAAATTTTATTATTAAAATAATAATACAAGTTTTGTCAAAAACAATAATCATAACTTCAGTTTGACCGAAATAATATTCACTATAAATTGAGAATTAAATATGTAAAACATAATATCATACAAAATCATGCAACACATTAAATAAGTTAATATCACTTAGCACATAATACTAACGGGATAATCCTAAATAGATGGACATCGAGAATTACCTTGTCAAAAGAGCCCTAGAACATAAATGTATGCTCCTATCAAACTTTCTTTACAAACTTGACATTTGAATTATAATTGTGGTTTAGAATTTGTATATAGTATATTCAAAGATTGAAAATACTATAAAGGAGAAAAATGAATTGATAATAGGTGTAAAGAAAGAAAATTGATCAATGAAAGAAAAAGAATTAGAAGGAGAATAGAGAAAACTGATTTGGTGAAATATCAAATATGAAAAACGGTCTGATTTATAGGTATAAAATGATGGAGGTTAATAAGAATGGAGAAAAATGGGAAGAATGATACAGTTAAATGGGTAGTTATTTTAAGAATGGAGGAAGGAAGTTAATATATATATATTTTTTTTTTTTAGTAACCGTGTAAATTTTTATTTTTTTTTTATACAATTATTATTATTATTATTTTTTTTAATAAAACAACTCCTAAATTTTTTGGTTTTCATTTTCTTATCTTTTTTTTTGTGTATTTAACGTGAGACATATTTTTTTTTGACAAAGTTTCTTTAATTTGTATTCTTGTATTTTAATTTATAAATTATAAATTATTTTTTTTATATTATTTTTTAAAAAAATATTTCGGATATTACAGTTACTGTGCCTCACCTGACTGTAGCTCTAGCTGGGGAGCAAGTGAAACAAATATTGTTTCAAGCACACCCGCCCCTGCAGCCCCTACAAACACAGAACGCATAGACCAGCAAACAGACAGTTTAGCACAGCACTGTCTAGTCTACACAACTGCACCAAATGTGTTCAAGAGGCAAGAGTCACCCCTTGTGGCACACAAAGGATCAGGAAAAGGTCCAAGATCATACACACATTGCCCAAACACAGAGAAAACAGCCCAAGCCAAAGAGATACAGAAAAGGGCAAATCCTACAGAACAGACAGGAAATTGCACCAAGATACCTGCACCAAATCTTGGTGTAATCAGGGGTGAAGGAAGTAAGACCCTAGACACACTCAAGGGAGGGTTAGACTACTGCACAAGCCAAGAGACATGGGTAGAAAGCACAGAAAAAGCAGATAAGAGTCCAGAAGCCAAGACTGCTACTGGGAACAGGACAATAGAGGCAACTGCCCAACAGCCCACCTTGGGGCACGTGCTGAACGAGAACCTGAGCCAACTAGGGTCCAACCAGGGTAAAACTGACATCTTGGTACATGGACCAAGAGGGCAAGGGCCAAGGACCCTCCTCATAGTGCACCAGGACCTGCAGGAGGACTTATGAAGGAAGGCTGTCAGTCAACTTTGAGCAGAATTAAACACTTAGTCATTTTTGTCTTGTTTTGCTGTTTTTAAAGAGTGCACATGTGAGGCACGTGAGTTCTTTTAGATCCTTAGATAATATGACCGTTATGTTTGTTACTCCTTTATATAAGGGAGGTGTCATGTGATGTAGAGACAGATTTCATTCATTTTTCAATCAAATTTGAGGTATTATTCAGAAAAGCATTTTTTCTGTTTTTTGGGTTTGCTTGCAAACTGACATCAAAGTTGTGGAGCAACTTTGATCCTTAGAGAGGAAGAGTTGTGGAACAACTTGGGACTCCTTAAGGGAAATTTAATCAAGGTCTGGAAGACTTGGTTGTACACACTATCCTAAGGTTCTTTCAAAGGGCACAATCAGAAGGTCATTATCAGAAAATCAAGAACCAGGTTCTTGGTTCTGATTGCTTGTAAGAGTTGTTGCTGCACCTGTCTAAGGGATATTGAGGCCTAATACATCAGCACTTGGAGATGAATCTTCATCCGTACAGAACAAGGGACCCATACCCCCTTGATTTACTATCATACTGGTATCAGAGCAAGGCTTACGAAGAAGGGCAAGAAGCACTCAAACTCCAAAAAATCAAGAAGGACTGCAAATTGCCCTGCATCTCTAAATTTGCACGAATCATCAACAAAGGGAGTCTACACTTGCCGAATACCACAACCTCGTTGCTGATATTTTGACAGGGAGTGAAACTTCTCGAAATTTACTTTAGTTTGTTGTTTTTATTGATTGCACTTTCATAAAGACACAGAACACACACATTTCTTGATTTCTGTTTTATACATACTTGTATTGCTTTTCTTGAATTCCTGTGTGCTTTGTCTTGACCATGTGACCACACATAATGGAAAACATGGGTGATCGTTTTGATGCCTTAGAAGAGACTGTCCAGAGATTAGTGCAAGGGTTAGCCAATGTAGGATTACTGCCCCAAAATCCACAACACAGACCCCCACAGAATCACAGGCAACAAGAGGATAGAACCATCAGGGTTGACATCCCTGACTTTGATGGACAATCACATGACCCTGGTAGTTACCTAGAGTGGGAAGAAAGTATAGAACAATATTTTGAATTCCAAGAAACCCCTGTAGACAGACAGTTCAAGCTAGCCAAAGTCAAAATGATAAAGATTGCCTCTACTTGGTTGGAAGGGATTCAGAGGCAAAGGGAAAGGGAAGGCAGGCCTAAAATAAACACCTGGGACAAACTTAAGAAATATTTGAGGAGAAAATATGTCCCCCCTACATACAAACAGCAGTTGTATGTACAATTTGGCACCCTTACCCAAGGAACTAAGACTGTGAAGGAATATGTGCAAGAATGGGAAAGGCTGGCAGTCATGTGTGATGTGCATGATGATGGAGAATTGAGGGTAGGAAAATTCATTGCGGGATTGAGGGAAGATATCAGAAGAAAACTGATTTATACACCTAACCTCACCCTACACTTGGCAGTGAACATGGCCTTAGAGGTAGAGAGGAACACAGGAAGAAAGAAAGTTCCAGACCCCCCTAGGACCAGGAACTATACCCCTAGGACCTTCCACCCCATCCCTACACCAAAGAAAGATAGTCAAGGTAGCACCCAAAGGCCTAACACTGTCAGAACAGAAGCACCAGCTAAGGATGTAGTCTGCTTCAAGTGTAATGGAAGGGGACACTATAAGAAGGATTGTCCCAATGCCAGGGCCTTCACCATAAGGGAGTGGGATGAAATCATACAAGACACCAGGCCAAAGAACATTTTAGTATCCAAAAATGGTAAGGAAGAAGAGATCTACCCCCCAAACAACAGTGATGAAGATGGCACATACATAGAAGGGGAGGATGGGAACTTGCACAGGTTTGAGGGAGACAGTGAGGAAGAGGAAGAGGAAGAACCAGAGAGAGTCCTACCTGAGGAAGAACAATTTAGCCTGATCATTAGGAGGAGCTTCCACACTACACCTAGGGCAAGAAAATCTGATCAAAGAGAGAACATATTCCAAACCAAGTGCAGGATACAGGACAGAGTGTGTGATCTCATTATAGATGGTGGAAGTGAGTCCAATTGTGTGAGCAGACAACTGGTACAAGACCTAGGACTAGAGACTAAACCTCACCCTCACCCCTACAAGATGAAATGGCTAGATAATAAGGCTAGTGGGCTAGTGAACAAATAGTGTCTGATTAGCTTGTCCTTAGGTTCCTACATAGATAACATTCTGTGTGATGTCCTGGAGATGGATGCATGTCATCTACTATTAGGGAGACCCTGGCAGTATGACAAAAGAACACAGCATAATGGGTACACTAACACTTACACCCTTAAGCATGATGGGAAAAAGAAAGAGCTAGTACCACTACCTCCACATAAGGCTGTCCCACCAAAAATACCCAAGGAACCCATACATCTGATCACAAGGAAGGAGGGTGAAAAGGAGATTAAGGAAAAAGAAGAAGCATACCTGTTGTTCACTAAAGAAGTCAGTGAACCTATACCTATACCCCTTGAGGTAAGGAGATTGATAGAGCAATACACTGATGTTTTCCCAGAAGACCTGCCCCTTGGTCAGCCCCCTTTTAGGGGAATTGAGCATCAAATTGATTTGGTGCCTGGAGCCAGCTTACCAAATAAACCAGCATACAGAACCAACCCCATGGAAACCAAGGAGTTGCAAAGGCAAGTAGAGGAGCTTATGCAAAGGGGATATGTAAGGGAAAGCTTAAGCCCTTGTGCTGTGCCAACCCTACTTGTGCCAAAAAAAGATGGTACATGGAGAATGTGCATAGACAGTAGGAGTGTGAATAAGATCACCATAAAGTACAGGTTCCCTATCCCTAGGATTGATGACTTGCTTGATGAGCTAGCTGGTTCAAAATGGTTTAGCAAGGTGGATTTGAGGAGTGGCTACCATCAGATTAGGATGAAAGAGGGGGATGAGTGGAAAACAGCATTCAAGACCAAGTATGGGCTCTATGAATGGCTTGTTATGCCTTTTGGCTTGACAGGAGCCCCCAGCACCTTCATGAGACTCATGAATGAGGTGTTGAGACCCTTCTTAGGCAGGTTTATAGTGGTATACTTGGATGACATTTTGATTTATAGCAAGGCACTCACTGAGCACTTAGACCACTTGAGGCAATTGTTTGATGTATTGAGGGAACAGAAACTCTATGGAAAATTAGAAAAATGCAGCTTCCTCCTCCCTGAGGTGAGTTTCCTAGGGTATATCATAGGGAAAGAAGGAGTGAAAGTAGACCCTAGTAAGGTCCAAGCCATCAAAGACTGGCCTACACCAACTACCCTGACCCAAATGAGATTTTTCCATGGCCTAGCCTCATTTTATAGAAGGTTCATAAATAATTTTAGCTCCATAATGGCCCCTGTCACAGAGTGCACTAAACAAGGAAAATTTCAGTGGACACCTGCTGCACAGCAGGCCTTTGAGACCCTAAAGAACATGATGTGTAAGGCCCCCATACTAAAACTACTTGACTTCACTAAGCCTTTTGAGGTAGAGTGTGGTGCCTGTGGAGTTGGGATTGGAGCAGTGCTGGTCCAGGAGGGAAGGCCAGTAGTGTTTTTTAGTGAAAAACTAAATCACAGCAGACTCAACTATTCCACATATGATAAAGAGTTTTATGCAATCATAAGAGCACTTGAGCACTGGTCTCACTATTTGAGGATCCAACCCTTTGTGTTGCATACAGATCATGAGTCTTTAAAACATATCAATAGCCCACACAAATTGAATGGGAGACATGCCAGATAGGTTGAATTTTTACAAACCTTTGATTTTTCAGCAAGATACAAAGTGGGAAAGACTAATGTGATAGCTGATGCCTTGAGTAGGAAGCATAACCTGTTAGGAATATTAGGGTCCAGGATCTTAGGTTTTGAAAGGATTAAAGACCAATACCAGACCTGTCCTGACTTTGCAGAAATATACAAGACATGCCAAGACACACCACAGGGATTATATAGCATAAACCAAGGGTTCTTGTTCAAGGGAAATAAGCTATGCATTCCTAAGACACCTTTAAGGCTTATTTTAGTAAAAGAAGTGCATGAGGGAAGCATGGCAGGGCATTTTGGGATCCAAAAAACATTGGATATGCTGGCACAACACTTCCACTGGCCTAAGATGCTAGGCATAGTGGGAAAACACATACTTAGGTGTAAAACATGCTTAAAGGCTAAAGTAACTTTTCATAAAGGAGAATACATGCCTTTGCCAGTAGCAAAAAAACCCTGGGAGCACATCAGCATGGACTTTGTGATGGCCTTACCCAGGACTAGGAAAGGAAAGGGCTCAATCATGGTGGTGGTTGATAGATTTTCCAAAATGGCACACTTTATAGCCTGCACAAAAGTGGATGATGCACAACATATAGCCCACTTATATTTTGCTGAAATTGTTAGACTACATGGCATCCCAAGGACAATAGTCTCTGATAGGGATAGCAAGTTCATGAGCCATTTGTGGAAAGCCTTATGGGGCCTCTTAGGCACCAAACTGCTATTTAGTACTGCCTATCACCCACAAACAGATGGGCAGACAGAGGTGACTAATAGAACATTAGGCACCCTCCTCAGGGCCTTGATTAGTAAGAACATTAGGGAATGGGACTTAAAGTTGTGTCATGCTGAGTTTGCATAAAATGTCACTCCTAGCCTTGCTACAAAACACTCCCCATTTGAATGTGTATATGGCACTAACCCTACTCTTCCAGTATCTTTAATTGATCTGCCTTTATGTGACAGCAAACAAATGGAAGCCATGGATTTAATCAAACACATGGAAGTTGTACATGCACAAGTCCAAGCAAACATTGAGGAGACCAACAGGAGGTACAAGCTGAAGGTAGATAAACACTTCAAGCAGAGGGCAGAGATCAAAGAAGGAGACCTAGTCTGGATATATGCAAGGAAGGAAAGGTTTCCCCAGCTCAGGAGAAACAAGCTTATGCTAAGGGCCATTGGGCCATTTCCAGTACTACACAAGATTGGGAACAATGCCTATGAGGTCCAACTACCTCCAGAATACAATGTTTCCAACATATTCAATATTGGGGATCTCACCTTATGTGAACCTGAACAAGAATTGAGGACAATTCTTCCCCAAGAGGGAGGAGTTGAAACAAATATTGTTTCAAGCACACCAGCCCCTGCAGCCCCTGCAAACACAGAAGGCACAGACCAGCAAATAGACAGTTTAGCACAGCACTGTCTAGTCTGCACAGCTGCACCAAATGTGTTCAAGAGGCAAGAGTCACCCCTTGTGGCACACAAAGGATCAGGAAAAGGTCCAAGATCATACACACATGGCCCAAACATAGAGAAAACAGCCCAAGCCAAAGACATACAGAAAAGGGCAAATCCTACAGAACAGACAGGAAATTGCACCAAGATACCTGCACCAAATCTTGGTGTAATCAGGGGTGAAGGAAGTAAGACCCTAGACACACTCAAGGGAGGGTTAGACTACTACACAAGCCAAGAGACATGGGTAGAAAGCACAGAAAAAGCAGATAAGAGTCCAGAAGCCAAGACTGCTACTGGGAACAGGACAACAGAGGCAACTGCCCAACAGCCCACCTTGAGGCACGTGCTGAACGAGAACCTGAGCCAACTAGGGTGCAACCAGGGTAAAACTGACATCTTGGTACATGGACCAAGAGGGCAAGGGCCAAGGACCCTCCTCATAGTGCACCAGGACCTGCAGGAGGACCTATGAAGGAAGGCTGTCAGTCAACTTTCAGCAGAATTAAACACTTAGTCATTTTTGTCTTGTTTTGCTGTTTTTAAAGAGTGCACATGTGAGGCACGTGAGTTCTTTTAGATCCTTAGATAATATGATCGTTATGTTTGTTAATCCTATATATAAGGGAGGTGTCATGTGATGTAGAGACAGATTTCATTCATTTTTCAATCAAATTTGAGGTATTATTTAGAAAAGCATTTTTTCTATTTTTTGGGTTTGCTTGCAAACTGACATCAAAGTTGTGGAGCAACTTTGACCCTTAGAGAGGAAGAGTTGTGGAACAACTTGGGACTCCTTAAGGGAAATTCAATCAAGGTCTGGAAGACCTGGTTGTACACACTATCCTAAGGTTCTTACAAAGGGCACAATCAGAAGGTCATCATCAGAAAATCAAGAACCAGGTTCTTGGTTCTGATTGCTTGTAAGAGTTGTTGCTGCACCTGTCTAAGGGATATTGAGGCCTAATACATCAGCACTTGGATGTGAATCTTCATCCCTACAGAACAAGGGACCCATACCCCCTTGATTTTGTATCAGCAAGCAATGCTCTTAGAACAATACTCTAAAAGAAGGGTCCCCCAAGCCATTAATCAACCCATGACTAAGAATAATCAACCCATGACTGATAAAAATGAGCACACTACAGCTGCAACTCCTAGAGCCTATGCTGATCGAAAAGGAAAGAGTATCACACCACTTAAAGATGTGGTATGTTTCAAGTGCCATGGTCATGGTCACTTCAAGGTCAATTGCCCTAATAATAGAGCCTTTACCCTAGCTGAGTGGGATGACATAAGAAACAAGGAAAAGCCTAGGACCATCCTAGTTAGCATTAATGGCAGGGAAGAGGCAAGGGGGTACTGTCACTAGTGAGGAAGACCCAGATGGCACCTACATAGTTAAGGAATCAGGGGAAGTCACACAGTATGTATCAGATTCTGAGTCTGATGGGGAGCTCATATACCCAGAGGAGGGAAGACCTAGGGCATTAATAACTAGGAGAAGTTTTCACAACACTTCTAAGGAACCCAAGTCTGACGAGAGGAAGAATATCTTCCAAACAAAGTGTAGGGTCAAAGACACACTTTCTGATCTAATCATAGATGGGGGTAGTGAGACAAATTGTGTGAGCCAAGGTTTAGTGAAGGAGCTGAAATTAAAGACAAGTGTACACCCTCACCCCTACAAACTTCAATGGGTAAACAACACAGCTAGTACACCAGTAGGCAAACAGTGCTTGATTACATTAGCCATTGGTTCATACCAGGACCAAATCCTTTGTGATGTATTCGACATGAGTGCATGTCATATCTTGCTGGGTAGACTTTGGCAATATGACAAGAGAGTGAGTCATGATGGTTTCACAAATACTTATACTTTGAGGCATGAGGGTAAAATGAAGGCTTTAGTTCCTTTACCCCCTCACAAGACCACACCTCCTTCCAGGAACAAACAACTTGCTCATCTGTTAAACAAAAAAACCCCTGTGACAGCAGACCAGTGTTGTGTGAATGGAAGGAACCACATGTTGTGTTTAACACTAATGGATGTATCTGAATTGGACAGGTATAACACCAATAGTCAAAGACAAGCTACAAGTATCAAGCAACCTAATGGCAGGTCTCAGCACAAGGCAAGCAAGGACCAGGCAGGACACTAACTACATGAAGCATTAAGGATTGCCAACAGCTCTAACCTAGGAGAATTGAGGACAATTCTCTTCAAGGGAGGGGGAATTGCACCAAATATGGGTGCAAGGCCATCAAACCCTGATGAACCACCTTGGAAATGCACCAAAAGGCTGCATGAACCCAACAATAAAGCATTAAAGGTCAAAAGACCAGCACAACAGAATCTGACAGAAACCGACAACCAGCTGACCTTGCTGCTCTTGCCCAGACCAACCAAGAACGCTTCAGAACCTAGGAAAGCAGATAATGGAATCTTGGGACTGGAATCTTCATGCCTTGACCCATGGACAAGGGGTTGCATCACAGAGACACCTCAGGAACCAGGGGTGAAGGTCCACCAGTCAGCAGATACTTCAGAACAGAACAGAACAAAACTGACGAGTATGGCGATCAGCAGACCTAAGAAGGCTTGGCCTGAACAGATGGTCAAACCTGATGGGCCACCAGGGGTAGAATTGGAATCCTTGCACTTCAATCCTTCCCTCAAGGCACTCACACAGCAAAGTCAACCTCTACAAAGGCCCTAGAAATCAAGGGGAAGGTCATCTGTCTGACAGGTTATGAAAACGAAGTAAGAAGGCATTTTCGGGTTCTGTTTTGTTAGTTTTAAAGAGCACGTGCTTGGCACATGTCAAATGACCGTTAATATAGTAGTTAGGCTCTTGGTTTATGTTTGTAGTCTCCTCCTGCCTTTAAAGCCTATAAATAGAAGGCTTATGTTTTGTAAAAGGGAGATTTCAGTTTTTGAATAAAGAAGCATTCATTGGATTTTCATCCTTTGTCTTTTGTGGGTGTGTATGAATACTCAACGATCTTGAGTAGTACAAGATCCTCTCCTAATTCAACTAAGAGTAGTCCTTAGTGGTGCTAGGAGATTGATTGGCCTTGAGTGTCCAAGACTCACGCCTTTCAAGTCAAGAATCAGTCTAGAAACATTGTTCTTCATAGTTTTCTTATTATGACATTGGGTTACATTTTGGGTGTGTTTACTAGTCAAGGGAAGAAGGAGCAAGGGCTGGCTACTTTCATTGGTCTGGGTTGCAGATTCACCTTGGGAAATTACATCAAGAGGCCATAAGAAGCTGGCCTACCCCAACCAGCATCACACAGGTCAGGTCCTTTCATGGGTTGGCATCCTTTTATAGGAGGTTCATCAAAAATTTTAGCACTATCATGGCACCCATTACAGACTGTACCAAGGGAAGTGTGTTCAACTGGACTGAAAAGGCACAACAAGCATTTGAGGTTATAAAAAGGGCTATGTGCAAACCCCCCATTCTGAAATTACCTGATTTCAGCAAACCATTTGAAGTTGAATGTGATGCTAGCAACTTTGGTATAGGGGCTGTGCTCATATAAGAGGGTAGACCCATAGCCTATTTTAGTGAAAAATTCAACAAAAGTAGGGTTAACTACTCCACTTATGACAAGGAGTTATATGCTGTTGTGAGAGCTCTAGAACACTGGGCACATTACCTCAAAGGTCAACCATTTTTTCTTCACTCAGACCATAAATCCTTAAAAACCCTTAGTGGGCAAAGCAAACTGAGTGCAAAACATGCAAGGTGGGTACAATTCATGCAAAGCTTCAACTTTGTAGTGAAATACAAGACTGGTAAATCTAATGTTGTAGCTGATGCCCTAAGTAGGAGGACTCACTTACTGGCCATACTAGATGCCAAGGTATTAGGTTTTGAAATGCTTAAAGAGCTATACCCTACAAACCCTGACTTTAGCACACTCTACCAGCAATGTCAACAGCAACCACAAGGACCTTTCTGTATACAGCAAGGTTTCTTGTTTAAAGATAACAGACTGTGTGTACCTCAAACCCCATTAAGGTTAGTGCTAGTAAAAGAGATATATGAAGGCACTTTGGGGGGACATTTTGGCATCCAAAAGACCTTAGATATGCTAGCTAAACACTTCTATTAGCCAAAAATGTTACGCACAGTAGGAAAAGTGATCCTGAGGTGTGAAGCATGCATCAAAGCTAAAATCACTTTTCATAAGGGAGAGTACAAACCTCTGCCTATTGCACAAAAGCCATGGGAACATGTTAGCATGGATTTCATAGTTGCCCTCCCAAGAACACAAAGGGGAAGGGATGCTGTGATGGTTGTGGTTGACAGATTTTATAAGATGGCTCATTTCATAGCCTGCAACAAAGTGGATGATGCTAGACATGTCGCCAAACTATACTTTGCAGAAATTGTAAGGCTGCATGGGGTCCCTAGAACTATAGTATTAGACAGGGATAGTAAATTCCTAAGCTCCTTTTGGAGCACCCTATGGAGACTGCTTGACACAAAGCTGTTGTATAGCACCTCTCATCACCCTCAAACTGATGGGCAAACAGAGGTCACTAACAAAACCCTAGGCTCAATCCTTAGGACTTTAGTCAAAAAAAATTTGAAGGATTGGGACCTCAAGCTTTGTCATGCAGAGTTTGCCTACAATAAAAGTCCTAGTTGGGCTACTAAGTTTTCCCCCTTTGAGTGTGTCTATGGAGTGAACCCTTTGCTTCCTATCTCACTTGTGAATTTTCCTGTGCAGGTGGACTCAAATAAAGATTCTAGGACTCATGCTGAAACTATGCTGAAAATCCACCAGCAGACACAGGACAACATCAATAAGACAATTGCAAAGTACCAGCAGAAAGCAAACTGATCCAGCAGCTCAGCCAGAACCTACAATGTTGGTGATTGGGTGTGGATTCACCTAAGGAAGGATAGATTTCCTGCTCTCAGGAAAAATAAACTCATGCCAAGGGCTGATGGACCCTTCTAGATCAGTGACAAGTATGGGGATAATGCATACAAGGTGGACCTCCCAAACACTTATGGAGTATCCCCCATATTCAATGTTGGAGACTTAAGGCCCTACTATGATAACAAGGAATTGGGGACAATTCTGCCTGAACAAGGAGGGAAATAACCAAGTTCAGAAGCTGATGCTGATGCAAACACAAAAACAGCAGCCAAATAACAAGCTGATCTGACACCACTGTCCAGAAGCTTCACACCTGCACCAAATCTTGGTGAGAACAGAAAAATGGGAAAAGTAACCCACAATGGAGGGCAAGGATCATCCCTGAGCAACCTCAGCACTAGCAAAAGGGATCAAGACTCCATAAGATAGAAAATACCAGATCTGAAAAATCAGACAGTTATTTTCACTAAGTCATCTGCACCAATTCTTGGGGAAACAAGGGAGTCACAAAGGGAAGGTCTAGTGCACCAAGTGGATGGAAAACCCAGTCTTGATGACAATAAGACGTTTCTTGATAGGAGGAAAACGCCTCTAAACTATGATGATGAAATGGTGGATATGATCAGTGTCCTGATCTTGGATAAAACTCATGTGGATTCACTGCCACAAAGCTCTACCCTCCCTTGAACCCTCTATGCTTCATTCGCATATGGTCTCAGGAAAACCAAGAATGTAGGCTTCCTTCACTCACAATCCCACACACCCAGGTTAGAAAGGAGAGTCTCCCCTTTCCCTTGAAAATCACTTTTTTTACAATCACTTTAGAAGTAATATGTATGTATTGAAAAATCAGAATGTTGAGTGTCTTTTCCAGAAAGAGGAGGACCCTTTATATAGGCCTCCTAACGGATATAACGGCTACAAAAAGAAAAAGGCCTAACATAATCCTAGAGCCTTGTTAAAAAGTCACGTGCCACAAGTGCAAGAATAAAAGAGTTACAATTTTGATAACAGAAACACGCTAAACTATCTGTTGAACTCAAGACCTTGCTGTTGTTCTTGGGGACTATGTGTGAACCACTAGGGCTACCCTTGGGCCTTGCTGGGCTGGTCCATGTATAGAGATCCCATTTTCATGGTGGGTCAGGTTTGTCTCATCCGGGTTTGACCTCCCTTCATTCTGCAAGGTCTGCTGGCACGCTGTTGTTCCTGTTTCCTAATCTGTGCTTCCCTGACCTTCTGTTAGTGATTGTGCTTGGCCCATGTGTTCTTGTTCAGCCATGTTTGCCCTTGCTTCATTCCCTCCTGGTGGGAAGAGAATTGTCCTCAATTCTGAAGGAGAATGGTTGGGTGCAAGGTCACCAATGTTTAAAGTAGTGTGCACCCCATAAGCATCCTGGAGGTCTACTACATAAGCATTATCCCCAGCTTTTTGTAGGATCTTGTAAGGACCATCAGCTTTTGGGTGTAGCTTGTTGCTCCTGAGTTTCACTACAAGAAAAGTTATTTTTAGCAACAAAGAAAGTCGTTGCTAAAAATCTAGTTTCGTTGCTAAAAATAGTTTTTGCAACGAAATTCATTGTTGCGGGTACAGCCGTAGCTAAAAGTTTTAGCAACGACTTTGGTTGTTGCGCAAGGTTGCAGGTTTTAGCAACGAGTTGTATTGTTGCAGAAAAACATTTTGTTGCAATTATTTTAATAGTTTTAACAACAAAAAAAGTCGTTGCCAAATAGTCTTAACTTTTGGCTACAACTTTTTTCGTTGTTAAACATGTTTTTCATAACAATATAAGTTGTTGCAATTCATGAAATTCTATATTTTGCAACGACTTTGCTGTAGTGAAAACAATCAAGTAAAACTTATTTTTTGCTATTTTTAGCAACGATTATTAGTTTTGCAAAAAACATATACACTTTTCGCAACGACTTTGCTATTTTATGAAACAACTTACAATATATACATAAATTAGACAATTAAATTAATAACTAATTTATAACGAACTAAACAAATATCACCATTTAATTAACATTATATATTAATTCATATCCCAAAATATCATACGTCTCTAATATCGTGGGTCCAAAATATACGTAATTCATAAACATGTACGGAGCATTTTTCCAAAATAATTCTCCTACCATATACAAGTTTTCCATGCAAAAATTTACTTTGAAGAAGTCCAAAAATATACAACTGCACATAACTAGCTATTCATCATAACATTCATAACCCAAAACATTGAGTGTCCAAAATGCTTGTAGCTATAACCAACTTTGTCATTGACTGCAAAAACTATCCAACGAAGAAATGCTTACCTGCACCAAATAATTTTGTTAGTAATTGAAACCAAATGTACCCCAATATTGAGAGCTTTATAGAGAAAGCTAGGGTTTTTAACTATATAAATTAAATATAAAACCACAGTCTAAATTAATTCATCTTCATATATAAAGCTTATGCCAAAGACCAGAACCCATGACACCCAAAACAACATCAAATCTAACAGAAGTCGTCAACACTCCTAATTGGACTAAAATGCCAAACAACTAATGTCATTGTAACTAAAACTACAACACGAGCCGTCAATACTCCTAATTGGACAAAAATGCCAACCAGCTAATGTCATTATAACTAAAACTACAACACAAGCCGCCAAGTAATCCTAATTAGACTAAAATGCCAAACAACTAATGCCATTATAACTAAAACTACAATACAAGCCGCCAATACTCCTAATTGGACTAAAATGCCAACCAGCTAATGCCATTGTAACTAAAACTACAACACAAGCCGCCAATACTCCTAATTGGACTAAAATACCAAACAGCTAATGCCATTGTAACTAAAAATACAACACAAACAACCAATACTCCAAGTATATATTAAAAACATGTCGTTTTAAATTGTTGTAAGGCTAAGTATAGATTAAGAAAATGCAAAAGAAAACATCATTCACCTAAAAAGCATTCGTGACAATCATTGAACTTCTTTGTTCTGTAGCTGTTGTAAGATGCTTTTATTCATTGATTCAATTGCCTAATCGTTGTTGTAGCAATTGACTTTCCATCAACTCTTTAATTTGTTGTTGTTGCTCCTGAATTTTCTCTTGTTGTTGCTCCATAATCTTACGTTGTTCTATTTGTGCTTTTTCTTTAGAATATGCACGTACGCCTGTCCCTTTTCCACGTACATGCCCTGACTTTTGGCCCAGAACTCGAAGCAAAATTTCATCTTGTGTCATTGAATCCCCAACTGAAGCAACAACATCTTTCAGCTTCACCTATTACATAAATAAGATATATATAATTGTATAATATAATAAAAAAATCATACAAGGGTAAGAAAAATGGGTTGTACATACATGGATTTCTTTTGACCGTGTATCGAGCCATTCTAGTTTTCCTTGATCATTCTTACGAGTGTGTTGGATAAGCCAAACTTTATCAGCAGTTAGCTTGACATTAGCATTCTCCTTTGTCTATTCAAATTATACGTTATTGATATTATTTTAAATTACATTCAATAAAACATAATATAATAGGTTTGTCTTACTAATACGTCCTCTGATTCAGGAAATGACAAATTTCCTTTTTATTAAATAGTTCATAAATAGTACATAGTTTGATTAAAAAAATACCTTAAATTTATCGGATCCATAATACTTGATGAGATATTCCCATTGAGGTTGGGGTAAGTCAGGAGGAGGATTCTTTTTACGCTCCTCATCAGTTTTTCCGCATCGCTTACTTTTGTGGTAATTGTGCAACCTACACTTGTACAATCTATATAAACGTGAGTATACTTCTTAAAGAAAAAGTATACCTCTCAATAGGATACATCCACCGATATCGAACTGGTCCAGCAATTTTTGCCTCAGTTGCCAGATGCACAACTAAATGCACCATAACATCAAAAAAAGCCGGTGGAAATATCATTTCCAATTTGCATAAGGTGTAAGGAATTTTTTTTTTCAAATTCTTCCAATTGCCCAACACTTATGTTTTTAGAGCAAAGGTCTCGAAAAAAAAAACTTAGTTCAACCAAAGGATCATAAACATCTTTCGGTAAAAACCCACGAAGTGCAAGGGGAAGCAACTGCTCAATAAAAACATGATGACCATGGCTTTTCAAACATGATATATTTTTTCCATTATCTTTAACACAACGAGAAATGTTTGATAGATATCCATCGGGAGATTTCATTTTTGCGAACATACGACATATTGCAACCTTGGCATCTGACCTCAATGTATATAGAGCAATAGGAACACGTACCTTACCATCAACCACTTTAGGATGCAACTTATCTCTGATTTTCATCTTCACCAAATCCAATCGAGCCTTCAAAGTATCTTTGTTTTTGCCTTGTATGCTCATTAAAGTACCCAAGATATTATCAGAGACATTTTTCTCAATATGCATAACATCCAAGTTATGACGAATTTTTAATTTCCTCCAATAAGGCAAGGTAAAGAAAATGCTTTTCTTTTTCCACCCAAACAAGCTATTAGAAGCATCCCTTTTTCTTTTATTCCCTACACTCTTCCCATATTTTGCTTGTGAGAATCGGCTATAATGTTGTAATACATCTTCCCCACTCAATGGAACTGGTGCAACCCCTTTTTCAATTTTACCGTCAAAAGAATTGACATCATTTCTCCACTTATGATTCATTGGAAGCCAACGACGATGCCCTAAATAACCACCCTTATGCATCAACGAAGTTCGTTTTGTTTCCTTATGACAACATGGACAAGCGTAATAACGTTTGGTAGACCGTCCAGAAAAATCTGCATATGCAGGAAAGTCATTGATAGTCCACAATAGTGATGCACGCAAGATGAAATTTGTTTTAGAGTAAGCATCATAGGTTTCAACACCAACCTCCCAAAGCTCCTTTAACTCCTCAATAAGTGGTTGAAGGTAGACGTCCATATTGATTCCAGGACTTGTTGGACCAGGAATTAGTAAAGATAACATAAATGAATAAGGTTTCATGCATAACCAAGGAGGAAATTATAAGGGATAAGAACCACTGGCCATATGCTATGTTGTGAATTATTGAAAGGTTGAAAGCCATCACAAGCTAGTCCAAGTCTAACATTTCGCACCTCTTTAGCAAATTTACTATACTCTTCATTAAATGATTTCCATGCAAAGGAATCAGATCGATGTCTCAATCATCCACCGCACTCGCATTGTCATCCTCTAAAAACTTATCATCCTCCTCTTCCCCAGAAAGAGCATCATCATCTATGATCCTATCACAATCATTCACTCTATATGTTTTAGTAGCATCCCTTTCTTTGTGCCAACGCATGTCTTTAGATGTCTTTCTACACATGTACAACCTTTGTAGTCTAGGCTTCAATGGAAAATATCTTAGCACTTTTCTAGATATCTTTACCCCCTTAGAAGAGTTTTCCTTTTCTTGTTTCCACCTTGATAAACCACAAGTGGGACACTCAATCAATTTTTCATGCTCTTTCCAATAAAGAATACAATCATTTTCACAAGCATCAATCTTATAATAATCCAGGCCCAAGTCTTTAATGAGTTTCTTAGCCTCGTAATAAGAAGTTGGAAGGTTAGCTCCATAGCCTTGACGTTCTAATTGGAGTAAACTATCAAAAGAGCTATCACACCAATTATTCAAAACCTTTAAATGTAATAATTTAACAATATATGACAACTTAGACATTGTTGTGCCATGCATTGTTAATGGTTCTTGGTACTCCTCCAAAAGTTTGAAAAACTTTTTTGCATTCGCATTAGGTGTCTCATACTCCTCAACATTATTTAAAGCCTCTTCAACACTCCCAACATTCATAGCACCAACTCCACATGCATCTTGCAACATTGTGAAACCACTATCAGTGTCATTCGACTCATTAACATCATCCCCATCACTTAATTCAACTAATTCTTCCCCGTGAAGTTCCCAAAAAGTGTACTTCTCATACATTCCTCTCTTAAGCAAGTCTAATCTTACATCACATTTTTTTTAAGAAATATATTGCTACAACTATTACAAGGACACCTAATAGTAGTACTCTCTCGATCATCTTCTCTTACTTTGGAAAGAGCAAAATCAGAAACTCATCAACACCATTTACATATTCAATAGATGAACGATCTTTTACTTTGACCCATGCCTTATTCAAAACCATTTCCTATATTTAAAGTTTATAATAATTAAGTTATATAACATTCAATAATATCACCCAAAACTCCTTGTAATGTTGTTAACAATTAATACAAGAACAAGAACAATTTAACTTGTAGAACTATTTAATTTCAAGTTGTTTGAAGAACAATTTAACAAGAACAAAACCAATTTAAAGCCTAGAAACAAACACAAGAAAATAAAGAAAGAACCATACGTGAATCAATTATCAAAATGTCTAACACTTTCTTTAAAATGTTGCTTAGTATCAAAATGTTTAACAGCACTTTCTTTAAAATAAAGAAAAAAGCATCAGATCATTAATAAATTTAGCAAAAGATTTTTCAATCAAGTAATATTCTTCACTTACAGCTGCTAATGGCTTAACCACAGACAAGTAATATTTTTTAATCAAGTAATATTCTCAGATCAAACGATGGAGATAATCAAGTAACCAAGTAATGAAGTAATATTTGTGGAAGAAATTAATAAACTTCTTTCTATTGCAATTTTTTCCTACTGCCATTTTCTTTTGCAATTTCATCTTTGAATGTCTTCTTTGAACACCTCAAATTAGAAGGAAAAAAAAATGAATTGGAGTAAAGTTCAGTGAGCTACTGATTTCCTTATAAAACACAGGTCAAATAATTCCAATCAAATGCCTAAGAGGTCATGGAAATGCATAACTTTCTCGCTATGAAACACAAAAATAAAATGGGAAAGATGCCTAAAAGCAAAACTAATTTTAGGCCTACCGTCCAAACCCCATTCAATACAATCCATCCAATACAAACCCCATTCAGTACAATCACAATATTTAATGTTTGATGGAAATTACACAAAACCACAATTTCTTCTTTTACTACCGCCGGTTTATCTAAGAAACCACAGCAAATTTTTTTCCCAGAAACAAGAAACAAGAACGACTCATTTTCGAAGGTAACCAAGTAACAAGAACAAATTTAAACAAGAAACAAGAACAAGAACAAATTAAAATCAAATTTCAGCAAATTAAAATCAAAAAATTGCAGGCGGCAGACCCGACCCTCTAGTGTTTGCCATTTTCTCAGGCGTGGGTTTATCTAAGAAACAAGAACAAATTTCAGCCCCAATAGATCTTTGGGTGTTTATCTGAGAAACAAGAACAAATTTTCCCAGAAAAACAACAAATTTTCCCAGAAACAACAAGAACAAAAAATTCAAAGAAAAACAAAACCAAAAAAAACTCACCGCCGGTGTGCAGAAGCGGCAGACCCTCCGGTGTGCAGGCGGCTGAAGCTTCGGTGTGCAGGCGGCAGGTGTGAGGGAAAGGCTTAATCGTGGGTTTGTGAGAGGGAAAGGGTTTTCGTGGGTCTTGGGTTAATTTGAGAGGGAAAAGCAAAATGAAAATGTGTGTTTTGGGACTAAGGTATCCAAGTCGTTGCTAAAAATTATAATTATAAGAGTTTTTGCAACGCTTTTATTGTATCTGTATGTTTAATGATTTTTTGCAACAATATATACAGTTACGAATTATTTATTAAACTTTAATAACCAAATTTTTCGTTGGAAAAAAGTGGCTTATACCGGGAAATTTTTTTAAGTGGTGGGAAAGTTAATTTTTTTTTATGGCAACGATTATTTAGCAACAACAACGGATTTCGCAACAACATGTATTTTTTGCAACGAAAAAAATATAGTCGTTGCTAAAACTTGTTGCTAAAGATGATTTTTCTTGTAGTGTTTGGGAAATCTTGCTTTCCTTAGGTGGACCCAGACTAGGTCTCCAGGTTGGAAGACATGTGTTCTTGGAGTGCCTTTGTCAGCCTTAGCTTTGTATCTCTGGTTAGCTTTGAGAATATTCTGTTTCACTTGATCATGAATCCTGAGCATGGTGTCCGTGAGTTGTGCAGCATCCCTGTTTGGTACCTGCATAGGCAAATCCACCAAGGAAAGAGGTAGTATTGGATTGACACCATAAACACATTGAAAAGGGGAATACTTAGTAGCTGAACTAGGGGCAGTGTTGTAGGCAAACTCAGCATGACCCAATTTTTCATCCCAATCTCTAGTGTTTTTGCTTACGATGGCTCTTAATATATTGCCCAAAGTTTTATTAGTGACCTCTGTTTGTCCATCTGTTTGGGGATGGTGAGAGGTGCTAAATAAAAGTTTAGTGCCAAAAAGTTTCCACAAGTTTCCCCAAAAGGAACTAAGAAACCTACTGTCTCTATTAGAAACAATAGATTTGGGAACACCATGTAACTTAACAATCTCAGAAAAATATAGTTTAGCCACATGTCTAGCATCATCTACTTTGTTTCTTGCAATAAAATGTGCCATCTTGGAAAATCTGTCCACTACCACCATGATGGCATCTCTTCCTCTCCTAGTCCTAGGTAGGGCCACAATAAAATCCATGCTGACATCTTCCCAAGGCTTATCAGCTACGGGTAAGGGTTTATACTCCCCCTTGTGAAAGGTGAGTTTTGCTCTATGACATGTCTCACATCTTAGAACGTATTTACCCACTGTGCCTAGCATTTTAGGCCAGAAAAAATGGTGAGCTAACATGTCGAGTGTTTTTTGTATGCCAAAATGGCCTCCTAGGGTCCCTTCATGTACTTCTTTTACAAGAGCCAACCTCAAAGAAGTTTTGGGAATACATAGCCTGTTGGCTTTAAACAAAAAACCCTCTTGTAAATAGAACTGATTGTGAGGACCTTGCTGGCAGGCTGCGTATACGTGTGCGAAATCAGGGTCAGTGGGGTACAATTCCTTAAGCATCTCAAATCCTAAAATCTTGGTTTCCAACAAGGCTATTAAATGATGCCTTCTACTAAGAGCATCAGCAATCACATTGGCCTTGCCAGCCTTGTACCTAGAAGAGAACGTAAAAGATTGTAAAAATTCCACCCATTTTCCATGTCTGGCATTGAGTTTGCTTTGTCCATTAATTTATCTTAAGGACTCATGATCTGAGTGTAAAACAAAAGGTTGAACCTTTAGGTAATGAGACCAATGTGTAAGAGCCCTCACTATGGCATAAAATTCTTTATCATAGGTTGAATAATTCAACCGGCATTTATTTAGCTTCTCACTAAAATAAGCAATAGGCCTCCCTTCCCGAGTGAGAACTGCTCCTATGCCTTGTCCACTGGCATCACATTCCACTTCAAAGGGTTTAGAAAAATCAGGTAATCTTAGTATAGGGGCCTGGCACATTGCTGTTTTAACTTTGTCAAAAGCTAATTGAGCCTCAGGAGTCCAAGTAAAGGTGGTTTTCTTGACACAATCAGTAAGGGGTGCCATAAGGGAACTAAAATTCCTAATAAATCTCCTGTAGAAGGAGGCTAACCCATGAAAAGACCTGATATGGGTGATAGTAGTAGGAACAGGCCAGGACTTGATAGCTTCTACTTTACTAGGGTCTGCCTTAATGCCTTCTGAACTGATGATGAAGCCTAGGAAACTGATTTCTTGCAAGAGGAAGCTGCATTTTTCTAATTTAGCAAAAAACCTTTGTTTCCTCAAAACTTCAAATAGGCTCTTCATGTGCTCAAAGTGTATAAGCAGATCTTTGCTATAAATGAGGATATCATCTAAATACACTACAATAAATTTGCCTAAAAATGGTCGCAAAACCTCATGCATAAGCCTCATAAAGGTACTTGGTGCACCAGTAAGTCCAAAGGGCATGACCAACCATTCATATAGACCATATTTGGTCTTAAAAGTTGTCTTCCACTCATCCCCTTCTTTCATTCTTATTTGGTGATACCCACTCCTCAAGTCAATCTTACTAAACCATTGTGATCTAGGAAGCTCATCAAGTAAGTCATCTAATCTGGGGATAGGAAACCTATATTTGATGGTAATGTTATTGACACTTCTACTGTCAATGCACATTCTCCATGTGCCATCTTTCTTTGGTACAAGCAAAGTTGGAACAGCACAGGGGCTCAAGCTCTCTCTAATGTAACCCCTAGCAAGTAAGTCATCTACTTGTCTTTGTATTTCTGCAGCCTCAGTAGGGTTAGTCCTGTATGTGGGTTTGTTGGGTAAGGGGGCTCCAGGGACTAAGTCAATTTGATGTTCCACTCCCCTTAGTGGTGGTAGACCCTTAGGCAGATCATTAGGGAAGATGTCACTATAGTCCTTCAAAATTTGTGTAACCCTAGGGTCAGTTGGCAACGTGTCAGTAGCTACTTCCTTAGTAAATAGAACAAACAGAATCCCTCCTGCCTTTATCTCTTTTTCACACAGTTTCCTACTAATTAAATGATGTGTAGGCTTGGTTTTTGGGGGAGGTAATGTTTTGTGAGGAGGAAGAGGTATGAGGTCCTTTGTCTTCCCTTCATGTTTAATAGAATATACATTAGTAATCCCATGGTGTGTAGAATCCTTGTCATATTTCCAAGGCCTACCAAGAAGAATATGGCAGGCATCCATATTTAGGACATCACAGAGGACCTTATCACTATATGACCCTATGCTAAACTGAACTAGACACTGTTTCTTAACCCTATTACTAGTGCTGTCATCCAACCATCTTAATTTGTAGGGGTGTGGGTGAGGTGTAGTTGTCAGGTGCAGTCTTTTTACTATCTCTTTACTGATACAATTTGACTCACTTCCCCCATCTATGATGAGATCACTCAATTGGCCCCCAATCCTACATTTAGTTTGAAAAATGTTTTCCCTTTGGTCTGAGTGCTTAGTGCTAGGTGTGGCATGGAAGTTCCTCCTAACTAGGCATTGATATTTGTCCCCTTCAGGGATATCTGTTCTCTGTCAATTTCTTCCTCACTGTCTTCCTCTGTGTCCTCCCTGGCTCTTTCCATGGTTCCTAGGTGATTGACTACATACGTTCCATCTAATCCATCACAAGGTGTAGGAGGCA
The DNA here is from genome assembly GCA_019425755.1 of Amaranthus cruentus. Lineage (NCBI taxonomy): Eukaryota > Viridiplantae > Streptophyta > Magnoliopsida > Caryophyllales > Amaranthaceae > Amaranthus > Amaranthus cruentus. Next base: position 16,364,665 of record CM033459.1, read on the forward strand.
GAACCATTTCTTCCTGACCGTTAATTTGAACCAGCATAGCTCTAGGTCCTGACCTAGTATGTATCTCACTCCACTCCCTTTGGGTAAAAGCCCTAGCATTAGGACACTCATCCTTGAAATGTCCATGTCCATGGCATTTAAAACATATTACATCCTTCATTGGCACATTAGACTTGCATTTTGAGACAGGTTTAGGGTTACTGTTTTTAGGGGCTGTTGTAGATTCTGTTATGGTATTCACAGTTGGCTTCACGGGTCTAGGGAAAAAGGGAGTGTTCACTCTTTTCTTTGTATATTTCTCATGTACTATGGCACTACTACAGGGGGGAAGAAGACCCAGGACACACCTAGGACCACTAGGACCTATACCCCTAGAACTCCTAACCACATCCTTACCCCAAAAAAGGACAACCCAGGGAGTGTCCAGAGGACTAACACAATAAGGTTGGATACACCCTCAAAGGATGTAGTGTGCTTTAAGTGCAATGGGAGAGGGCACTATAAAAGCGACTGTCCTAATGCCAGGGCATTCACAATGAGGGAATGGGAAGAGATAAGGCAGCACACCAGACCAAAAAAAATCTTAGTATCTAGGAATGGTAAGCAAGAAGAGACTTACCCTCCAAACAACAGTGAGAAAGATGGCACCTACATCATAGGGGAAGATGGGGCTTTGTAGAGGTTTGAGGGAGACAGTGAGGAAGAGGAAGGGGAAGAGCTGGAGTAAGTCCTACCAGAAGAAGAGCAATATAGCCTCATCATCAGGAGAAGCTTCCACACTACACCTAGGGCCCAAAAGTCTGATCAAAGAGAGAACATCTTCCAAACCAAATGTAGGGTGCAGGGCAAGGTGTGTGACCTCATTATTGATAGGGTAAGTGAGTCCAACTGTGTGATCAAACAGCTGGTACAAGACCTAGGACTAGAAACAAAACCTCACCCCCATCCATACAAGATGAAATGGCTAGACAACAAAGCTGGCTTAGTAAACAAACAATGCCTGGTTAGTCTGGTCTTAGGTACCTACACAGATGACATCCTGTGTGATGTCTTGGAGATAGATGCTTGCCATCTTTTGTTAGGAAGGCCATGGCAGTATGATAAGAGAGCTCAACATGATGGCTATAAAAATACTTATACCCTCAGACACAATGGGAAGAAAAAAGAAGGGAAATTATCATTGGTGCCCCTGAGGTATGCGTTTTTATCAATGGTGCCTAAACTTTTTTTTTTCCAATGGCACCCCTGAGGTTTAGTGGTAATTACAACCGTGACCTTTTTAAGTATTTTCCGTTAAAATTCCGTTAAGTTTCGAAATTAACTTAACTAGGGTTAGTTTCTTCTTCTTCTCCTTCTTCACTCCTTCCATGGCTGTCTTCCATGGCTGCCATTTCTTCAAATTTTCCATTTTCTTCAATTTTAACAATTACCCACTTTAATTTTTCATTGGAGAACAACAAGATTATTCACTTGAATTTTAACAATTACCCACTTCAATTACCCACTTCAATTTTAACAATTACCCACTTCAACTTTCAAGTTTCTGTTAAATTGATAACTTAATATGTTTATTAACAGGGAAAGTATGCTTGGTCGATTTCGGAAAGCTTGTGGCACTTGAAACCTTGTCTATGAGAGGAGTTCAATGGCGTTGGGATACCATAAGCAAAATGCTTGAATTGGCTTCTGAAGTGAAGCACCTATACATGAAGGTTGAATTTACAGGAGATTTCGAAAATCTTATAGCCTTTCCTGCAATTGATTTTGCTGAATTCTTCAATGCTCATTCCAAACTTAAGAAGTTTGATATCCATGGAGTTATGTTTGCTGCACTTTGTTCAAGAGATAGCTTGAAAAATGTGAGTGAACGTGTAACATATGGATTGAAATGTTCTTCAGATTGTGCAATTTCTTACTTCCTGTATTTTCTCATTGAAGTTGGTACTGAAGATTCTTCAAATGAACAGAAAATGGCAGCTATGGAAGGAGTGAAGAAGGAGAAGAAGAAGAAACTAACCCTAGTTAGGTTAATTTCGAAACTTAACGGAATTTTAACGGAAAATACTTAAAAAGGTCACGGTTGTAATTACCACTAAACCTCAGGGGTGCCATTGGAAAAAAAATAAGTTTAGGCACCATTGATAAAAACGCATACCTCAAGGCCACCAATGAGAATTTCCCAAAAAAGAATTAGTGCCACTGCCACCACACAAGGTTGTTCCACCTAAGACTAACAAAGCACCTATACACCTGATCACCAGGAAGGAATGTGATAAAGAGATCAAGGGCAAGGGGGAGTTATACTTGTTGTTCACCAAGGAAGTAAGTAACCCCACACCTGTTCCCCCTAAGTTAAGGGACCTTATAGACCAGTATAAGGATGTTTTTCCAGAGGACCTACCCCCTGGTTTACCCCCTTTTAGAGGTATTGAGCACCAAATAGATTTGGTACCAAGAGCTAGCTTGCCAAATAAACCAGCATACAGAACCAACCCTATGGAAACCAAGGAGTTACAAAGGCAAGTAGAAGAGCTTATGCAAAGAGGGTATGTGAGAGAAAGCCTGAGCCCTTGTGTTGTGCCAACCCTACTTGTGCCTAAGAAAGATGGTACCTGGAGGATGTGCATAGACTGTAGGAGTGTGAACAACATCACTGTTAAGTATAGGTTCCCTATACCTAGGATTGATGACTTACTAGATGAATTAGCTGGCTCACAGTGGTTTAGCAAGGTGGATTTGAGGAGTGGATACCACCAGATCAGGATGAGGGAGGGGGATGAATGGAAAACAGCATTCAAGACCAAGTATGGGCTCTATGAATGGCTTATGATGCCCTTTGGTTTGACTGGAGCCCCTAGCACCTTCATGAGGCTCATGAATGAGGTGTTGAGACAATTCTTAGAAAAGTTTATAGTGGTATACCTTGATGATATCTTGATTTACAGCAAGGCACTCACTGAGCATTTGGGCATTTGAGACAATTGTTTGAGGTTTTGAGGAAACAAAAACTGTATGGAAAACTAGAAAAATGCAGTTTCCTCCTACCTGAAGTAGGCTTCCTAGGGTATATTATAGGCAAAGAAGGAGTGAAGGTAGACCCTAGCAAGGTAGAAGCCATCCAAGACTGGCCTACACCAACCACTCTAACCCAGGTTAGATCTTTTCATGGCTTAGCCCCTTTTTATAGGAGGTTCATCAAGAATTTTACTTCTATCATGGCACCTGTCACAGAATGCACTAAGCAGGGGAAGTTTCAATGGACACCTGCTGCACAAAAGGCCTTTGAAACACTCAAAACCATGATGTGCAAGGCACCTATCCTGAAACTGACTGATTTCACCCAACCGTTTGAGTCAAAGTATGATGCCTGTGGAGTTGGGATTGGGGCAGTGCTGATTCAAGGAGGAAGACTAGTAGCTTTTTTTAGTAAGAAACTCAATCACAACAGCCTTAACTATTCCACATATGATAAGGAGTTTTATGCAATCATAAGAGCATTAGAATAATGGTCACACTATTTGAAGATTCAACCCTTTGTGTTGCATACTGCTCATGAATCCTTAAAGCACATCAATAGCCAACACAAGTTGAGTGGAAGACATGCTAGATGGGTAGAATTCTTACAGACATTTGATTTCTGTGCAAAGTATAAGACAAGGAAGGCTAATGTTATAGCTGATGCCTTGAGTAGGAAATATAACCTGTTAGGAGTACTAGGATCCAGGATCTTAGGCTTTGAAATGATCAAGGACCAAATACTAGGTCTGCCCTGACTTTACAGAGATATACAAGGCCTGCCAAAACACACCCCAGGGACTATACAGCATCAACCAAGGGTTCTTGTTTAAGGGAAATAAGCTATGCATTCCTAAAACACCACTAAGCCTTATTTTAGTGAAAGAAGTGCATGAGGGAAGCATGGCAGGACATTTTGGGATCCAAAAAACATTGGACATGCTGGCACAACATTTCTATTGGCCTAAGATGCTAGGCACAGTAGGGAAACACATACTTAGGTGTGAAACATGCTTAAAGGCTAAGGTGACTTTTCATAGAGGAGAGTACATGCCCCTGCCAGTAGCAAAGAAACCTTGGGATCACATCAGCAAAGACTCAATCATGGTGGTGGTTGATAGATTTTCCAAAATGGCACACTTTATAGCCTGCACAAAAGTGGATGACGCACAACATATAGCCCACTTATATTTTGCTGAAATTGTTAGAGAATGGGACTCTTATGGGGTCTGGAAAGCAAGTTCATGAGCCATTTCTGGAAAGCCTTATGGGGTCTCTTAAGCACCAAGCTGCTATTTAGTACTACCTACCACCCCCAAACAGATGGTCAGACAGAAGTAACTAACAGAACCTTAGGCACTCTCCTCAGGGCCTTGATTAGTAAGAATGTTAGAGAATGGGACTTGAACTTGTGTCATGCTGAGTTTGCATACAATATCACTCCTAGTCTTCTACAAAACATTCTCCATTTGAGTGTGTATATGGCACTAACCCTACTCTTCCCGTATCTTTAATTGATCTGCCTCTGTGTGATAGCAAACAGGTAGAAGCAAAGGATTTAATCAAACACATGAAAGTTGTACATGCACAAGTCCAAGCAAACATTAAGGAGACCAACAAAAGATACAAACTGAAACTAGATAAACACTTCAAGTAGAGGGCAAAAATCAAAGAAGGAGACCTAGTCTGGATATATGCAAGGAAGGAAAGGTTTCCACAGCTTAGGAGAAACAAGCTTATGCCAAGGGCCATTGGACCATTCCCAGTACTAAACAAGATTGGGAACAATGCTTATGAGATCCAACTACCTACAGAATACAATGTTTCAAACATATTCAATATAGGGGATCTCACCTTATTTGAACCTGAACAAGAATTGAGGACAATTCTTCCCCAAGAGGGAGGAGTTGAAACAAATATTGCTTCAAGTACACAAGCTTCTCCAAACACAGATGACACAGATCAAGAAACAGACAGTACAGCACAGCACTGCCTGACCTGCACAGCTGCACCAAATGTGTTAAAGAGACGTGAGCCATCCCTCATGGCACACAAACGATTAGGAATAGGTCCAAGATGATACATCCATGGCCCAAGCACAGAGAAAACATACCAAGCCAAAGAAATACAGAAAAGTGCAAATCCTTCAGAATAGACAGGAATTTGCACCAAGATACCTGCACCAAATCTTGGTGGAAGCAGGGATGGTGGAAGTGAGACCTTAGACACACTCAAGGAAGGGTTAGCCTACTATACAAACCACGAGATATGGGTAGAAAGCACAGAAAGGTTAGATAGCAGCCCAGAAGCCAAGACTGCCACTGGAGACAGAACAACAAAGGCAACTGTCCATCAGCCTACCTTGGGGCACGCGCTGAGCAAGCGCCTGAGCTAATCAGGGTCCAGCCTGGGTGCAAATGACATCATGGTACATGGACCAAGAGAGCAAGGCCCAAGGACACTCCTCATGGTGCACCAGGACCTGCAGGAGAGCCTATGAAGGAGGACTGTCACTCAGACTTCAACAGAAATAAAAACTTAGTCATTTTTCTTGTTTTTCTGTTTTTAAGGAGTGCACATGTGAGGCACGTGAGTTCAATAAGGCTTCTAGATAATATGACCGTTATGGTTGTTACTCCACTATATAAGGGAGGTCTCATATGATGTAAAGACAGATTTCAATCATTGTTTTTGTTAATACAAAAAGAGGTAATTCAGAAAGTGTTTCTGTTTTTGCTTGCAAACTTCTCAAGGTTGTGGAGCAACTTTGGGGCTTTTAGAGGTTGAAGGTTGTGGAACAACTTGCACCCTCTAAAGGAAACTTCAAACTAGGACCTGGAAGGTCTAGTTATATCCACCACACCAAACATACAGAAGAGGCCAGACCACCTAGACATCACCTGAGATTCAAGAACTGAGTTCTTGGACCTGATAGCCAAAGATAAGGGTTGTTGTGTCCTTTTGAGAGTTTTCCAAACTTGTCCATCACCCAAGATATTGGCCATTGTCTCCTGTGCATAACCAAGGCACCATCCAGCCTTGATTTTGTATCAGTAGTGCCATCAAAGTGCATGACATCCACCCTCATGGTCTTATCATCTATGCCCCTATGTTCTGTAACAGGGGGTGTGTGCACAGGAGGCGTGTGCACAGGAGGTGTGCCTCCTGTGGTGTGTGCATGTAATACTAGTTGTTCTACCAACGCGGTCAAAGTGTTCAACCTTTCTTCCACACTCAATTCCCCAGCCATGAACAGATATGCAATGTTAAACACACCAACACAACAGAATGTTATCAAGAATTTAGTTCTTGGTCTCAATTTCAGGCCCTTTTTCACACGACAACCCATAAGTTTATGTATGAAATTTTGAGGCCAATGATTTCAGCAGATTGCAGTAAAGTCAATATTGAAAAGATAACAGGAATTGGGGAAGGTACAGATCACCTGTGCCCACAGATTTCCCTTTGTAACAGAAAATCAGTGAATGGAGTTTGTTGAATTGATTCTGCTAACTATCGTGTGTAGGCAGCCTGATGCACCTTGCTCTGATACCAAATGCACTGAGTTTGGAGTCACAAGTCTCCTTCACCCAGTGATGAATCAACTCCCAGCAGTCTTGATACAATCTTGGATGCAAAGAACCAGATATGATCAGTGTAGAGCCTGATCTTGGTGCAAACCCTTCTAGCTTCACTCACTAGTTAGGCCCAACACCCCTCACTTCTAGATTGGCTTCACTCACCAAACCTCCGTGGGATCTTGCTTTGATTCTTGAATGCTTCACTCACACACAAGCCTCAAAGTGGTGGAACTAAACCCTCTTAATTCCCTAAAACACTTCTCAATGAAATGAAGAACTTTGTATTGAAAATTAGAATTGAATGAATGTTTGTACAAGTAATGATCCCTATATATATAGGATCTCACAACTAACATAACGGCTATATTGGCTAAGACATGCCTCAGCCTTAACTAACATCACATGCCAAACACGTGCTTTATTCAAAAGAAACAAAACACTAAAATATAGTCACAACAGCTTTCTGAACAATCTGCTGACTGGGCCACCTTGCTGATTCTTTCTACGGTTCTTGGTGCACAACCAAGAGGGTCCTAGGCCCATGGCAGTTAGGTTCATGTGCAGAGGTGGATTCCATGCCTTGGGTCAGGTCTAGTTTACCCAGGGCTTGGCTCAGGGGGTCTACCCAGGTCTGCTGGCAGGCAGGTTGGTGAAATGTGTCCTGTGCCCTGGTTTTTGGGTTTCTGAGGCTTCTTCTTGCTTCTGCTGATTTTCCAGGGACTTTCCTTGATTGGGGCATGTGCCTAGGTCCTTCCCAGGTCCCCGTATGTCTTCAGCAGTCCTTAGTTCCACTCCACCTGAATTTGGTGCAAGTGTCAGAAGTACTGGTCTGGGTGACTTTTGTTCTTTAACTGGGCTTGTACTACCATTTGTGCTCTGTGTACCAGGTATTATAAGGGAGTTGGTTAAGCGTTGCTTTGAACATGGTTCAGAATAGGGACAGGAGGAAACACAAAACAAGAGTCAGCCAGGCATAGGACAATCAAGAAGGATCAAAACAGCATACTGGTATACTCTTTCCTATTTTTCCTCTTTAAATTCTATACTATAATTAAGAGAGACAGGTTGGAAAATTTTTTCATCAACTCTTCATAGTATAGTTTCATCAAAATAATTTCCTTTAAACAAAGAACCATCAAGGCACAGATTTCTCAATCAGTGTCAGACTTATTTACCTATTGTGATATTTTGTGTTTGCATTGAATCTTGGGTTATATTTCTGTTTTCTTGGTGTTTATAAATATCATGGATGCTAGGATAGAGGCCATAGAGGCAGCTGTGTAGGCTATTACCCAGACCCTAGCCAATGCAGGATTAGGTAACAATAAAGGACCACCACAAATTCAGAACAACCATATACCTAGGAATTAAGAAGACAGGACCATCAGGACTGAAATCCATGACTTTGATGGGCAATCAACTGACCTTGAAATTTACATAGAATGGGAGGCTAGTCTAGACAGGTACTTTGCTACAAAGACACCTCTCTTGAGAGACAATACAAATTGGCAAAGATAAAATTAACCAAGTTGGCAGCAGTTTGGTTTGAGGGCATTCAGAAACAAAGGAGAAAGGAGGATAGACCTAGAATTGATACTTGGGAGAAATTGAAGAAACATTTGAGGAGAAAGTATGTGCCGGCAAATTACAAACAACAGCTATATATTCAATGGAACACCTTAAGCCAAAGGAATAGGAGTGGTGCTGAGTACATATAGGAATGGGAGAAGCTGTCTGTTCTTTGTGAAGTAACAGAAACAGATGAGATGAAAGTAGGGAAGTTTATAGCAGGGCTTAGGGATGAAGTTAGGAGAAAACTCATCACCATACCCAATCTGACCTTGCAACTTGCATGCAATATGGCTTTGACTATTGAGCAGAATGTGGTGAAAAAGAAAACACCCTTGAACACCAACTATAACAGGACACCTAGGACTGCACCTCCTAAGCAAATGACTAGTCCAGTATAACCACTTAGGAAGGATAACCAAGAGTCTAGGACAAAAGGAAAATCAGTGGTACCTATGAAAGATGTGGTTTGCTTTAAGTGCCATGGTCATGGTCATTATAGAGACTCTTGCCCCAATGCCAGAGCATTCACCACACAAGAGTGGAAAGACATCAGGGGATATACCAAGCCTAGAATGAAGTTAGTTTCCATAAATGGGGTAGAGGAAGAGAGTTGGCCTTCTGTGAGTGAGGAAGAACCTGAGGGAACATATAGGGTTAATGAGGCAGGAAGGTTAGAAAGATATGACAGCAGTACTGAGGATAGTGAAGATGAGGAAGGAAGAGAGCAACTGATGCCTGAGGAGGAACACTACAACCTGATAGTCAGGAGGAGTTTTCATGCTGCACCTGAGCAGAAAGGTTCAAACCAAAGGGAAAACATATTTCAGACCAAGTGTAGGATTAAGATTAAGGTATGTGACCTCATCATAGATGGAGCCAGTGAGTGAAATTGTGTAAGTGCAAGCTTGGTGTCAGAACTAGGATTGAAAACTAAACCACACCCTCACCCTTACAAACTGAAGTGGTTGGATAACAATGCTAGTGGAGAAGTAGGCAAGCAATGCTTTGTAGGATTCAAAATAGGGAGCTATGAGGATAAAATCATGTGTGATGTGTTAGAGATGAATGCATGCCATGTACTGTTGGGTAGGCCCTGGCAGTATGATAGAAAGAGCACTCACAATGGCTACACTAACACCTACACCATCAAGCATGAGGGAAAACTTAAAGATCTAGTACCCTTGCCCCCTCATAGAGCCATACCTCCACCACTAAAGGAACCCATTCACCTAATCAGCAGGAAGGTGTGTGAGAAGGAAATCTAGAACAGGGAAGTAGTCTACATATTCTTCACCAAGGAAGTCAGCACCCCACCTACTGTACCCCCTAAGGTCAGACCCTTACTAGAGCTATACCAAGATGTTTTTCCTGAATATTTACCAGAGGGACTACCCCCTATTAGAGGCATAGAGCATCCAATAGACCTCATACCAGGAGCCCCTCTACCCAACAAACCAGCATACAGGACCAATGATGTAGGATCGCCTACATCTAGTTCTCATGTGCAAGCCCAAATTAACATCATGATACATCAAATGGCCAATGCTCAAGTACAAGGTCCAAATGACAAATCATCATTTAATTTTGTAGTTTCAAACTAAGTCTCTTGTTTGAGTCGTTTTTAGTCCTTTATTATTTTCCAGCAATTTTGAGTCGTTTAACTTAGTATTTAATTTTCTTGTTTTTTTCAAAGTCTTAGAATGATTAAGCCAGGTTTAGGATCAAGCTTAATCATTTCTCATGTTTAGTTAGTCGAGTTGTACTTTTCTTTTTTGAGTCTAGTATTTTATTTTTGCTCAAAAGTTTCAAGCCCATTAAAATTCACGAACAACCAGCCAAGTGATTATTCCAGAATCATCATAGACCAAGGGGATCATTTGAAGATAATTGCAATATACTTTGGGAGCCGTTGTAAATATTCAGCCCAAATATTGCACAATATACTTGGAGATCTTTGAGCCGTTAGAAATGCAAAGCCATCCAGAATATTGCAACCAAGATATTGCCACAATATTCTTAGAAGATTTTGGAGTGCAAAAGCTATCCAGATTAATGCAAAGGAATATTGCAGCCCAAGCAAAATATTTCAAGGATATTTCTTTTATTCTAGCAATATAGTCGTTAGTAGTATTTCAGATTAGTATCTTCTCCTTTCTAGTTCATTAGCCTTAGTTTATAAGCTTTGTATTTTGCTGGTTTTGGCATTCGATTTTCATTAATAAAAATTACAACGTTTGAGCAATTTCTCTTGTTCTTTCTTGCATTTACTTTAACTTGGATTAGTTTTAGTACTTGAAGTTCCTATGCTTTTCATTCTTTTGGCTAAAGATTGAATGTGTTCTTAGGAGCCCATTGTCTTTAATTCGTGGTGATTTTTCTGTATCGAATTAAAACCTTTGGTTCAGCCAATTTTTAGTTGATCTTTTCAACATATCCTTTTTAATTCTCTTGTTACAAAAACTCACAAAAACAATACAAAAACATTTCAGTTTAATTCGAACAACAACTTTTAAAAAGTGTGCTTATAGCTAGTTGTGTTTAAAGACATAGCCAACCTATATCAACCAACCCCACTGAGACCAAAAAATTGCAAACAGGTTGAAGAACTGCTGCACAAAGGGTATGTGAGGGAGAGTTTAAGTCCCTGTACTGTTCCCACACTCCTTGTGCCAAAAAAAAGATGGGAGTTGGAGGATGTGCATAGACAGTAGGTCAGTTAATAACATAACCATTAAATATAGGTTTCCTATACCTAGGATAGATGACATGCTTGATGAACTTGCAGGTGCCCAATGGTTTAGCAAAGTAGATTTGAGAAGTGGTTATCATCAAATCAGAATGAAGGAGGGGGATGAGTGGAAAACAGCTTTTAAGACCAAGTATGGTCTATATGAGTGGCTAGTGATGCCATTTGGGCTCACTGGTGCCCCCAGCACATTCATGAGACTCATGAATGAAATATTAAGACCCTTTCTAGGCAAATTCATTGTAGTATACCTTGATGACATACTGATATATTGGAAGCATGTAGGAGAACACCTAGGACACTTAGAAGAATTATTTAAGGTATTAAGGGAACAAAAGCTATATGGTAAGTTGGAAAAATGTAGCTTTCTGATGCAGGAGATCACCTTCTTAGGGTTCATCATAGGGAAAGAGGGTGTTAAGGCAGATCCATCAAAAATTGAGGCAATTAAGACTTGGCCTATACCAACCACTGTCACACATATAAGGTCTTTCCATGAACTTGCTTCATTTTATTTGAGATTTGTGAAGAACTTTAGCTCCATAATGGCACCTATCACTGAGTGCACCAAGAAAGGTAGTTTCAACTGGTCCCCAGAGGCTGAGCAAGCTTTCAATACCATCAAATACATCATGTGCAGGGCACCTGTACTCAAGCTACCTGATTTTTCAAAACCATTTGAGGTAGAGTGTGATGCATGTGGGACAGGGATAGGGGCTGTCTTAGTGCAAGAGGGCAGGCCAATAGCCTTTTTCAGTGAGAAATTAAGCAAAACTAGACTTAATTACTCCACCTATGATAAGTAGTTTTATGCTATGATTAGGGCGTTAGAGCATTGATCTCACTATTTGAAAGTGCAACCTTTCATCTTGTATACAGATCATGAATCTTTGAAAAACATTCATGGCCAGCAAAACCTTAATCCTAGGCATGCTAGATGGGTAGAGTTTCTACAGGCATTTAATTTTTCAGCAAAATATAAAATAGGAAAGACTAATGTCATTGCAGATGCCCTAAGTAGAAGGCATAAGCTGTTGGCAGTCTTAGAAGCTAGGGTGTTGGGGTTTGAGATGATCAAAGACCAATATGCAACTGACCCTGATTTTAGTGAACTATTTGCAGCCTGTCAAAAAGAACCCCAGGGTTTATTTTACATTCAAGAGGGTTTCTTATTCAAGGGAAATAGACTATGTATACCTAAGACACCATTAAGGTTACTGTTAGTCAAAGAGGTCCATGAAGGGAGCCTAGGGGGTCATTTTGGGATTCAAAAGACCTTAGACATGGTTAGCCAACTCTTTTTCTGGCATAAAATGCTAGGCACTGTAGGAAAGCACATTCTGAGGTGTGAAGCATGCATAAAGGCCAAAATCACTTTCCACAAAGGTGAATACATTCCTTTACCTGTTGCTGAGAGACCTTGGGAACACCTAAGTATGGACTTTGTAGTAGCTTTACCAAGAACACAAAGAGGAAGAGATGCTGTCATGGTGGTTGTTGACAGATTCTCAAAAATGGCCCATTTCATTGCATGTAACAAGGTGGATGATGCCAAGCACATAGCAAAGCTGTACCTTTCTGAGGTAGTCAGGTTACATGGCATACTAAGGACCATTGTATCAGATAGGGACAGTAAGTTTCTTAGCTGTTTTTGGAGGACCTTATGGGGACTGTTAGGAACCAAGTTGCTGTTTAGCACTACCCATCACCCCCAAACAGATGGGCAAACTGAAGTGACAAACAAAACTTTAGGCTCCATACTAAGAACCCTAGTCAGCAAACACCTAAGGGATTGGGACATAAAACTCTGCCAAGCAGAGTTTGCCTATAACTGATCACCTAGCTATAGTACCAAGCATTCTCCCTTTGAGTGTGTGTATGGTACTAATCCTTTATTACCTTTATCTCTCACTTGTGGTAATGTTCATGACAAGACCAACAAAGATGCGGAGGACCAGGCTAAGGAGATGGTCAAGATGCACAAAGCAATACAGGAAAACCTTTAGAAAGCAAATGAAAGATACCAGCAGAAAGCAAACAAGAATCTGAGGATCAGGAAACCATTGAGAGTAGGGGATGCAGTATGGATCTATTTGAGGAAGGACAGATTCCCAAAGCTAAGGAAGAACAAGCTCATGCCTAGAGCCATAGGCCCCTTCCAGATCACAGAGAAAATAGGCAACAATGCATACAAGGTAGCCCTTCCAACTGAATATCAGATATTTGACACTTTAAACATAGGACATCTGGTTCCATATGAAGGCCATGAAGAATTAGGGTCAATTCTTTCCAAAGAATCCCTTCGTGAAAATTTCCTCAAAGGTCAGGGACACAGAGACACAACACAACACACCACAGAAACAGAATTATTTCAGAAGGAACTGAGTACAGATCACCTGATGCAAGCTTTCCTGGTTTGCAGTTGTGGAATGGTTGTCTTCTTGGTGCTTGTTCCAACACCTGATGCTCTGATACCAAGTTGCAACAATCAGGCCACTCTTCCAAGGGGATTGCTGATGTAGTATGGAATGGAATGGAATAAGCACGAATTGATCAAGAATGGATATGATCAGACAGATTCTGATCTTGGATGAAAACCCTTACAATCTGCCTAGATTGTTTAGGCACTCTCCTCTACAAGGGCCTAGGCTTCACTCACCAACGTTCTTGGATAGGACAGGAGATAGTCAGGGGGGTTGCTTCACTCACAACCTCTCTTCTCTAACTAGAATTGAAACTACAATTCTAACTTTGAAAAAAACAAAGATTGTATTGAAAATCAAGAATATGTAATGTCTTAACAAAACCACAAGAGCCCCTATATATAGGCTAATTGACTAACAAAACGGCTAAAAGAGACAGGAAACACTAAGTCTTGGTAGGGGGGCACGTGACATCATGTGCCTTATTAAAATCAAGAAAGGTCCCTTTAAACAGCCAAACAGACTAGTCTGCTGCTGCTGACTGTCAGGCCTCCTTGTGCGAGGGCCCTAGGCTTCTATATGAATGTGTAGGGTGGTCCTTGCCCCTGACTGGCTTGGCCCATGTGCAGAGATGCCAGGGATTGATTGGTTTGCCCCAACGTCCTTCTAGTTAAGGCTCAGCAAGTTCAATAAAGTCCCCTGGTCAGCTGATTGGTCTGGATTGTCCTATTCTATGTCTGATGGTGCTTCTGAGGCTGTATCTTGTTTCTTTGAGTCAGGTGGGGCTCCTCTTGGCCTGGGATGTGATCTTGGAACACTTGGGGAGGTGCTAGCGTACCCCATGCTGCCTCCTTCCCTTTCCTCTTGATTTGGTGCATGTGCTAAGGTCAAAGGGTCGTTGACTTGTTCTGACTCTTGACCTGAGTCTTGACTTCCCATGAGTGTTTCAGTCCATTAAACAAAGATCCTTGTTCATTGTTCATTTTTCAATATTCATTGATCATGGATCCTTATTCATCATTCATTGTTCATCGTTAATAGATCATTGATCATTAATCCTTGTTCCTTGTTCATCACTCATTGTTCATTCCTCATCATTCATTATTCATTGATCATTGATCCATGTTCATTGTTAATCATCATTGTTCGTTTTGATCATTGATCATTGATCCTTGTTCATTGCTAATCATAAATCACTCATTCTTCATTGTTCTTTATTTATGATCCTTGTTCATTGCTCATTGTTCATTGTTAATTGAACCTTTTTAATAGTTGATAGTTTATTCATTGTTCATTGTTAATCGTTCATGGATCATTAATCCTTGTTCATTGTTCATTGTTCATTGTTCTTTGTTATTTGATCCTTTTTCATTGTTCGTCGTTCAAATTTCCTAGATCATTGATCCTTGTTCATAATTCATTGTTTATCGTGCATTGTTAAATGATCATTAATCCTTGTTCATTAGTCATCATTTAGTGTTCATCGTTCATCGTTCATTGTTCATTGATCCTCGTTCATTGTTTATAATCCATTGCTCATTGTTCATTATTTATAGGGAAATTTCATGATATACCATTGAGTTTCTTCATAATTCACCATATACCATATCAAATGTTGTAGATCACGTTAGTGGTACTTATTAATGCACCATATACCTTTACTTTTTTGTTTTTTTGCGTTAAATAATATCATTTTAAAATACAGTAATATTCAAAAGAAATGTCATCCAAACGAAGTATTTAACAAAATATAGTTATATACAAACCAATTTCACACAAAAGTTACATTAACCAATGGATATAACTATATTTAAAATAATAGTATTTGATGCAAAAAAACAAAAAAATAATGGTATATGGTGAATTAATAATTACCACTAACGGCAGACTAACGACATTTGTCATTAATGGTATTATGTGCTAACGGACTAAAACTCAATGGTATATGGTGATCTACAACATTTGATGTGGTATATGGTAAATTATGAAGAAACTCAGTGGTATATCATGAAATTACCCTTATTTATAATACATTGGTCATTGCTCATCGTTTATTGTTCATTGTTCATTGTTCATTGTTCATTGTTCATTGTTCACCGTTCATTGTCCGTTAATCATAGATCCTTGTTCATTGTTCATGTTTCAATATTCATTGATCATGGATCCTTATTCATCATTCATTGTTCATCGTTAATAGATTATTGATCATTAATCCTTGCTCCTTGTTCATCACTCATTGTTCATTGCTCATCATTCTTTATGAACCAATTCACATATATGTTCAGAGTCCCCAGCATAGCACAAATCTCACAATGTCAGAAATCACTGTTTGAGGAATTCATCTGCACCAAATTCTACATAGGAAGATCTAAGTTGTATCATGGGCATGGATAGTTTGCTAAGTGAGTTAGGAACACAGAAAAATCAAAGAAAAACCCAGAGGAGCCCCATAAGTCAAGTTACAGACCAAACAGACACAACTACCAGGGAACAGGTCCCTGTCACAAATAATGACTGTCTGAGTAAGACCTCTGCACCAAATCTTCACCAAGAGGAATTAGGGTTGAACAAAGGCATCAACAAGTCTAAAAAGGCTCTAGCTACGTGGACTAACCAAGAAAGAACCAAGAAAAACCCCAAAGAAGCCAGCACACCTCCAAAGGAACAATCAGGCACAGAATAGAACGCTAATCAGCCACCTGCTGACCAGCAGACCTGGAAGACTCCCTGAAGAGCAACTGAAGGCAATCTAGACCTGATCAAGGGTAAAAGTGTCATCTCTGCACATGGGCCGAGCCACCAAGGCCCTAGGACCCTATTGATCATACAACAGGAGCAGTAGAAAGCATCAGCAAGGTGGGCCAGTCAGCAGATTTCACCCCGCAGCCTGCCTTGCCTATTTTAGCCTGTTTTAAGTTTTTAAATAAAGCACATGTTATGTCACGTGCCTCTTAATAAAGCTTGAGGGATGTTCAAGCGTTTGTAGTGCTATTTTTAGAACTTGAGAACCTATATAAATGACTCATTAGTTTATTTTTCCTCAGATTTCGTTTTTGAATACAAATTGGATTTTTTCCTTTTTTTTCTATGGTTATTGTGAGTGAAACAAGAACCCCCCCCAGTGGCCTGATTAGGGAGTGAACCTGTTCTTTTGATTGGGTGAGTTTTCTTTGTATGGGTGAGTGAAGCTTGGTATAAGAACAACTCCACAACACTACTATCCATCAGAACATTAAGTCTGAAATCTCAGACTTCCTGTGTTTCATCATCTGTGCATCAAGACTGAGCCCACATTGGTTTCTTGAATCTGAATTTCATTAATCTAGACTGAGTGGTGAAAAAAACCTTCCTGTAACACCCTGAGATCCTCGTTCATTGTTCATCTTTCAATATTCATTGATCATGGATCCTAATTAATCATTCATTGTTCATCGTTAATAGATCATTGATCATTAATCCTTGTTCCTTGTTCATCACTCATTGTTCATTGCTCATCATTCTTTATTCATTGATCATTGATCCATGTTCATTGTTAATCATCATTGTTCGTTTTGATCATTGATCCTTGATCCTTGTTCATTCCTAATCTTTAATCACTCATTATTCATTGTTTTTTATTCATTGATCCTTGTTCATTGCTCATCGTTCATTGTTAATTGAACCTTTTTAATAGTTGATTGTTTATTCATTGTTCATTGTTAATCGTTCATGGATCATTGATCCTTGTTCATTGTTCATCGTTCTTTTTTCTTTAATATTTGATCCTTTTTCATTGTTCATCGTTCAAATTTCATAGATCATTGATCCTTGTTCATCATTCATTGTTTATCGTGCATTGTTCAATGATCATTAATCCTTGTTCATTAGTCATCATTTAGTGTTCATCGTTCATTGTTCATTGATCCTTGTTCATTGTTTATAATCCATTGCTCATTGTTCATTATTTATAATACATTGGTCATTGTTCATCGTTCATTGTTCATTGTTCATTGTTCATTGTTCTTTGTTCACCGTTCATTGTCCATTAAACAAAGATCCTTGTTCATTGTTCATCTTTCAATATTCATTGATCATGGATCCTTATTCATCATTCATTGTTCATCGTTAATAGATCATTGATCATTAATCCTTCACTAGTAAAAAATCCTTATTTGTATCTTGTTTTTAAGCTCATTTGTATCTTATATTGGGAGTTACTAACAAGTGGGTTACAAATAACATATCATTGGTATCGCCTGAAAACCCAAGATACAAATAAGGGTTATTTGTATCGCATGTTTGAAACACACGATACAAATAACCCTTATTTGTATCTTGGGTTTCAAACAGGCGATACAAATAACCCAGTTATTTGTATCCCCTGTTTAAACCTTAGATACAAATGGCTTTTTTTTTAATTAAAAAAATATATATAGCCTATATATCTATATCGACACGGGATTATTAATATAATATATATCTATAGAAGTCATTCGAGGCTATAATATATATAATATACGATTAAATAATATGTACATTAATTAGAAAATATTGTATTACATAACATCCACTACTACACTTAGTATGTACACTACTATATAGCATATATAATAGACCATCAAAACAATACAGCACATAAAGAATACAACACCACCCACAATCCTTGATATCTTGTAACACAGCAGCAGGCCACAAAAGATCAGAAAGAAACTTAGGAGGCAACATCTCAAACACTTCAACAGACTAGCAAAGAGCAGCAGCTCTTCTGAGTAGCAAGCTACATGTCTGCCCCTCAGAACAGAAACTAGAAGAGAGCAGCTAACAATAGCATCTTTAGTCACTAGTAGCAGCAACAGACCAGAAGAACAGAGCATCAAATTCAGCACAACCAGAAGATGAGAACACCAAGTGCACTCAGCAGCAATCATTAATGCCTCTTCACTGGAGATGATGCACAGAAACAGCTGCATTAAAAAAGTAGCATGCTAGGACACGATCCAGAGGCAGTTTCATAGTCTCAACAACTAATCGACATCTCCTTCATAAGGTGTATAAAATCTGTCGGCACGAAAATCTTGAAAACAATGGGCAGTTAGAATTGGAAAACAAACGATGAACCCAATATCTTGAAGCAGACCACGAAAATCAGATCACGAAATAAAGTAGACTAAGAAAATTAGATTAACGAAATGAAGCAGACCACTAATTTCATATTGATGAAGCAGACCACTAATTTGCAAATTCTACTCAATATCAAAGTAGTCATAAGTTCAGAGCATCTATTAAAACTAATCACTTCACCCTATTGCGCTATAATCTTGGTTATGTTCTCCCTACTCCAACAGTGAGGAGATATCCAACTAGATTATAGCCAAACATTCACAATATCCAAACACAAGTCTCTATATACAATCATTATCACAAACAGCATCAGATATTCATATCCTTGAATACAAAACTAATAAAGCAAATTTCTGAAAAACCAATAGTCTTTTGTCGTTGGAAAAGAAATATGCAAATTCTCCTATTGAAAAACAGCTAATATGTTATTCAAAATAGCTTTTCAAAATTTTACTAGATGATAGTGCTCAATCTTGTTCCAACTCATGTCAATGAAACAAAGACTGTCCATAATACAAGCAATAACCTGCATCAAATTATTACGTATCAAAATTCAACAGAATTAGAAGCTACATTAAATGAAGCTCCACACTAACATGAACAAAACCATACTCAGTTGAAGGACTTACATTCAATCTTCATTCAAACAAGATTATAAATAACATCAATCTAATTAATGAACCACAAAAACTAGGAACAACATACCATTGAGCTAAATTGCAAAACTCATTTATTGAAAATGTGTACCACTAGAGAAAGAATTTTTAACTCATAGAAGTAAGTATTTCTATTTCATTAATCAATACTACAACTAATTAAATACATTAAACATCTAAAAAATGTCACACAAATTGTTGAGTATACACTACACCGTGGCATGGCTTATTTTCGATGTGATATTATCTGCAATACATTGTTGAGTATACACTAAACTGCTGTAAGATCAAGTAATGTAATTTACTGAATCAAATAGAACTATAACCAGTCGAATCAAATGAAAAGAAAGTGTTGGATAATAAATTAAGTGAATTTGTAAAAGCTGCAACTGTAATATCAAGAGCTTCTCCTGTTTTAGATCGTTCATTAGCATATTCAAAAACTTCAATCTTCAAACCCTGAATTCTCAAATCTTTCCAAATTGCAACAATTTTGTGAATGGATGAGAGTGAATTTTTTGTTAATTCTCCAAAGCCCTAAATTTTCCAAAGTCCTATACGAGTTATGCATAAATCACTCGAAATTCAATGCCCATAGCCAAGTTTCGCATTGCATAACAAAAAAATCGAAAAATTCAACTAAAAAATTGATAACTAACCTGAAATATTGATTCAAGAACAGTTGGTAGAAACGTTGTGAACTCCAGAAAACGCTATGAAATTTGAGTTTGGTATAAAACCTTTGGGAAAGATATAGGGTTATTTAGAAATTTGCTAGAGAAAGGTAAGAGGCGACTTTCATATAGAAATAGAACTCATTCTGAATAATAGGCGAAGAAACAAAGACATAATTTCAATTTAGTGGATGAGAATCGAAGCAAACCTAATCGAAGCAGATCAATTTCTACATGAGAATGAAGCCTTTTCAAATAATTCTCTAAAGTATGATACCAAAACATAAGATTCGAACATCTTAGGGTTTCGGTAAGATTCGAACAGCTTTGAACAAACCCAGGCAGCACGAAGTTGCAGATATTCGAAGGTGTAAATTTACCAGAAAGTTGCACAAATTCGAACAGATTCGGTTTACGGTTTCGGTCAGATGAAGTGGCAGATCAGATGATGTTGAGATTGTAACGAATTTACCTCAAGAATCGAAAGGGCGAGCAGATTCGAACAGCTTTGGTAATTTGTAGAGATAAAGTTGCAGAGATGAATATTTTCTTGAAATGGAGAAGAATAGTTGCAGAGATGAACAACTTAATTTCGGTCAACAATTTCTTGAAATCCCACCTCTAAAATTTCATTATTTGTATCTTCTGTTTAAACACAAACATACAAATAATAGTTATTTGTATCGGGTGTCAAACAAAAGATACAAATAAATATTATTTGTATCGCGTGTTTAAACATGCGATACAAATAATAGTTATTTGTATCTTGTGCTTGAACACCCGATACAAATAACTATTATTTGTATCTTATGTTTAAACACAAGATACAAACAAGGTTTATTTGTATCTTTTTTTAAAATAAAAGATACAAAAAACATTATTTGTATCTTATATTTTAACAAAAGATACAAATAGGGGGTCACTAATGAGAGTTTTTTTACTAGTGCTTGTTCCTTGTTCATCACTCATTGTTCATTCCTCATCATTCATTGATCATTAATCCATGTTCATTATTAATCATCATTGTTCGTTTTAATCATTGATCCTTGTTCATTGCTAATCATAAATCACTCATTGTTCTTTATTCATTGATCCTTGTTCATTGTTAATTGAACCTTTTTAATAGTTGATAGTTTATTCCTTGTTCATTGTTAATCGTTCATGGATCATTGATCCTTGTTCATTGTTCACCGTTCAGTGTTCTTTGTTATTTGATCCTTTTTCATTGTTCGTCGTTCAAATTTCATAGATCATTGATCTTTGTTCATTATTTATCGTGCATTGTTAAATGATCATTAATCCTTGTTCATTAGTCATCATTTAGTGTTCATCGTTCATTGTTCATTGATCCTTGTTCATTGTTTATAATCCATTGCTCATTGTTTATTATTTATAATACATTGGTCATTGCTCATCGTTCATTGTTCATTGCTCACCGTTCATTGTTCGTTAATGAAAGATCCTTGTTCGTTATTCATCTTTCAAAAATTCATAGATCATGGATCCTTATTCATCATTCATTGTTCATCGTTAATAGATTATTGATCATTAATCTTTGCTCCCTGTTCATCACTCATTGTTCATTGCTCATCATTCATTATTCATTGATCATTGATCCATGCTCATTGTTAATCATCATAGTTTGTTTTGATCATTGATCATTGATCCTTGTTCATTGTTAATCATTAATTACTCATTGTTCATTGTTCTTTAGTCATTGATCCTTGTTTGATTGCTCATCGTTCATTGTTAATTGAACCTTTTTAGTAGTTGATTGTTTATTCATTGTTCATTGTTAATCAACTATTTCATAGATCATTGATCCTTGTTCATCATTCATTGTTTATCGTGCATTGTTCAATGATCATTAATCCTTGTTCATTACTCATCATTTAGTGTTCATCGTTCATTGTTCATTGATCCTTGTTCATTGTTTATAATCCATTGCTCATTGGTCATTATTTTTAATACATTGGTCATTGTTCATTGTTCATTGTTCATTGTTCATATGGTTCATTGTTCTTTGTTCAACGTTCATTATCCATTAATCAAAGATCCTTATTCATTGTTCATCTTTCAATATTCATTGATCATTGATCCTAATTAATCATTCATTGTTCATCGTTAATAGATCATTGGTCATTAATCCTCGCTCCTTGTTCATCACTCATTGTTCATTGCTCATCATTCTTTATACATTGATCATTGATCCATGCTCATTGTTAATCATCATTGATCATTGATCCTTGTTCATTGTTAATCATTAATCACACATTGTTCATTGTTCTTTAGTCATTGATCCTTGTTGATTGCTCATCGTTCATTGTTAATTGAACCTTTTTAATAGTTGATTGTTTATTCATTGTTCATGGATCATTGATCCTTGTTCATTGTTCTTTGATATTTGATCCTTTTTCATTGTTCATCGTTCAAATTTCATAGATCATTGATCCTTGTTCATCATTCATTGTTTATCGTGCATTGTTCAATGATCATTAATCCTTGTTCATTACTCATCATTTAGTGTTCATCGTTCATTGTTCATTGATCCTTGTTCATTGTTTATAATCCATTGCTCATTGTTCATGATTTTTAATACATTGGTCATTGTTCATTGTTCATTGTTCTTTGTTCAACGTTCATTGTCCATTAATCAAAGATCCCTATTCATTGTTCATCTTTCAATATTCATTGATCATTGATCCTAATTAATCATTCATTGTTCATCGTTAATAGATCATTGGTCATTAATCCTTGCTCCTTGTTCATCACTCATTGTTCATTGCTCATCATTCTTTATTCAATGATCATTGATCGATGCTCATTGTTAATCATCATAGTTTGTTTTGATCATTGATCATTGAACCTTATTCATTGTTAATCATTAATCACTAATTGTTCATTGTTCTTTAGTCATTGATCCTTGTTGATTGCTCATCGTTCATTGTTAATTGAACCTTTTTCATTGATCCTTGTTCAGTGTTCATTGTTAATCGTTCATGGATCATTGATCCTTGTTCATTGTTTTTTGATATTTGATCCAATTATGGGTGGTGAGAATGATCACACAGTGCCAAATTGGAGAGGAAGCAATGGGCCTGAGAAGGTCTAAGCAACAGTGGGGTGTTCTTGGATGATGTCTGTCTGATAGGGCTCAATTAGAGACACTTCCAGGCCTTTGCTTTGGTCTCTGATGTAGATGAGAGGTTCTTGGGGATAGGTAGGTAAATCTTGAAGCACACAAGAATTTGCACAAGGGGGAGGATGGACTGATCCTCAAAATGCTAACACAGCAATGAAAACAATGCACTTGTATTTTATGAAAACAAAAATTGAGTTTTACAAGAGGCTGATCCTACCTATTTATAGGCTTTTGGATCTTGGAAAAATCATACATAAGAGACATCTTTCTAACTAACACTAACGGCTATAAGCACGTGCCTATCAAGTGTTTATAAAAAAAAACATTAAAACAGGAATAGAGGCCTTCAGGTACTAATCAGACTCAGCTGTTGACTGGCTGACCTTCATCCTCATTTCTTGGGTTCTTCCAGAGAATATCAACAGTACTATTGGGCCCTGGCAGTAAGGCCCGTGTGCGGAGATTCCATTTCTGCCCTCAAGCTCCCTCATATGGATTATGCTTGGCCTGTACAGGTCAGGCAAGGTCTGCTTACAGGCAGGGTGCTGTGGGTTGTCCTGTGCCCTGTCTGTTGAGTCTTCTGAGGCTGTGCTGGCTTTGCTTGGATTCCTTTTGTCCTGTGTTGAGTTCAGGCATATACCTAAGTCCTTCCTAGAGTTCTCTAGACCCTTAGATTTCCTTGATCCCTTTGCATATAAAAAAGGTGCAACTGTTTCCCTCAGGCAGGCTGTTGCAAGTTGTTCAGGGCCTTGGGTTTGACTGAGGTTTGGGAGGTCTTCTGAACCAACCTGATTTGGTTCAATTTCCCCCTCTTGAAAAGGAATTGCCCTCAATTCCATATCTTGATGATAAGGGGCTAGGTCACCAATGTTAAACGTAGGGGACACACCATAGGTAGCTGGTAGGTCCACTATGTAGGCATTGTCTCCTGCTTGTGCAATGATTTTGAATGGCCCATCTTCCCTGGGTTTTAGTTTGTTGGCTCTTTGAGTAGGAAACCCATCTTTTCTGAGGTGTATCCATACAAGATCTCCTACTTTGAAGCTTCTGGTTTCTTTGTAGCCTCTGTCAACTTTGGCCTTATATTTGATATTGGCCTGTTCAATGTTGTGATGCACTTGAGTATGGATCCTTTGAGCTTCTGCAATCTGCTGGTCAACACTCCTAGTGCCCCTGTCCTGCAAAGGTAAACAAACTGAAGTAGTAGGGGTCATAGGGTTAAAACCATAGGCACACTCAAAAGGTGAAAATTTTGTAGTGAAACTAGGGCATCTGTTATATGCAAACTCAGCATGGGCTAACTTTTCATCCCAATCCTTGGTGTTTTTTTTTACTAGGGTTCTAAGAATGTTCCCCAGGGTCCTGTTTGTCACTTCTGTCTGCCCATCTGTTTGGGGATGGTATGCTGTGCTAAACAGCAGCTTAGTTCCCAACATGGTCCAAAGGGCTACCCAGAAGGTGCTCAAAAATTTGGAGTCCCTGTCATTCACAATGCTCAGAGGTATTCCATGCAGCCTTATGATATTTTCAAAGTACAACTTAGCTATGTATCTAGCATCACTGGTCTTGTTGCAGGCTATAAAGTGGGCCATCTTTGAAAATCTGTCCACTACCACCATGATAGCATCTTTGCCCCTTGCTGTTCTGGGCAAAGCAACTATGAAGTCCATGCTTACATGTTCCCAAGGGTAAGTAGCAGTAGGTAGAGGTCTATACTCTCCTTTATGGAAGGTCAATTTTGCTCTTATGCATACTTCACATTTCAGAATATGCTTCCCTACTTTTCCTAACATTCTAGGCCAGAAGAAATGTTGTGCACGCATATCTAATGTCTTCTGAATGCCAAAGTGCCCTGCTAAGGTGCCCTCATGAACTTCCTTGACCAGCATGTTCCTCAAGTGTGATCTAGGTATGCACAACCTGTTATGCTTGAACAGGAATCCTTCTTGCAGATGGAAAGGTTCCTTAGGTCCTTTCTTACATTCTTCATAAAGGTCTTTTAGGTCAGGGTCTTCATTATACAAGGGTTTGATCATTTCAAATCCTAAGACCTTGGCCTCCAAGATGGCTAACAAATGATGCCTCCTGCTCAAAGCATCAGCCACTACATTGGCTTTGCCTGCTTTGTATTTGGCTGAGAAGGTGAAGGACTGTAGGAACTCTACCCATTTTCCATGCCTAGCACTGAGTTTGTGCTGTCCATTTATGTGTTTGAGTGATTCATGGTCTGAATGCAGGACAAAAGGCTGGGCTTTCAGGTAATGTGACCAGGTCTCTAAGGCCCTTACTATAGCATAGAATTCTTTGTCATAGGTAGAATAATTGAGTCTACTCCCATTCAATTTCTCACTAAAGTAAGCCACATGTCTGCCCTCCTGTAGTAGGACAGCCCCAATCCTTCTTCCATTAGCATCACATTCAACTTCAAAAGGTTTTGAGAAGTCTGGTAATCTAAGGACATGTGCTGTGCACATTAGCTTCTTGACTTGCTCAAATGCTACCTGAGCCTCAGCAGTCCACTCAAAGATACCTTTCTTGGTGCATTCTGTTAGTGGAGCCATAATGGAACTAAAGTTCTTAATGAATCTCCTGTAAAAGGAGGCTAACCCATGGAATGACCTTACTTGTGTGATGGATGTAGGTGTGGGCCAGGTGTTAATTGCCTCCACCTTGGTTGGGTCTACCTTGATTCCTTCCTTACCAATGATAAAGCCTAAAAAGTTCACTTCAGTCATCATGAATGCACATTTCTCAATTTTCCCATACAACTGTTGTTTCCTCAGGACCCCAAACAACTGTCTCAAATGCTCAAGGTGCTCATTGACTGTGCCACTATAGACTAATATATCATCTAAGTATACTACCACAAACCTCCCCAAGAATGGTCTCAGAACTTCATTCATCAACCTCATAAAGGTGCTAGGAGCTCCAGTTAACCCCAAAGACATCACCAACCACTCATACAGCCCATATTTGGTCTTAAAGGCTGTTTTCCATTCATCTCCCTCCCTCATTCTTATTTGGTGGTACCCACTCCTCAGATCTATTTTACTAAACTAGCAAGCACCTGCTAGTTCATCTAACATATCATCCAGTCTTGGCATGGGAAACCTATATTTTATAGTTATGTTATTCACACTTTTGCTGTCCACACACATCCTCCATGTTCCATCCTTCTTAGGGACTAACAGTGTGGGCACAGCACAGGGACTTAGACTCTCCCTCACATACCCTCTGGCTAGTGGTTCCTCTACCTGCCTTTGAAGTTCCTTGGTTTCAGTGGGGTTTGTTCTATATGCTGGTTTTTTTGGTATAGGAGCCCCTGGTAACAAGTCAATATGGTGTTCTATGCCTCTGATAGGGGGTAAACCTGGGGGTAGGTCCTCAGAGAAGACATCTTGAAACTCCTTAAGGAGTTTCTGTACTGTTAGGGGTATAGTACAAGGCTGGGGTTTTGTTATCTCCTTAGTGACCAGTACAAGGCGATCTTCCTTAGATCGGGGACTTCCTATCCGGGTCCAATTGAAGCTCTAAGTGATGATGTGGGTGATGGTTCTTCTATGGGTAATGAACTTCAAGAGAATGATGAGCATGAGGATGAGCTTGGGGGAGGGGTAGGAGAAGAGATTTTTGAGGAAGTTATGGAGGAAAAGAGAGAAGAAGAGGTTGAAGAGAAAGATGAAGTTGATGAAAAAGAGAAGGAGAAGTTGGAGCAAGAGGATAAATGGAAAGAAATCCAAGAGTGGCGAGCTCGCGAGCGTTTACATGGCCTACCGCTTCCTTTCCCATATAAGACGGTGGAGAAGCAAATGCAAGCCAAGTTTCTTAAATTTCTTGAGCATATGAAGCGATTGGAAATGAAGATCCCGTTCTTAGAGGCAATGGAGCAAATGCCTCAATATGCCAAGTACTTGAAGACACTCTTGGGGAACAAAAAGAAGCTAGAAAGCGAGGTTGTCAACTTACTGGAGCAAGTTAGTGCCATTGTTCAAGGCATTTAGGCTAAGAAGGAAAAGGCTAGAGGACCCTTTCTGCTCCCCGTTACTCTTGGGAACCAAAAGCCCAAAGGAGCACTTGCCGATTTGGGGGCCTCGATTAGCCTCATGCCGATGAGTATTGCTAAACGCCTTGCTTTCGAGCTTAAGCCATCAAAGAAGTCCATCCAACTAGCCGACCGAAGCGTTAAAGTACCATGTGGGGAGTTTGAGGATCTTCTAATCCTAGTGGGGAGTGTTGTTGTCCCTTGTGATTTTGTTGTTCTTGACATGGTGGAAGACCCCTACACTCCCCTCATTCTTGGGAGGGATGCATTGAAAAGTTTGGGTGCCCTCATCGATTGCGAGTCCGAGACAATTACTATACGGGTACCCAATGAGCAAGCGGTTTTTGGGTTTGCTAAGTCTTCAAAGGAGCCCATGGTCGAGCAACTTTTCTCTCTTGATGTAGTGGATGATTCTCAAGATGATAAGATTGGGGACTTGGTGTTCTCGAAGCCCATATGCATGATGATGTGATGATTTGTGATGATGATGTGGTGAAATTTGATGATGATGAGATGAAGAAGAAGGATGATGTTGTTGTGAAGGGGAAGGAGTTTGTTCTTGTGCACTCCGAAAATGATGATGAAGTTGAGAGTATTGACAAGCAACCCCGCAAAAGGAAGCGGGTAAGAAAAAGGAAGAAAAAGTCTTACAAAAAGAAGAAGATAGCTCCACCCAAGCTTGGGGGAGCTCATTGTTCGAGCATCACTCCGGGTGGCCCCGGTTCTACATTGCTTACCTCCGCCACTACTGCGAGGTGGAGAGTTTTGGGTCACCATGTACGAGGCGATGGTGATGTTAGGAGTGAGACCACCCCTAGCTCAGGTAAGGTTTCTTTCCCTAGCTTTTCATTTGTTGTTTGAGCTGGTGGTTAGCTGGGTCGAACTTAACGACGTTAAACAAAAGTACTTGCGGGAGATAACCCGGTGTTTGATGTTGTTTATATGATGTTTGTTTTGTTTTCTTTAGTTCCAATAAGGCCTATCTTTCGTTCTTTTGGTTTTTCTTTCTCCTTCCTCATCGCCGAGACGGCTCTTGAGCTAGCTTGGGGGAGGATGCGCTTACGCTTTCAAAACCCCGAAAGATTTGCATTATTATAACTATTGTTTAGTTTTTCTTTTAGTTCTTTGCATGTTTAGTTTGTTTAGTTTTTGTTTCATGTTGCTTGTATAGTTTCATGTTTAGGTTGTATAGTTAGTGTTTTTATCCTTGCTTTCAATAAATGGTTGAGTTGTGAGCCTAGCATGCAAGCTTCAGTTGTGCACATTCATGTCCCTATGCAAACTCGTGTTTCCTTAGCCTTGTGCATGTTTTGGGACCTAGAGTCTAAACTATTTTCCACATAGCTTGAGGGAATTGGGGTTTGCTTGGTTGGTGGCTTGGTTGTCTACCTTTAGAGGCGCATTTCAAATAGCCTGTGAGTATTGAGCCTTCTTGGACTCCTTGCGAGTTCCATTCATTTTGTGTGCTAGTTAGGGGATCTAAGTATTGTGTCGGTTATTTTCCAGCATAGTCGACTTCTCTTGAGACCAAGGATGATAACACGTTCGCTAGATTATTGCTACATAGCCAAATAGCCTACCTTGAACGTAATTGACATTAGGATAAGCCAAGTTTTTGGCTTTTCCTTTCTTTCCGTAGCCACATTATTTAGCCTCCACATGAGCCAAATGTTCCCTCTTTTTACCTAGAGGATAGTTTAGTGATGGTGGGTTTGTTGTATGCTACATTGATGAGTAGGTTTTTTTGGTTATGATATTATGGTTGTTGGTTTGTATGACTCTATCCATTTCATGTCCAGCTCATATTATTTCTCTCCTATTTCCTCTAGTGCTTTCATTGTTATTATTCATACATATTTTATGATTGAGGTGACCTTTCTCCTGTTTTTCATTGAGATTTTATATACATACGTATTCAAGTGAGTGAGAAGGTCGATGTTTTATTGGGAGATGAGCTTGGAAACACTTGTGCTTATGAGATTTCATGTTTTTGGTGTTTTATGATGGAGATCATTGCGCTTATATGAGATTATTGGGTTATTGATAGTTGTTGGATATAGTTTTCATTGGTTTGTCATGAGATGTTTGTGGGTGTTTTGTTTAGGGTCACTTGCTATCCTCTACTTAGCTCCACATTCCCAAATGTATCCCACCTTAACCCCAAGCCAACATTACAACCCTTCGCTAACCTGTTCGACTTGGTCCGATTTGTTTGTTCTGTGCTGGAGTAAGATATGTCACAATCCCCATGATTTGCCCCTATTAGGTGTTTGATTCCCGACTCATCTTTAGTCGGAAGATTATGAGTGAAACACGAACCACAATCAAACACATGAGCGTCATTGCATATTTCTCACATCTTTTGAGAAATTACCCTGGGAGCGTAGACTTGCGACCTCTCTAGGTAGTGGGTGGCATAGCCTGTGATGTAGCTTACCCCAGTGATCTTAAGCTTGTGGAATTGGTCGTTCTCTTTGGTATTGCGCTCTATTGAGACCATTGTACTTGCACACGTATGGCTAGGGAAGAGTTTTGTTCTTGCACAGCTTGTATTGTTTTGTTCTCCGCTCACCATGCTTGTTTGCTTTGGATTTGTGGGTCTCCTTCTGAAAACCCTCACGAGACCTTACTCGTCCTCTTTGGGAGACCATGAGGTTTAAAGGGCTTGTCGTACGTGCTAAGTGCGACCGTGATTCCTACGACAGTGAGTTTTAGGTTCTATTGCTTTGGTAGTTTAATTTTGTTTTGCGTTTGTAGTTAGTTTGTTTTTGGGTAGCCCATGTGCTTTCATGTTATCCTACCTAGTCTCTTTGCTAGGGACTAGCAAAGGTTTAGCTTGGGGGAGTTGATGTGCTCGATTTAGAGCACATTTATATCCCCATTATGGTGTTGAATCTCGTCGTTTCTCATTGGTTTTATATATTTTACACTCGATTTTACCTTGTTCTTGTCTCCGCGGTGTTTTGAGGTTATTTCAGGTATTTTCGGAGATTTCGAGGTGAAACGGATCGAGTTCGAGATCTAGGCATCGTAATAGAAGAAGATGCACACATTTCGAGACATTCGCAAAGGCCTCGTTAAAGTTCAGCGCACATTTCGAGACATTCGTGGAGGCCTCGTTAAAGTTCATTCGTGGAGGTCTGGTTAAAGTTCGACGCACATTTAAACATTTCATTATATATATATATATATATATATATATATATATATATATATATATATATATATATATAAAGTTAGGCAGCAACTAAATGTTAGTAATCCAAGCAAAAGTTAGGCGGCATGAAAAGTTAGGCAATTACTTTGATCAATTATTCTGGAAACACCGAATTACAAGACAATGCGGGCGAACTGTGGCATTCGAAATTGTGTACCATTCGGTCGAATGGCACAATTCGGGCGAATGTGCACATAGCTTCGGGCGAATGGTGCTTTTTCTCGCGCTGCGCTTTTCTTCGCTAGTTTAAAACACGTGTATTTTTTTAGGGCTTTTTAGGGCACCTTTGTACAGCCTATATAAGGGCTTATTTTCTGAATATTTCACTCATGCTTTAGTAGATAGAAACCCTCTCTTCTATTAAACAACACTTTATTGCTTTCTTTCAATTTCCTTTGCCCTAGATTAGTGTTTAATGTTTTCATCTACATTTCTATCTTTGTAATTTCAATTCCTTTCATTCAAGCACTTTGGTTTATGTAAGTTTATCTTTCTTATTCTCTTTATTGTTTTTGTTTACCTTTCATTCAAGAATGTGTTTAGGCCCTACACGTTCTCGCTCTGATACCAATTGATCCAATTATGGGTGGTGAGAATGATCACACAGTCCCAAATTGGAGAGGAAGCAATGGGCCTGAGAAGGTCCAAGCAACAGTGGGGTGTTCTTGGATGATGTCTGTCTGATAGGGCTCAATTAGAGACACTTCCAGGCCTTTCCTTTGGTCTTTGATGTAGATGAGAAGTTCTTGGGGATAGGTAGGTAAATCTTGAAGCAGACAAGAATTTGCCCAAGGGGGAGGATGGACTGATCCTCAAAATGCTAACACAGCAATGAAAACAATACACTTGTATTTTATGAAAACAAAAACTGAGTTTTACAAGAGGCTGATCCGACCTATTTATAGGCATTTGGATCTTGGAAAAATCAGACATATGAGCAATCTTTCTAACTAACACTAACGGCTATAAGCACGTGCCTATCATGTGTTTATAAAAAAAAAACATTAAAACAGGAATAGAGGCCTTTAGGTACTAATCAGACTCAGCTGTTGACTGGCTGACCTTCATCCTCATTTCTTGGGTTCTTCCAGAGGATATCAACAGGACTCTTGGGCCCTGGCAGTAAGGCCTGTGTGCAGAGATTCCATTTCTGCCCTCAAGGTCCCTCATATGGATTAGGCTAGGCCTGTACAGGTCAGGCAAGGTCTGCTGACAGGCAGGGTGCTGTGGGTTGTCTTGTGCCCTGTCTGTTGAGTCTTCTGAGGCTGTGCTGGCTTTGCTTGGATTCCTTTTGTCCTGTGTTGAGTTTAGGCATATACCTAAGTCCTTCCAAGAGTTCTCCAGACCCTTAGATGTCCTTGATCCCATTGCATATAAAAAAGCTGCAACTATTTCCCTCAGGCAGGCTGTTGCAAGTTGTTCAGGGCCTTGGGTTTGACTGAGGTTTGGGAGGTCTTCTGAACCAACCTGATTTGGTTCAATATTTGACCCTTTTTCATTGTTCATCGTTCAAATTTCATAGATCATTGATCCTGGTTCATCATTCATTGTTTATAGTGCATTGTTCAATAATCATTAATTCTTGTTCATTACTCATCATTTAGTGTTCATCGTTCAATGTTCATTGAGCCTTGTTCATTGTTTATAATCCATTGCTCATTGTTCATTATTTATAATACATTGGTCATTGTTCATTGTTCATTGTTCATTGTTTTTTGTTCACCGTTCATTGTCCATTAAACAAAGATCCTTGTTCATTGTTCATCTTTTAATATTCATTGATCAAGGATCCTAATTCATCATTCATTGTTCATCGTTAATAGATCATTGATCATTAATCCTTGTTCCTTGTTCATCACTCATTGTTCATTGCTCATCATTCTTTATTCATTGATCATTGATCCATGTTCATTGTAATCATCATTGTCCGTTTTGATCATTGATCATTGATCATTGATCCTTGTTCATTTTTAATCTTTAATCACTCATTGTTTATAGT
Source organism: Amaranthus cruentus (assembly GCA_019425755.1). Classification (NCBI taxonomy): domain Eukaryota; kingdom Viridiplantae; phylum Streptophyta; class Magnoliopsida; order Caryophyllales; family Amaranthaceae; genus Amaranthus; species Amaranthus cruentus. The sequence continues at coordinate 16,396,832 of CM033459.1, forward strand.
TCTTTATTCATTGATCCTTGTTCATTGCTCATCGTTCATTGTTAATTGAACCTTTATAATAGTTGATTGTTTATTCATTTTTTATTGTTAATCGTTCATGGATCATTGATCCTTGTTCATTGTTCATCGTTCTTTGTTCTTTGATATTTGATCCTTTTTCATTGTTCATCATTCAAATTTCATAGATAATTGATCCTTGTTCATCATTCGTTGTTTATGGTGCATTGTTCAATGATCATTAATCCTTGTTCATTACTCATCATTTAGTGTTCATCGTTCATTGTTCATTGATCCTTGTTCATTGTTTATAATCCATTGCTCATTGTTCATTATTTATAATACATTGGTCATTGTTCATCATTCATTGTTCATTGTTCTATGTTCACCGTTCATTGTCCGTTAAACAAAGATCCTTGTTCATTGTTCATCTTTCAATATTCATTGTTCATGGATCCTTATTCATCATTCATTGTTCATCGTTAATAGATCATTGATCATTAATCCTTGTTCCTTTTTCATCACTCATTGTTCATTCCTCATCATTCATCATTCATTGATCATTGATCCATGTTCATTGTTAATCATCATTGTTCGTTTTGATCCTTGTTCATTGCTAATCATTAATCACTCATAGTTCATTGTTCTTTATTCATTGATCCTTGTTCATTGCTCATTGTTCATTGTTAATTGAACCTTTTTAATAGTTGATAGTTTATTCATTGTTCATTGTTAATCGTTGATGGATCATTGATCCCTTTTCATTGTTCATCGTTCGTTGTTCTTTGTTATTTGATCCTTTTTCATTGTTCATCGTTCAAATTCCATCGATCATTTATCCTTGTTCATCATTCATTGTTTATCGTGCATTGTTCAATGATCATTAATCCTTGTTCATTAGTCATCATTTAGTGTTCATCGTTCATTGTTCATTGATCCTTGTTTATTGTTTATAATCCATTGCTCATTGTTCATTATTTATAATACATTGGTCATTGTTCATCGTTCATTGTTCATTTTCCATTGTTCATTGTTCATTGTTCACCGTTCATTGTACTTTAATCAAAGATCCTTGTTCATTGTTCATCTTTCAATATTCATTGATAATGGATCCTTATTCATCATTCATTGTTCATCTTTAATAGATTATTGATCATTAATCCTTGCTCCTTGTTTATCACTCATTGTTCATTGCTCATCATTCATTATTCTTTGATCATTAATCCATGCTCATTGTTAATCATCATTGTTCGTTTTGATCATTGATCATTGATCCTTATTCATTGTTAATCATTAATCACTCATTGTTCATTGTTCGTTAGTCATTGATCCTTGTTGATTGCTCATCGTTCATTGTAAATTGAACCTTTTTAATAGTTGTTGTTTATTCATTGTTCATTGTTAATCGTTCATGGATCATTGATCCTTGTTTATTGTTCTTTGATATTTGATCCTTTTTCATTGTTCATCGTTCAAATTTCATAGATCATTGATCCTTGTTCATCATTCATTGTTTATCGTGCATTGTTCAATGATCATTAATCCTTGTTCATTACTCATCATTTAGTGTTCATCGTTCATTGTTCATTGATCCTTATTCATTGTTTATAATCCATTGCTCAATTTTCATTATTTATAATACATTGGTCATTGTTCATCGTTCATTGTTCATTGTTCATTGTTCTTTGTTCACCGTTCATTGTCCATTAAACAAAGATCCTTGTTGAACCATGTGATGATGGTTCAAATACAAAAATAGAAGCCCAAACCCACAAAAAGTCAGAAAGTCAAAATCCATCAAAACAGCAGGGATTTTTGACAAAACACCTGCACCAAATCTTCACCAAAACAAGGGTGTGAGATCTAAGGGCATGGATGGACTTAGGAGAGGGTTAACTTGATATACAAACCAAGAGAAGCCCCTAAAAAGCCCGAGAAAGTAAGATAGGGCCCAAACAACCAACACTACCACTAGAGACAGGACAAATGAGCAAACTGCCTGTCAGCTGACCTGGCTGCACTTGCTGAGTGAAGATCTGAGCCAACCAGAAAATACCAAGGGTGGAAATGGAATCTTGGCACATGGACCTAGCCACCAAGGCGCCAGGACTGCTTTGATCATCCACGTGGAGCCCCCAGGACTGGACTGAAGGTAGGCTGTATTGGCACGTGTTTTTTTAAAAGTTTCCTAAAGTGCACAGTTTTTGAGCAGCAGCATCTTAGGCTAATTTTGACTTTATTTCTGTTTTAAAAGTGCACATGTATTGGCACGTGTTTTTTTTAATTTCCTAAAGTTTAGAAAGGCTTTATATCCGTTAGTGTTGTATGGGAAGCCTATATAAAGGCTCATGACTTGTATTTTGAGGCATTCAATAATTCAGTTTCAGATTTCTTTCTTCAAAATTCTTCAAACTTTTTTTGAGTATTTGAGAGTGTGAGTGAAGCATTCTCTGCCTTTCTTTGGGCTCGTGAGTGAAGCAACCCTAAGGAAAGTTCCCTCCAAATTCAGGTGAGTGAAGCCTGAGTGTGTGAGGTGGTGTGAGTGTCCATTGAAAGGCCACAGAAGGCATCTGAGTGCCACAAATCAGGCCCTGAAAACCAAGAATCAGGTTCTTGGTTCTGTTTTTGAAGCATTCATATATCCCTGAATCCAGCCTTAATTGAAGGCCATTGTGTGCAACATTGAAGGACCTTAGTGAATCCCCTCACATGTTCCAAATTGGTATCAGAGCAAAGTTCGAATAGGGACAGGAGGAGACACAGAACAAGAGTCAGCCAGGCACAAGACAATCAAGAAGGATCAAAACAGCATACTGGTATACTCTTTCCTATTTTTCCTCTTTAAATTCTGTACTAGAATTAAGAGAGACAGGTTTGAAAAAATTTTCATTAACTCTTCATGGTATAGTTTCATCAAAATAATTTCCTTCAAAGAAAGAACCATCAAGGCACAGATTTCTCAATCAGTGTTAGACTTCTTTACCAATTGTGATATTTTGTGTGTGCATTGAATCTTGGGTTATATGTCTGTTTTCTTGATGTTTATAAATATCATGGATGCTAGGATAGAGGCCATAGAGGCAGCTGTGCAGGCTATTACCCAGACCCTAGCCAATGCAGGATTAGGTAACAATGACAGACCACCACAAATTCAGAACAACCATATACCTAGGAATCAAGAAGACAGGACCATCAGGATTGAGATCCATGACTTTGATGGGCAATGAACTGACCCTGAAATTTACATAGAATGGGAGGCTAGTCTAGACAGGTACTTTGAATACAAAGACACCTCTCCTGAGAGACAATACAAATCGGCAAAGATAAAATTAACCAAGTTGGCAGCAGTTTGGTTTGAGGGCATTCAGAAACAAAGGAGAAAGGAGGATAGGCCTAGAATTGATACTTGGGAGAAATTGAAGAAACATTTGAGGAGAAAGTATGTGCCATCAAATTATAAACAACAGCTATATATTCAATGGAACACCTTAAGCCAAAGGAATAGGAGTGTTGCTGAGTACATACAGGAATGGGAGAAGCTGTCTGTTCTTTGTGAAGTAACAGAAACAGATGAGATGAGAGTAGGGAAGTTTATAGCAGGGCTTAGGAATGAAGTTAGGAGAAAACTCATCACCATACCCAATCTGACCTTGCAACTTGCATGCAATATGGCTTTGACTATTGAGCAGAATGTGGTGAAAAAGAAAACACCCTTCAACACCAACTATAACAGGACACCTAGGACTGCACCTCCTAAGCAAATGACTAGTCCAGCACAACCACTTAGGAAGGATATCCAAGAGTCTGGGACAAAAGGAAAATCAGTGGTACCTATGAAAGATGTGGTTTGCTTTAAGTACCATGGTCATGGTCATTATAGAGACTCTTGCCCAATGCCAGAGCATTCACCACACAAGAGTGGAAAGACATCAGGGGAGATACCAAGCCTAGAATGATGTTAGTTTCCATAAATAGGGTAGAGGAAGAGAGCTGGCTTTCTGTAAGTGAGGAAGAACCTTAGGGAAAATATAGGGTTAATGAGGCAGGAAGGCTAGAAAGATATGAGAGCAGTACTGAGGATAATGAAGATGAGGAAGGAAGAGAGCAACTGATGCCTGAGGAGGAACACTACAACCTTATATTCAGGAGGAGTTTTCATGCTGCACCTGAGCAGAAAGGTCCAAACCAAAGGGAAAACATATTTCAGACCAAGTGTAGGATTAAGAGTAAGGTATGTGACCTCATCATAGATGGAGGCAGTGAGTCAAATTGTCTAAGTGCAAGCTTGGTGTCAGAACTAGGATTGAAAACTAAACCACACCCTCACCCTTACAAACTGAAGTGGTTGGATAGCAAGGCTAGTGGAGCAGTAGACAAGCAGTGCTTTGTAGGATTCAAAATAGGGAGCTATGAGGATAAAATCATGTGTGATGTGTTAGAGATGAATGCATGCCATGTACTGTTGGGTAGGCCCTGGCAGTATGATAGAAAGAGCACTCACAATGGCTAAACTAACACCTACACCATCAAGCATGAGGGAAAACTTAAAGATCTAGTACCCCTCCCCCCTCATAGAGCCATACCTCCACCACTAAAGGAACCCATTCACCTAATCAGTAGGAATGTGTGTGAGAAGGAAATCAAGAACAGGGAAGTAGTCTACCTATTCTTCACCAAGGAAGTCAGCACCCCATCTACTGTACCCCCTAAGGTCAGACCCTTACTAGAGCTATACCAAGATGTTTTTCCTGGAGATTTACCAGAGGGACTACCCCCTATTAGAGGCTTAGAGCATCAGATAGACCTCATACCAGTAGCCCCTCTACCCAACAAACCAGCATACAGGACCAACCCCACTGAGACCAAAGAATTGCAGAAACAGGTTGAAGAACTGCTGCACAGAGGGTATGTAAGGGAGAGTTTAAGTCCCTGTGCTGTTCCCACACTCCTTGTGCCCAAAAAAGATGGGAGTTGGAGGATGTGCATAGACAGTAGGTTTGTTAATAACATAACCATTAAATATAGGTTTCCTATACCTAGGATAGATGACATGCTTGATGAACTTGCAGGTGCCCAATGGTTTAGCAAAGTAGATTTGAGAAGTGGTTTATCAAATCAGAATGAAGGAGGGGGATGAGTGGAAAATAGCTTTTAAGACCAAGTATGGTCTATATGAGTGGCTAGTGATGTCATTTGGGCTCACTGGTGCCCCAAGCACATTCATGAGACTCATGAATGAAATATTAAGACCCTTTCTAGGCAAATTCATTGTAGTATACCTTGATGACATACTAATATATAGCAAGCATGTAGGAGAACACCTAGGACACTTAGAAGAATTGTTTAAGGTATTAAGGGAACAAAAGCTATATGGTAAGTTGGAAAAATGTAGCTTTCTGATGCAGGAGATCACCTTCTTAGGGTTCATCATAGGAAAAGAGGGTGTTAAGGCAGATCCATCAAAAATTGAGGCAATTAAGAATTGGCCTACACCAACCACTGTCACACCTATAAGGTCTTTCCATGGACTTAGCTTCATTTTATAGGAGATTTGTGAAGAACTATAGCTCCATAATGGAACCTATCAGTGAGTGCACCAAGAAAGGTAGTTTCAACTGGACCCTAGAGGTTGAGCAAGCTTTCAATACCATCAAAGACATCATGTGCAGGGCACCTGTACTCAAGCTACCTGATTTTTCAAAACCATTTGAGGTAAGTGTGATGCATGTGGGACAGGGATAGGGGTTGTCTTAGTGCAAGAGGGCAGGCCAGTAGCCTTTTTCAGTGAGAAATTAAGCAAAACTAGACTTAATTACTCCACCTATGATAAGGAGTTTCATGCTATGATTAGGGCCTTAGATCATTGGTCTCACTATTTGAACGTGCAACCTTTCATCTTTTATACAGATCATGAATCTTTGAAAAACATCCATGACCAGCAAAAGCTTAATCCTAGGCATGCTAGATGGGTAGAGTTTCTACAGACATTTAATTTTTCAGCAAAATATAAAACAGGAAAGGCCAATGTCATTGTAGATGCCCTAAGTAGAAGGCATAACCTGTTGGCAGTCTTAGAAGCTAGGGTGTTGGGGTTTTAGATGATCAAAGACCAATATGCAACTGACCCTGATTTTAGTGAACTCTTTGCAGCCTGTCAAAAAGAACCCCAGGGTTTATTTTACATTCAAGAGGGTTTCTTATTCAAGGACAATAGACTATGCATACCTAAGACACCCTTAAGGTTACTGTTAGTCAAAGAGATCCATGAAGGGAGCCTAGGGGGTCATTTTAGGATTCAAAAGACCTTAGACATGTTTAGCCAACACTTTTTTTGGCCTAAAAGGCTAGGCACTGTAGGAAAGCACATTCTGAGGTCTGAAGCATGCATAAAGGCCAAAATCACTTTCCACAAAGGTGAATACATTCCTTTACCTGTTGCTGAGAGACCTTGGGAACACCTAAGTATGGACTTTGTAGTAGCTTTACCAAGAACACAAAGAGGAAGAGATGCTGTCATGGTGGTTGTTGACAGATTCTCAAAAATGGCCCATTTCATTGCATGTAACAAGGTGGATGATGCCAAGCACATAGCGAAGCTGTACTTTTCTGAGGTAGTCAGGTTACATGGCATACCAAGGACCATTGTATCAGATAGGGACAGTATGTTTCTTAGCTGTTTTTGGAGGACCTTATGGGGACTGTTAGGAACCAAGTTGCTGTTTAGCACAGCCCATCACCCCCAAACAGATGGGCAAACTGAAGTGACAAACAAAACTTTAGGCTCCATACTAAGAACCCTAGTCAACAAACACCTGAGGGATTGGGACATAAAACTCTGCCAAGCAGAGTTTGCCTATAACAGATCACCTAGCTATAGTACCAAGCATTCTCCCTTTGAGTGTGTGTATGGTACTAACCCTTTATTACCTTTATCTCTCACTTGTGCTAATGTTCATGACAGAACCAACAAAGATGCGGAGGAATAGGCTAAGGAGATGGTCAAGATGCACAAAGCAATACAGGAAAACCTTCAGAAAGCAAATGAAAGATACCAGCTGAAAGCAAACAAGAACCATAGGATCAGGAAACCACTGAGAGTAGGGGATGCAGTATGGATCTATTTGAGGAAGGACAGATTCCCAAAGCTAAGGAAGAACAAGCTCATGCCTAGAGCCATAGGCCCCTTCCAGATCACAGAGAAAATAGGCAACAATGCATACAAGGTAGCCCTTCCAACTGAATATCAGATATCTGACACTTTCAACATAGGAGATATGGTTCCATATGAAGGCCATGAAGAATTAGGGTCAATTCTTTCCAAAGAAGGGGGAGTTGAACCATGTGATGATGGTTCAACCACAAAAACAGAAGCCTAGACCCACAAAAAGTCAGAAAGTCAAAATCCATCAAAACAGCAGGGAATTTTTAACAAAACACCTGCACCAAATCTTCACCAAAACAAGGGTGTGAGATCTAAGGGCATGGATGGACTTGGGAGAGGGTTAACATGCTATACAAACCAAGAGAAGGCCCTGAAAATCCCTAGAAAGCAAGATAGGGCCCAAACAACCAACACTGCCACTGGAGACAGGGCAAATGAGCAAACTGCCTGTCAAGTCACCTTGCTGCACTTGCTGAGTGAAGATCTGAGCCAACCAGACCATACCAAGGGTGGAAATGGAATCTTGGCACATGGACCTAGCCACCAAGGGGCCAGGACTGCTTTGATCATCCACGTGGAACCCCCAGGACTGGACTAAAGGTGGGCTGTTCAATAGTTTTTTAGCAGCAACATATTAGGCTAATTTTGACTTTATTTCTGTTTTAAAAGTGCACATGTATTGGCACGTGTTTTTTTAGTTTCCTAAAGTTTAGAAAGGCTTTATAGCCGTTAGTGTTGTATGGGAAGCCTATATAAAGGCTCATGACTTGTATTTTGAGGCATTCAATAATTCAGTTTCAAATTTCTTTCTTCAAAATTCTTCAAACTTTGTTTGAGTATTTGAAAGTGTAAGTGAAGCATTTTTCTGCCTTTCTTTGGGCTCGTGAGTGGAGAGACCCCAAGGAAAGTTCCCTCCAAATTCAGGTGAGTGAAGCCTGAGTGTGTGAGGTGGTGTGAGTGTCCATTAAAAGGCCACAGAAGGCATCTGAGTGCCACAAATCAGGCCCTGAAAACCAAGAATCAGGTTCTTGGTTCTATTTTTGAAGCATTCATATATCCTTGAATCTAGCCTTAATTGAAGGCCATTGTGTACAACATTGAGGGACCTTAGTGAAACCCCTCACATGATCCACTAGTTCATTGTTCATCTTTTAATATTCATTGATCATGGATCCTTATTCATCATTCATTGTTCATCGTTAATAGATCATTGATCATTAATCCTTGTTCCTTGTTCATCACTCATTGTTCATTGCTCATCATTCTTTATTCATTGATCATTGATCCATGTTCATTGTTAATCATCATTGTTCGTTTTGATCATTGATCATTGATCCTTGTTCATTGTTAATCTTTAATCAGTCATTGTTCATTATTCTTTATTCATTGATCCTTGTTTATCGCTCATCGTTCATTGTTAATTGAACCTTTTTAATAGTTGATTGTTTATTCATTGTTCATTGTTAATCGTTCATGGATCATTGATCTTTGTTCATTGTTCATCGTTCTTTGTTCTTTAATATTTGATGCTTTTTCATTGTTCATCGTTCAAATTTCATAGATCATTGATCCTTGTTCATCATTCATTGTTTATCGTGCATTGTTCAATGATCATTAATCCTTGTTCATTACTCATCATTTAGTGTTCATCGTTCATTGTTCATTGATCCTTGTTCATTGTTTATAATCCATTGCTCATTGTTCATTATTTTTAATACATTGGTCATTTTTCATCGTTCATTGTTCTTTGTTCACCGTTCAATATTCATTGATCATGGATCCTTATTCATCATTCATTGTTCATCGTTAATAGATCATTGATCATTAATCCTTGTTCCTTGTTCATCACTCATTGTTCATTCCTCATCATTATTTATTCATTGATCATTGATCCATGTTCATTGTTAATCATCATTGTTCGTTTTGATCATTGATCATTGATCCTTGTTCATTGTTAATCATTAATCACTCATTGTTCATTGTTCTTTATTCATTGATCCTTGTTCGTTGCTCATTGTTCATTGTTAATTGAACCTTTTTAATAGTTGATAGTTTAGTCATTGTTCATTGTTAATCGTTCATGGATCATTGATCCTTGTTCATTGTTCATCGTTCATTGTTCTTTGTTGTTTGATACTTTTTCGTTGTTCATCGTTTAAATTTCATAGATCATTGATCCTTGTTCATCATTCATTGTTTATCGTGCATTGTTCAATTATCATTAATCCTTGTTCATTAGTCATCATTTAGTGTTCATCGTTCATTGTTCATTGTTTATAATCAATTGCTCATTGTTCATTATTAATAAAACATTGGTCATTGTTCATCATTCATTGTTCATTGTTCATTGTTCATTGTTCATTGTTCACCGTTCATTGTCCGTTAATCAAAGATCCTTGTTCATTGTTCATCTTTCAATATTCATTGATCATGGATCCTTATTCATCATTCATTGTTCATCGTTAATAGATCATTGATCATTAATCCTTGTTCCTTGTTCATCACTCATTGTTCATTGCTCATCATTATTTATTCATTGATCATGGATCCATGTTTATTGTTAATCATTATTGTTCGTTTTGATCATTGATCATTGATCCTTATTCATTGTTAATCATTAATCACTCATTGTTCATTGTTCTTTATTTATTTGATATAGGTTGGCTATGTCTCGAAACACAACCAGCTATAAACACACGTTTTAGATTTGGTTTTTGTCAAACTGCAATATTTTTGTATGTTTTTTTTGTGAGTTTGTAACAAGAAAACTAAAAGGGATATGTTGAAAAAGATCAACTAAAAAAGGGCTGAACTTGAGGTTTTAATTCGATACAGAAAAATTACCACGAATTAAAGACAATGGGCTCCTAAGAACACATTCAATCTTTAGCCAAAAGAATGAAAAGCATAGGAACTTCAAGTACTAAAACTAATCCAAGTTAAAGTAATTGCAAAGAAAAGAACAAGATACAATTCAGTTTCTTAACCAGCCATTACAAAGCTTATTTAAACTAAAAGACTAATTAGCAAGAAAGGAGAAGATACAATTCAGAATGTTGCTAACGGCTATATTTGCTAGAATAAAAAAATATCCTTGAAATATTTGGGCTGAAATACTCCTTTGATTAGCTAGCATATCTTCTAAGAATATTGTTGCAATATGTTGCAATATTCTGGACGGAATTTCGCACTCCAACGGCTCCAAGATCTCTTAAGTATATTGAGCAATATTTGGCTGAATAATCTTCAACGGCTCTCCAAGATATTCTAAGTATATTGAGCAATATTTGGCTGAATAATCTTCAACGGCTCTCCAAGATATTCTCAATATTTGGCTGAATATTTTGCAACGGCTCTAAGATGTTTTGCAATTATCTTCAAATGACCTTCCCTTCTATGATGATTCTGGAATAACACTTGGCTGGTTGTTCGTGTGTTTTAATGGGCGTGGACCTTTGAGCAAAAATAAAATACTAGACTCAAAAAGAAAAAGTATAACTCGACTAACTAAACATGAGAAATGATTAAGCTTGATCCTAAACCTGGCTTAATCTTTCTAAGACTTTGATTTAAAAAAACATGAAAATTAAATACTAAGTTAAACGACTAAAAATTACTAGAAAAATAATAAAAGACTAAAAACGACTCAAACAAGAGACTTAGTTTGTGACTACAAAGTTAAATGATGATTTGTCATTTGGACCTTATATTTGAGCATTGTCCATTTGATGTATCATGACGTTAATCTTGGCTTGCACATGAGAACTAGATATAGGTGATCCTACATCATTCTCCCCTTCTTTGGAAAATCTTGGCCTCAAGCTTGGCAACATGTCCTCCTCATGAAATGGAATCAAATTTGCAACATTCAAAGTAGAGGAAACACCATAGCTACTAGGTAGCTCTAGTTTGTAAGCATTGTCATTAACCTTTTCCAAAATTTCGAAAGGTCCATCAATTCTAGCACTTAGTTTTGATTTCCTTTGGGCGGGAAACCTATCCTTCCTCAAGTAAATCCATACTAAGTCACCTTCTTTTAAGAGCACTTCCTTTCTCTTTTGGTCCACTCTCTCTTTAACCTTTGCATTCATTTTCTCAATTCTGTCCACAACTTGCTTATGTACCTTTTGAATCTCATTGGTTCTAGACTCGGCATCATGGCTAAACTTCAAAGGTGTAGGAAAAGGTGCAAGGTCTATTGGGGTTAAAGGATTTAGGCCATATACCACAAAGAAAGGAGAAAAACCAGTGGTCTTACTAGGGACACTATTATAAGCAAATTCAGCATGTGGTAGCAATTGTTCCCATTGTTTAGGACTCTTTGTAATGAGGGCACGCAATAAGGTTCCTAAGGTCTTATTGGTTACTTCGGTTTGACCATCGGTTTGGGGGTGGCTAGAACTACTAAAGTTAAGCTTGGTTCCCATCTTTTTCCACAAAGTAAGCCAAAAGTGACTAAGAAACTTTGAGTCTCTATCACTTACCATACTTCTTGCTATCCCATGAAGTCTTACTATTTCCTTAAAGTAAAGATTGGCAATGTTAACGGCATCATGTGTAGTATGACAAGCAATAAAGTGGGCCATCTTAGAAAACCTATCAACGAAAACCATTATAGAATCCTTATTGTTAGAGGTCCTAGGAAGTCCGGTTATGAAATCTAAGCTCACATCTTCCCATGGGTTTTGTAGTGTAGGAAGAGGTTGGTAAAGACTTTGAGACGTTTTGTGGGCTTTGGCTTTCAAACATTGAACACATCTCTTAATAATATGAATGACATCCTTATCAAGTTTAGGCCAATAAAAGGTCTCACTCACTAATGCAATGGTCTTTTCTTCCCCAAAATGTCCTCCAAGTCCTCCCTCGTGATATTCCTTAATTAAGGTCTCCCTAACACTATGCCTAGGCACACATAATTGTTTACCTCGAAAAAGATAACCTTGAAAGATATAGAACAGTCCTTGAGGTTTGTTATGACATTTTTCGAATATTTCACCAAAATCAACATCATCAATATAACACTCTTTTAACAATTCCATTCCAACAACCTTAGTATTCAAAGTACTCAAAAGCAAGTATCTCCTAGATGAAGCATCAGCTCCGGTGTTTAGTTTACCCGCTTTGTGTTTAATAGTGAAATGAAAGGTTTGTAGGAACTCAACCCACTTAGCATGTCTAGATTGAAGTTTGTGTTGACTTTGAATAAACTTTAAAGCCTCATGATCAGAATGTAACACAAATTCTTTTGCAATCAAATAATGTCTCCAATGTTCTAAACATCTAACAATAGCATAAAACTCTTTATCATAAGTAGAATATTTCCTTTTAGCATCATTGAGTTTTTCACTAAAATAAGCAAGGGGTTTGTTATTTTGAGTTAGGACACCTCCAATGCCTACTCCTGATGCGTCACACTCTACTTCAAAAATATCCTCAAAATTAGGTAGAGCTAGAACAGGTGCGGTTGTGAGTTTGTGCTTAATAGTGTCAAAGGCTGTTTGAGCTTTGGAGTTCCACTCAATAGTCTTAAGTTTTGTGAGTTCGGTGATAGGGGCCATGATAGAGCTAAAGTTTGGGACAAACCTCCTATAAAAAGAAGCTAAACCATGAAATCATCTAACTTGGTGAATGGTGGTAGGAATAGGCCAGTCTCTTATTGCCTCAACTTTCTTTTCATCAGCTTTAATCCCATCAATTGACACAATAAGCCCAAGAAACTTAACTGGCTCCGAAAAGAAATGACACTTTTCTAAGTTTCCATACAACTTTTCCTTAGCCAGCACACTAAAAACTTGACGCAAATGTTCTACATGCTCGTTTTCATTTTAACTATACACCAAAATATCATCAAAATAAACCACAACAAATTGACCCAAGAAAGGTGTTAAGGTCTGGTTCATAAGCCTCATAAAGTTAGAAGATGCATTTGATAAACCAAAAGGCATAACTAACCATTCATAAAGTCCTTCCTTAGTTTAAAAGGCTGTTTTCCATTCATCGCCTTCATGAATCCTAACTTGGTGATATCCACTCGTATGGTCAATCTTAGAGAAAACCTTTGAACCATATAAATCATCCAGCAAGTCATTAAGTCTAGGTATGGGAAATCGGTATTTAATGGTGATTCTATTAATGGCTCTACTGTCCACACACATCCTCATTTCTCCATTCTTCTTAGGCACAAGCAAGGTTGTTACGGCACAAGGACTTATGGATTCTCTAATCAAACCCTTAGCTAACAAATCATCAACTTGTCTCCTAATTTCTTCGGTCTCTTTAGGATTAGTTCTATAGGCTGGTTTGTTAGGTAACCAGGAACCAGGAATGAAATCAATTTTATGTTGTATATCTCTTTTAGGCGGAAGTCCATTTGGTATTTCAGTAGGAAAAGCATATGCAAATTCATCAAATAAAGGTATAAGCAAATGGTGATCATGCAAAACAGATTCGGTTTCATCATTTAATAATAACAATTCTTTTGGTTCCAAAAATTCATATTGTTCACTTTTAAGTATAGGAATCAAAGAATGAAAATTGGTTAAAGTTGCTTGCAATTTAGAACTAGGGGCTGGTGTATAAGGAGCTAACGTGATTTTCTTATTATTTATAACAAACGTATGCGTATTTTTAAAGCCATCATGCACAACTTTTCTATCATATTGCCAAGGTCTTTCTAATAGAATATGACATGCATCCATAGGTATAACATCACAAACAAGACTCTCCTTATAATTATTACCAATTGAAAACGAAAGTTAAACTTGAGGGTTTACAGGAATACCTTTATTTTGATTCAACCATTGAATCATGTATGGCTCAGGATGTGGAGTAGTAGTGAGATTAAGTTTGTCCACCATAGTTTTGGAAGCCACGTTTGTGCAACTCCCTCCATCAATGATAAGAGAACATACCTTGCCTTTAACCGTGCACCTGGTGTAGAATATTGCTTTTCTTTGTTGGTTTGGTTCTTTGGCTTTGACCCCACTAAGAGCTCTCCGCATAACCAACAATTCCCCTTCATCCCCATAATGCGTTTCCTCATCAGGTTCATCATGGTCATAAAAATCCTCCTCGTTTTTGTACCAAGTTTAGGAGGAATTTGCTGGGTTATGATCTTCAAATGCATAGAAGAAGCCCCTGAATACTCACAGGTTGAAAACTAGAACCAAGAAGGGTGTTCTTGGCTTGTTCCAATCAGTCTTGATGACTAATTGTCCTTGGGAGGAACCTAAGACAATCCCTCTGAATTGCAAAGGCTCAACCCTCACACTTCTCACAGAAAAACTTGATTGTCTAATACAATGTAAGAGCCCCTTTATATAGGCTTCTAAACCACAGAAAAAATAACGGCTCTGTAAAAGCCCACGTGCCTAAACATATGCCACTTAAGAAAACAAAGGCAAACAGCTAAAACAAGCTAACAGAACCCTTTCTACAATTCTGTTGAACAGCCCACCTACAACATGTCTTCTAGACTTCTAGGTGGGTAAATAGGATGGTTCTTGGCCCTTGATGGCTAGGTCCATGTGCAGAGATGACGTTGCCAGCCTCAATTGGGTTCCAAGAGTTCAGGTCCAGGCTCAAGAGGTTCACCAAGGTCAGCTGCTCAGCAGGTTTCTCAAGTGTCCTGTTCCCAGTACCTTTGCTGGTGTTTTTGGTCCTAGCTTGTTCTTCTGGCCCAGCTAGTGGGTTTTGATGATCAACCCACTTAGTTAACCCTAGTCCAAGCCTGTCTAGACCTTTCCTTTGTGACTCCCTTGTTTCCCCAAGATTTGGTGCAGATGACTTAGTGAAAATAACTGTCTATTTTTTCAGAACTGGTATTTTCTGTCTTCTGGGGTCTTGGTCCCTTTTGTTAGTGCTGAGGCTGCTCAGGGATGATCCTTGCCCTATCACTGAGTCATTGTGGGTTACTTTTCCCCTTCTTCTGTTCACCCCAAGGATTGGTGCAGATGGGAAGCTTCTAATCAGTAGTGTTAGATCAGTTTGTTGTTGGGCTGCTGTTGTTGTGTCTGCATCAGCATCAGCTTCTGAACTTGGTTCATTCCCTCCTTCTTCAGGCAGAATTGTCCCCAATTCCTTGTCATCATAGTAGGGCCTTAGGTCTCCAACATTGAATATGGGGGATACTCCATAAGTGTCTGGGAGGTCCACCTTGTATGCATTGTCCCCATACTTGTCACTGATTTGGAAGGGTCCATCTGCCCTTGGCCTGAGTTTATTTTTCCTGAGAGCAGGAAATGTATCCTTCCTTAGGTGAATCCACACCCAATCACCAACATTGTAGGTTCTGGCTGAGTTGTTGGATCTGTTTGCTTTCTGCTGGTACTTTGCAGTTGTCTTATTGATGTTGTCCTGTATTTGCTGGTGGATTTTCAACATATTGTCAGCATGAGTCCTTGAATCTTTATTTGAGTCCACCCGCACAGGCAAATTCACAAGTGAGATAGGCAGCAAAGGGTTCATTCCATAGACACATTCAAAGGGTGAGAACCTAGTAGCCCAACTAGGACTTTTATTGTAGGCAAACTCTGCATGACAAAGCTTGAGGTCCCAATCCTTCAAATTTTTTTTGACTAAAGTCCTAAGGATTGAGCCTAGAGTTTTGTTAGTGACCTCTGTTTGCCCATCAGTTTGAGGGTGATGACAGGTGCTATACAAAAGCTTTGTGTCAAGCAGTCTCCATAGGGTGCTCCAAAAGGAGCTTAGGAATTTACTATCCCTGTCTGATACTATAGTTCTAGGGACCCCATGCAGCCTTATAATTTCTGTAAAGTATAGTTTGGCTATATGTCTAGCATCATCCACTTTGTTGCAGGCTATGAAATGAGCCATCTTGGAAAATCTGTCAACCACAACCATCACAGCATCCCTTCCCCTTTGTGTTCTTGGGAGGGCAACTATGAAATCCATGCTAACATGTTCCCATGGCTTTTGTGCAATAGGCAGAGGCTTGTACTCTCCTTTGAGAAAAGTGATTTTAGCTTTGATGCATGCCTCACATCTTAGGATCACCTTGCCTACTGTGCCTAACATTTTTGGCCAATAGAAGTGTTTAGCTAGCATATCTAAGGTCTTCTGGATGCCAAAATGTCCCCCCAAAGTGCCTTCATGTATCTTTTTTACTAACACTACCCTTAATGGGGTTTGAGGCACACACAGTCTGTTGTCTTTAAACAAGAAACCTTGTTGTATGCAGAAAGGTCCTTGTGGTTGTTGTTGACACTGCTGGTAAAGTGTGCTAAAGTCAGGGTCTGTAGGGTATAGCTCTTTAAGCATTTCAAAACCTAATACCTTGGCGTCTAGTATGGCCAGTAAGTGAGTCCTCCTACTTAGGGCATCAGCTACAACATTAGATTTACCAGTTTTGTATTTTACTACAAAGTTGAAGCTTTGCATGAATTCTACCCAGCTTGCATGTTTTGCACTCAATTTGCTTTGCCCACTAAGGTTCTTTAAGGATTCATGGTCTGAGTGAAGAACAAATGGTTGACCTTTGAGGTAATGTGCCCAATGTTCTAGGGCTCTCACAACAGCATATAATTCTTTGTCATAAGTGGAGTAGTTGACCCTACTTTTGTTGAATTTTTCACTAAAATACGCTATGGGTCTACCCTCTTGTATGAGCACAGCCCCTATACCAAAGTTGCTAGCATCACATTCAACTTCAAATGGTTTGCTGAAATCAGGTAATTTCAGAATGGGGGCGGGGGGGTTGCACATAACTCTTTAATGACCTCAAATGCTTGCTGTGCCTTTTCAGTCCAGTTGAACACACTTCCCTTGGTACAGTCTGTAATGGGTGCCATGATAGTGCTAAAATTTTTTATGAATCTTCTATAAAAGGATGCCACCCCATGGAAAGATCTGACCTGTGTGATGCTGGTTGGGGTAGGCCAGCTTCTTATGGCCTCTACTTTAGTTGGGTGAGCCTTGACACCTTGTCTACCCACTATGAACCTAAGAAAATACACTTCTTTCAAAAGGAAGGAGCACTTTTCTAATTTCCCAAAGAGCTGCTGTTGCCTTAGGACTGTGAACAGTTGTGTGAGATGGTTCAAGTGTGCCTCTACTGTCTTGCTGTAAACTAGGATGTCATCAAGGTATACCACTATGAATTTTCCCAAGAATGGTCTCAACACCTCATTCATTAACCTCATAAAGGTGCTAGGAGCCCCAGTCAGGCCAAATGGCATGACCAACCACTCATACAGCCTATATTTGGTTTTAAAGGTTGTCTTCCACTCATCTCCTTCCTTCATCCTAATCTGGTGGTACCCACTCCTTAGGTCTAGTTTGCTAAACCATTGGGAACCAGCTAACTCATCAAGCATGTCATCAATTCTTGGTATTGGGAATCTATACTTAATGGTGATGTTGTTCATACTTCTGCTATCCACACACATTCTCCAAGTCCCATCCTTTTTGGGCACTAGGAGTGTAGGCACATCACAAGGGCTCATACTCTCCCTCACATAACCCTTATCCATTAGCTCTTGGATCTGTTTTTGCAACTCCTTAGTCTTATCAGGATTGGTTCTGTATGCAGGTCTGTTAGGCAAAGATGATCCAGGTATTAGATCAATCTGGTGCTCTATCCCTCTGATGGGTGGCAGTCCCTGAGATAGCTCCTCTGGAAAAACATCAGCAAATCTTTCCAGTAGCTTAGTCATCCTAGGGTCTAAGGGTGTAACCTGGTCTAAGACTTCTTTGTTAAACAGTAAGAAGGCCCTCTCCCCTCTGTTGATTATCTTCTCACTCACCTTTCTACTGATCAGGGCAACATTGGTCTTGTTGGCCTGTGGTGGTAGTGTCCTGTGTGGTGGTAAGGGCATCAGGTCCTTGAGCTTCCCCTCATGCCTCACTGTGTACACATTGGTGTATCCATTGTGCATAGTTTTTTTTATCATGTTGCCATGGTCTGGCCAACAGGACATGGCAGGCTGTCATATCTAAGACATCACAGAGGACCTTGTCTGTGTAGGATCCTATAGCAAAGTGGACCAAGCATCTTTTTTTCACAAACCCACTGGCTTTGTTATCCAGCCATTTCAGTTTATAAGGGTGGGGGTGGTTCTTGGTTTCCAAGCCTAAGGTGTGCACTAGGTCTTTGCTGACACAATTGGACTCACTCCCTCCATCTATGATAAGGTCACAAACCTTATCCTTGATTCTGCATTTTGTCTGGAAGATGTTCTCTCTTTGGTCAGTAGGTTTCACCTAGGGGTTGCATGAAAATTCCTTCTGATCAGAAGGTTGTGATGGCCTGATTCAGGATAAACTTCTTCCCTATCCTCTTCTGAATCAGTGTCTCCTAGGGGTTCTACTTCCCCTTCATCATCAACCATGTAGGTCCCATCAGGGTCATCCTCACTAGTGCATGGTCCCTCTAATTCTTCCTTACCATTCCTATTTACTAACATGGACTTAGGTCTGTTCATGTCCCTAATCACATTCCATTCTTGTACTGTGAAGGCCCTAGCATTGGGACATTCACTCTTGATGTGTCCATGCCCATGGCATTTAAAGCACACCACTCCTTTAGGGTCCCTGGGTGTTCTGTCCCTTGGCATTGGTTTAAAGGGGGTGTTCTTGTCCTGGGTAGCAGGGGGATTAGTTACAGGTGTGGGGTTCATCCCAGTCTTAACAGGGGGGTTCCTAAAGGCTCTATTGTAAGTGCCACTAGGGATGGGTTTCTTCTTGGCATATCTATCTAAGGTCAGGGCTTGGTTGCAAGCTAGGCTGTAGGTCAGGTTGGGTGTTAATTCCAACTTCTTCCTCAGGTCTTCCCTCAACCCTCCCACAAACTTTCCCACTTTCATCTCCTCTGTCTCATTAGACTCACATAGGACAGATAACATCTCCAATTCTTGAATATATTCTGAGACAGATCAATTTTCCTGCCTAAGGGTGCCCCATTACATACACAGTTGCTGCTTATAGCTCTTAGGTACATATCTCCTTCTTAGGTGTTTCTTAAGTTTGTCCCAAGTATTGATCCTCTCCCTATCCTCCCTCCTTCTTTGCTTTTGCACTCCTTCTAACCAAACAGCAGCTAGTTTAGTTAGTTTGATTTTTGCAAACTTGAACTTTTGGTCTTGGGGGTGTCTTTGAATTCAAAATACCTTTCAAGATTGGCTTCCCAATCCATATACATCTCAGGGTTTTGTGATTGGCCATCAAATTCTGGCAAATCTAGCCTAAGTGTTCTGTCCTCAATGGGTCTGGCTACTTGGGGTGGGTGATTGTGCCTATCTTCCTGGGGTATAGTGTTATTGGCCACAGTGATGGCCAATTGCTGGACAATATTGGTGAGGAAATCGAATTTCTCCTCAAGGTTCATGTCATCATTATGGTAAAGGCAACAGCAGGCTGTTCAGAGTCCAAGAAGTGTTTTCTTGACCCTTGTGTTACTGGTGCTGCAAGCAATAAGAGTAGGTATAAAAATAAAAAAATAATGTCCCAGGAGATGAATTATCCCCTGGTTGCAGAGTATAGAGGATTACCTGGTTATCCCACAGTAGAATGCACAATGTTGAAACAAATCTGGTGAACAGATGCCTTACCAGGAAGTTTGGATTGCTGTGTGCCACGAAATTTCCTCCTCCTTGGCTGATGAATTGCAAGCCAACCTTGCTCTGATACCAAGTTGCACCAAGTTTGGGAGGAATTTGCTGGGTTATGATCTTCAAATGCACAGAAGAAGCCCCTGAATACTCACAGGTTGAAAATTAGAACCAAGAAGGGTGTTCTTGGCTTGTTCCAATCAGTCTTGATGACTGATTGTCCTTGGGAGGAACCTAAGACAATCCCTCTGAATTGCAAAGGCTCAACCCTCACACTTCTCACAAAGATCTCTTGATCTTGGAGAAGGATGAATCCTTTCTTGATGAAGATTGCCTCACAATCTCTCAAAAAACAGAAACTGAAAATACTTGCCAAAACTAAGCAATGACTGAAAAATGCATATGAATTAAAACTCTATTGTCTAATACAATGTAAGAGCCCCTTTATATAGGCTTCTAAACCACAGAAAAAATAACGGCTTTTTAAATGCCCACGTGCCTAAACATGTGCCACTTAAGAAAACAAAGGCAAACAGCTAAAACAAGCTAACAGAACCCTTTCTGCAATTCTGTTGAACAGCCCACCTACAGCATGTCTTCTAGACTTCTAGGTGGGTAAATAGGATGGTTCTTGGCCCTTGATGGCTAGGTCCATGTGCGGAGATGACGTTGCCAGCCTCAATTGGGTTCCAACAGTTCAGGTCCAGGCTCAAGAGGTTCACCAAGGTCAGCTGGTCAGCAGGTTTCTCAAGTGTCCTGTTCCCTGTACCTTTGCTGGTGTTTTTGGTCCTAGCTTGTTCTTCTGGCCCAGCTAGTGGGTTTTGATGATCAACCCACTTAGTTAACCCTAGTCCAAGCCTGTCTAGACCTTTCCTTTGTGATCCCTTGTTTCCCCAAGATTTGGTGCAGATGACTTAGTAAAAATAACTGTCTGTTTTTTCAGAACTGGTATTTTCTGTCTTCTGGGGTCTTGGTCCCTTTTGTTAGTGCTGAGGCTGCTCAGGGATGATCCTTGCCCTATCACTGAGTCATTGTGGGTTACTTTTCCCCTTCTTCTGTTCTCCCCAAGGATTGGTGCAGATGGGAAGCTTCTGATCAGTAGTGTTAGATCAGGTTGTTGTTGGGCTGCTGTTGTTGTGTCTGCATCAGCATCAGCTTCTGAACTTGGTTCAGTTTTCCTCTTGATCATCATCACATTCAACCAGATTTACCATTTTGCGAGTTGGGCATTCGGATGAAATATGTCCTAAGTTTTGACACTTAAAACATATTCTAGCATTGGATGAATTTGCATTGATTTGAGGTATATTTAAAGTGGTTTGGGGCTGTCTTGATTGATTATTTCTAAAAGGCCTGGTTTCTTGCGTATTGGGTTTAGAATAGGAGTTAGAAATGTTCTTTTGAAATGAATTCACATTGCTAGTTTTGGATGAAGTAAAATGTGAGGTTTCCTTCATTCTATTCATTAGTTGTCTATCCACTTTATGAGCAAGACTAATTAAATCATCAAGGCTAGTGTATGGTTGCAATTCAACTATGTTTCTGATTTTTGGGTCTAAACCATTTAAAAATCTTACCAATGTTTGATGATCATCCTCCTTAAGGTTGCACCTCATTATCATTGTCTCGAATTCTCGACCATACTCTTCTACACTTTTGCCATCTTATTGAAGGTACTGCAGCTTGGTAAAGCTTTCTTGCATATAGTATGAAGGAAGAAATTTCTCCTTCATTTGCTTTCTCATTTTCTCCCACGACTTGATTTTATCTTTTCCTCACGTTCTCTTTTGGCACACTTGCTAGCCCACCAAATAGAAGCATATTTTCTTAATTTTAAAGCAACAATTTTTACCTTTCGATCCTCATCCGTGTTCTTGTAATCAAAAGTTCTTTCAGCAGTCCTCAAGCATTCAAGAAATTCATCTCCATCTAACCTCCCTTCGAATTCTGGAATATCTACCTTAAGATCATTTCCACGATGTATAGGCCTTGTGACTTTGGAAATTTCAGATTCATCATCATCTCCACCATCCCTCATAGTGCGTTTCAAATGCAGATATGCTTTGAGTTGTTCTTGAAGGTATTTTATTGTGGCGCCTTGTTCAGCAACGATTCTGTCCAGATTCCTTGGTTCTTCTTCACCACTTTGAGACATCTTTTATGAATGAACGGAATTAAGGCGCTAGGAGAGTAGCCTTGGCTCTGATACCAAGATGATATAGGTTGGCTATGTCTCGAAACACAGCCAGTTATAAACACACGTTTTAGATTTGCTGTTCGTCAAACTGAAATATTTTTGTATGATTTTTTTGTGAGTTTGTAACAAGAAAACTAAAAGGGATATGTTGAAAAAGATCAACTAAAAAATGGCTGAACCAAAGGTTTTAATTCGATACAGAAAAATCACCACGAATTAAAGACAATGAGCTCCTAAGAACACATTCAATCTTTAGCCAAAAGAATGAAAAGCATAGGAACTTCAAGTACTAAAACTAATCCAAGTTAAAGTAATTGCAAAGAAAAGAACAAGAGAATTGCTCAAAGGTTGTTATAAAATTAATCAAAAATCAGTTGCTTAACCAGCCATTACAAAGCTTATTTAAACTAAAAGACTAATTAGCAAGAAAGGAGAAGATACAATTCAGAATGTTGCTAACGGCTATATTTGCTAGAATAAAAAAATGTCCTTGAAATATTTGGGTTGAAATACTCCTTTGATTAATCTTCTAAGAATGTTGTTGCAATATGTTGCAATATTCTGGACGGAATTTTGCACTCTAACGGCTCCAAGATCTCTTAAGTATATTGAGCAATATTTGGCTGAATAATCTTCAACGGCTCTCCAAGATATTCTAAGTATATTGAGCAATATTTGGCTGAATAATCTTCAACGGCTCTCCAAGATATTCTCAATATTTGGCTGAATATTTTGCAACGGCTCTAAGATGTTTTGCAATTATCTTCAAATGATCTTCCCTTCTATGATGATTCTGGAATAACACTTGGCTGGTTGTTTGTGTGTTTTAATGGGCTTGGAACTTTGAGCAAAAATAAAATACTAGACTCAAAAAGAAAAAGTACAACTCGACTAACTAAACATGAGAAATGATTAAGCTTGATCCTAAACCTGGCTTAATCTTTCTAAGACTTTGATTTAAAAAAACATGAAAATTAAATACTAAGATAAACGACTAAAAATTACTAGAAAAATAATAAAAGACTAAAAACGACTCAAACAAGAGACTTAGTGAACCATATGAGGATGGTTCAAGCCCTAATGCACATGAGTCAAACCCTAATTCACTGACAGCAGTCAACAAAAGCCACAGAGAACAGAAGGGAACAAAACCTCAAAATCAGCAAGGAAATTGGGCTTATTCCACTGCACCAAATCTTCCTGAGCGCAAAACCATGGACCCCTAGGCCTAGGTTGGAACTAGCAAAGGGTTAGCATCGATCAAGGTGGTGGGCAACGATTGAAAGTAACAACTTGAACCTTGTATTTTTGCTTTGTTTCTGATTTTAAATAAGTGCACATGTATGGCACGTGGGGTATTTTAGGCTAATCTTATATCAAACCCCAAGATGAGCGTTAGTTAGTTAAGAGGAGCCTATATAAAGAGGCCTCTTGTATTGTAAAACGGACTTTTGGAAATTCAATCAGCATTTTTCTGTTTTTTTCAAACATTATTGTTTGTGTGAGTTTGTGAGTGAAGCAAACTCCTCCCTTGTGATTTGTGAGTGAAGCAAGTCTGAGGGATCCCTTCTCAAGACTTGGGTGAGTGAAGCCTAAGCCTGAGTTTGGGTGATACACCTTGAGGGTGAGTGAAGCCTTCATTGTGGATCAGGCAGTTCAGGGCCTGAAATTCAAGAACCTGCTTCTTGAAGCCCTTTCGTGTTTTCTGTGTGAGTATTACTGAGGCCCACCAAGCATTGTACCAGCAGGATTGTCATCTGTGCAACATCAAGGACCCAACACCCCCTTGCATGTTCCACTTAGTTTGTGACTACCAAGTTAAATGATGATTTGTCATTTGGACCTTGTATTTGAGCATTGTCCATTTGATGTATCATGACGTTAATCTTGGCTTGCACATGAGAACTAGATGTAGGTGATCCTACATCATTATTGATCATTGTTCATTGCTAATCGTTCATTGTTAATTGGACCTTTTTAATAGTTGATAGTTTATTCATTGTTCATTGTTAATCGTTCATGGATCAGTGATCCTTGTTCATTGTTCATCGTTCATTGTTCTTTGTTATTTGATCCTTTTTCGTTGTTCATCGTTTAAATTTCATAGATCATTGATCCTTGTTCATCATTAATTGTTTATCGTGCATTGGTCAATGATCATTAATCCTTGTTCATTAGTCATCTTTTAGTGTTCATCGTTCATTGTTCATTGATCCTTGTTCATTTTTTATAATCCATTGCTCATTGTTCATTATTAATAATTCATTGGTCATTGTTCATCATTCATTGTTCATTGTTCGTTGCTCATTGTTCACCGTTCATTGTCCGTTAATCAAAGATCCTTGTTCATTGTTCATCTTTCAATATTCATTGATCATGGATCCTTATTCATCATTCATTGTTCATCGTTAATAGATCATTGATCATTAATCCTCGTTCCTTGTTCATCACTCATTGTTCATTGCTCATCATTCTTTATTCATTGATCATGGATCCATGTTCATTGTTAATCATCATTGTTCGTTTTGATCATTGATCATTGATCCTTGTTCATTGTTAATCATTAATCACTCATTGTTCATTGTTCTTTATTTATTGATCCTTGTTCATTTCTCATCGTTCATTGTTAATTGAACATTTTTAATAGTTGATAGTTTATTCATTGTTCATTCTTAATCGTTCATGGATCATTGATCCTTGTTCATTGTTCATCGTTCATTAATCTTTGTTATTTGATCCTTTTTCATTGTTCATCGTTCAAATTTCATAGATCATTGGTCCTTGTTCATCATTCATTGTTTATCGTGCTTCGTTCAATGATCATTAATCCTTGTTCATTAGTCATCATTTAGTGTTCATCGTTCATTGTTCATTGATCCTTGTTCATTGTTTATAATCCATTGCTCGTTGTTCATTATTAATAATGCATTGGTCATTTTTCATCATTCATTGTTTATTGTTCATTTTTCATTGTTCATTGTTCACCGTTCATGGTCCGTTAATCAAAGATCCTTGTTCATTGTTCATCTTTCAAGATTCATTGATCATGGATCCTAATTTATCATTCATTGTTCATCGTTAATAGTTCATTGATCATTAATCCTTGTTCCTTGTTCATCACTCATTGTTCATTGCTCATCATTATTTATTCATTGATCATGGATCCATGTTCATTGTTAATAATCATTGTTCGTTTTGATCATTGATCATTGATCCTTGTTCATTGTTAATCATTAATCACTCATTGTTCATTGTTCTTTATTCAATGATCCTTGTTCATTGCTCATCGTTCATTGTTAATTGAACCTTTTTAATAGTTGATAGTTTATTCATTGTTCATTGTTAATCGTTCATGGATCATTGATCCTTGTTCATTGTTAATCGTTCATTAATCTATGTTATTTGATCCTTTTTCATTGTTCATCGTTCAAATTTCATAGATCATTGATCCTTGTTTATCATTCATTGTTTATCGTGCATTGTTCAATGATCATTAATCCTTGTTCATTAGTCATCATTTAGTGTTCATCGTTCATTGTTCATTGATCCTTGTTCATTGTTTATAATCCATTGCTCATTGTTCATTATTAATAATACATTGGTCATTGTTCATCATTCATTGTTCATTCTTCATTGTTCATTGTTCACCGTTCATTGTCCGTTAATCAAAGATCCTTATTCATTGTTCATCTTTCAATATTCATTGATCATGGATCCTTATTCATCATTCATTGTTCATCGTTAATAGATCATTGATCATTAATCCTTGTTCCTTGTTCATCACTCATTGTTCATTGCTCATCATTCTTTATTCATTGATCATTAATCCATGTTCATTGTTAATCATCATTGTTCATTTTGATCATTGATCATTGATGCTTGTTCATTGTTATTCTTTAATCACTCATTGTGAAACAAATATGGATGTTTCAAGATTCATGTTTTCAACATTTCAATGCATCACAAAAAGACAAGAAGATAACAGCTCACATATGGTGAACAACTGACCTTGGGAGCCACCTTCAGAACAAATGAATGCGTGCTTGAAGGCTCCAAGGGTATTTCTGGAATCCTTACATATGGGACTTACTTTAAGGGTCCAATACCACTGCTAAACATCATTGGAGGACCATTAGAAATAAGACTCAAGGTCCCCTGGTCAATTGAAGAAGATAAAAGAACAAATAATTGCACATGAGAAAACATGTGACCAGCTGGACTGATATTGGGAGTGGATTCTTCCAATACAGCACAACCTTGCAGAACACCCCTTAATCTTCAAGAGGCTCACAATAAAAAAGCCCCAAACAGCTCACAGAAGTGCCCTGGGGACAGGTCAATGTGCTGAGGCAGTTCTTGAATGGGATGACTGAGTTCTTGAATGAACTAAGGCACCCTATTCCCTTATCCATAACCAAGACTACTCTGGGTTATGTCAAGTCTTTAGTCTTGCACTACTCAAGACTTCTTGAATGATCACACACACTCAAGGCAAACAAATGAAGAAAACTCAAATGCTGAAAATAATATTGAAATCTGAAAAGTGGTTTGTTTGTACAAAATGAGCCATATATATAGGCTTTGATAGACTAATTACAACGGTCATAAAGAAGACATAATCCTAGCTATAAGTTCTAATTAGTCACGTGCTAAGTCATGTGACAACTTAAAACACAAAACAGAAAAGGTTAAAAGGTTAACAAATTAGCACAGACTCTTCCTTCTGTTTATCTGTCAGGCAGGCGACCTTTAGTCTGGTCTCCAGGGTTCTTGGTGGACATGTAGGACGGTCCTACCCCCCAGGTGGCTAGGTCCATGTGCAAAGATGTCAGTTCCACCTTCTTCCCACCTTAGGTCCTTTAGTTCTGAGCTCCAGCTAGGCACCAAGGTCGGGTGGTACACAGATTAATCCGAAGTGTCCTACAACCTGTACTTTTGGGCTTCTGGTCCCATGTCTGCCTTTTCAGCTGTATCCTTGCACTCTTCTTGATTGGTAAGTGAGGTTAGGATGTTCCTTGACTCATCCATGCCCTTGACCCATGTTGAATGCCCAGCATCTGGGTTTGGTGCAAGTGTTTTACACAGACAGTCTTCTGACAACTGCCCTGTAGTTTCTGAACCTATGGGAATTGGTTCATTCCCCCCTTCTTTAAAGGAAATTTCCCTCAATTTGGTATCCCCTAAGTAAGGGGTGAGATCTCCAATGTTGAAGGTTGGGGAGATGCCATGACCTTTTGGTAGGTCTACTTTGAAGGCATTGTCACCATACTATTCAATGATCTGATATGGCCCAACTGCTCTGGGCATCAGTGTGTTCTTCCTGAGCTTGGGGAACCTCTCCTTCCTGAGATGAATCCACACAAAATCACCCACCTGCAGCTGCTTAGTTCCTATTAATCCTTTGTTGATCCTATGCTGGTATCTCATGTTTGACTGCACTATGTTATCATGCACCTGTTTGTGTATCCTTAGCAGGTTCTCTGCTTGTGTTTGAGCATTAGGGTTAAACCTGTCATTGATGGGGAGATCACTTAGTGTAAATGGTAGTAAAGGGTTCACCCCATACACACACTCAAAAGGGGAGTGTTTAGTACTACAGCTAGGGCTCCTGTTGTATGCAAACTCTGCATGACAGAGCTTCACATCCCAATCTCTGATGTTCTGTTTGATTAGGGACCTAAGTAAAGACCCTAAGGTGTTGTTGGTCACTTCAGTTTGCCCATCAGTCTGGGGGTGATGAGAAGTGCTGAAACATAGCCTTGTGCCAAATAATTTTCACAAGGTGCTCCAGAAAGTGCTGAGGAACTTGCTGTCCCTGTCTGATACTATGGTTTTAGGAACACCATGCAACCTTACTATTTCAGCAAAGTACAACCTTGCCACACTCTGTGCATCTTCAACCTTAGTGCAAGCTATGAAGTGGGCCATTTTTGAAAATATGTCCACTACTACCATGATTGCATCCTTGCCCCTTTGTGTCCTAGGTAGGGCCACTATAAAATCCATACTCAAATGCTCCCAAGGCCTTTGTGCTATAGGTAAGGGTTTGTATTCTCCCCTGTGGAAGACTAGCTTAGCTTTTATGGAGGTCTCACACCTAAGCACATGTTTACCTACAGTCCCCAGCATCTTTGGCCAAAAGAAATGCTGATTCAGGATGTCTAGGGTTTTCTGAATCCCAAAGTGTCCTGCTAACCCCTCTTCATGTGCTTCTTTCACTAGCAGTAACCTCAGAGGCAGTTTAGGTATGCACAGTCTGTTTTTGTTGAACAAAAACCCTTGTTGAATGTAGTAAGTGCCATTAGGTTCATTTAGGCAACTTAGATAAATATCCCTAAAATCCTCATCAGTTGCATAATATTCCTTGATCATTTCAAAGCCTAGGATTTTAGACTCTAATAGGGCTAGGAGGTGTTGCTTTCTGCTCAATGCATCAGCAACTACATTGGTTTTTCCTGTTTTGTACTTAGCCACAAAGTCAAAGGTCTGTAAGAATTCAACCCACCTAGCATGCTTAGGGGTTAATTTCTTCTGCCCATGAATGTATTTGAGAGACTCATGGTCAGTGTGTAAGACAAAGGGTTGAGCCCTTAAGTAATGTGACCAGTGCTCAAGTGCCCTAACTAAAGCATAAAATTCTTTATCATATGTGGAGTAGTTGAGCCTACTTTTGTTGAGTTTTTCACTAAAGTAGGCTATGGGTCTACCCTCTTGCAACAAAACAGCACCTATCCCTGTCCCACTAGCATCACATTCCACCTCAAAGGGGTGGTTGAAATCAGGGAGCTTCAAAACAGGAGCCTCACACATGGCTGCCTTGATTTGTTCAAACGCCTTCTGTGCCTTTGGTGTCCATGTGAAATGGCCTTTCTTTGTACATTCAGTAATGGGGCTCATCACAGTGCTAAAGTTTTTGATGAACCTTCTGTAGAAAGAAGCCAAGCCATGGAAGGATCTCACATGGGTGATAGTGGTAGGTATGGGCCAATCCTGGATAGCTTCTACCTTCCCTGGGTCTGGTTTAATTCCCTCCTTCCCCACCAAGAAGCCTAAGAAGTTCACTTCTGTCATAAGGAATTGACATTTCTCAAGCTTGGCATACAACTTCTGTTCTCTCAACCTCTCTAGCAGCTTCCTAAGGTGTCCTAGGTGCTGGTCAAGGTCAGTGCTGTATACTAAAATGTCATCTAGATATACTACCACAAACTTGCCCAAAAAGGGCCTCAGGACCTCAGTCATGAGTCTCATGAAGGTACTGGGTGCTCCTGTAAGTCCAAAAGGCATAACCATCCATTCATAGAGTCCATACTTGGTTTTGAAAGCGGTCTTCCACTCATCCCCTACCCTCATTCTAATCTGATGGTAGCCACTTCTTAGGTCAAGTTTACTAAACCACTGTGCACCATACAACTCATCCATGATATCATCTATCCTTGGTATTGGGAACCTGTACTTAATGGTGATGTTGTTGATGCTTCTACTGTCCACACACATCCTCCAGGTTCCATCCTTTTTTGGAACAAGAAGGGTGGGAACAGCACAGGGGCTAAGACTCTCCCTTACAAGTCCTTTGTCCAATAGCTCCCTAACCTGTCTCTGTAACTCTTCAGCCTCCTTAGGGTTTGATAAGTGCAATTATTTGCACTTATCCGTGTTCATTTTACGCTCCTTAATTGTAGTTTTAGTGGGTTTTTAGGTATATTTGTAGTGTTTTGTGTACATTTTGTCTCTTGAGGTCAATTCCATGTTTTATGTGATTTTTGAGGCAAAATCGGAGTTTTTAGGTACATTTCGGAGTTATAAGAGGGTGAAGGCTTGGAGAAATAGCCTAAGACCCCTTGCCAAGTGAAGAGACCGGGCCACAAGCTAGTCCCGATGAGGAGAAGGCAAGAAAAGTGGAGAAAAGTGCAACAAAAAGGCCAAGCGACGAGCCATTTCATGTGCACCGCTCGTCGCACATTAATCAGCATTATTTATTGGCATGTCGTAGCAAAGCGACGAGTCGTCGCTCCTTATGCGCCGCTCGTCGCCAATTCGTGCAATTATTGATGATTTTGCCGTAGCGGAGCGACGAGTCGTCGCCCCATAAGCGACGCTCGTCGCCTTATCCGTAGCAGCAGCGATGATTTCTCCAGCAGATGAGCAACGATCGTCGCCCTATAAAGCGCCGCTCGTCGCCTTTCTTAATCCGAGCATTATTTTGACGGTTTTCTTCCAATTTTTGGAACCACTTTATATAGTGGCAGTTATTTTTCTTGTAGGGGGCAGATTTTAGTTTCAGTTTTAAATTTCCTGTAACTTTCCTTTGAGTTTTTCTTAGTTTTTCTTTCAATTAACCTTTGAAGAACCATTGTAGCATTTGATTTCGGCACTTCAGTTTATGTTATTTTCTCGTTCCGTAAGTTTCGTTGTTTCATTATCTCTTTTTACATTATTGTCTATTGTTTGTTGTATGTTTTCTATGATCATGGCTAGTGAGTAGTTTCTTTATCTAGGGTTAGGGTGAAATCCCTAATTCGAAGCATGGATTGATATTTTATTGATTGATTGTGTGCGATTTGAGTCGATGATTGAACCTACGCTTAATGAGTCTTGATTTAAATATCTTTGTTAGCCTTTTCAATAGAACGGAAGTTTGAGGATTGGTTTAACTTAGGATTGAGATATTTTTTAAACTTAATGAGTCTTGATTTAAATATCTTTGTTAGCCTTTTCATTTGTAATAGTTATGAAGCGAAGCTTGAGACTAATTAGATCACGTTCTCTCATATTTATGGCTCAATTTCATACAATCATGAAAGTGATTGAATTTCATGTTAGAATTGGTGATACCCATCCTAGTGTCTTTCATATCATTGTTATACATCATTTTTATTATTGTCTTAGCTTTTGCATCTTAGGATTAGAACATCATCTTACACCTTTTGTTTAACCCTTGTCTTAGCTAGTCATAAACATACAATTTGGAATTATTAAGCCTCCTTGTGTTGAGCCACTATCGCAGCTGCGTTAAATAAAATTTGCTCATCAAGTTTTTGGCGCCGTTGCCGGGGAGGCGACCATAATTCTCTTTTTTGTTTTGTTTGTTGATTTGCTTAGACAGTTGCTTGTTGTCCCCACACCTTTGGCTCTCTTGTCTCTGAATGCCCAGGCGAACTCGATCTCTTGAACGGTTTGACCCCGAGATTGAGGCCACCGTCCGTAGACTGAACGCAGACCGACTTAGGAGACTTAGGCAACAACAAGACAACATGGCCAATAATGCTAACCGATCCTTTGGCCAAATGGGTGCGCCCACGCTCACCCAAACTGCCATACCTTGCATAGTCAAACCGGACTTCGGGACTGAGAATTTCGAGCTTAAACCCCATCTCATTCAAATGATTGAGAGGAACCAATTTGGCGGTCACCCAAGTGAAAGTCCACACGACCATATAGCTGACTTCATAGAGAGATGTGACACCATTACCGCCAAAGATTTGTCCATGGAGGCGGTGAGGATGCGGCTTTTCCCTTTCAGTTTGAAGGATAAAGCCAAGTCCTGGCTCAAATCCGAACCAGCAGGTATATATACGACCTGGGAGGCTCTAGCTAATGGCTTCTTAGCCAAGTTCTACCCTCCTAGGAAGACATCCCAAATTCGGACTCAGCTGCAAACATTCAAGCAGCAGCCTTTCGAGTCCTTTTATGAGGCATGGGAGAGGTTTAAGGACCTTCAGATTAGTTGTCCTCACCATGAGATACCCAACTGGTTACTTGCTCAGTCCTTCTATGGAGGATTGTTTGATGAACACAAATCGTCGATCAACGCCGCATGTGGCGGTGATATGGATTCTAAGATCCCAGAGGATCTCCTACGACTCTTTGAGACTATGGCTAAGAATAGCCACTCTTGGAGTAATGAGAGAGGTCCAGTAGCCCAGGGTAATGTTGCAGAATCTGAGACCATCAAAGCTCTCACCAAGCAGATAGCCAACCTTACTGAACAGGTGGCTAAGGTAAGTATGGTAAGTTCTTCATCTTCCAACTCTAATGCTAATAATTCTTCTGTTGCTTGTGATACCTGTGGTGCTCCAGGTCACTGTTCGAATGCTTGCCCCCAAGTTTACGAGGAGGCAAACGCTCTGTACAGTAAACCTCCTGGAGACCCACATGCTAACCGTTTCAATGCAGGATATAAGCACCCAAATCTATCCTACTCTAGCACCAACGTGCTAAACCCACAGCACATACAGGCTCCATTTCAGCAACCACCTCCGTACAAGCAATACGCTCACCCCCCTCAACCTAACCTTAGGACTGAGGTCGATGAGTTGAAAGGCATTGTGCGGAATCATATTCAGAACAGTGTCACCCACATGAAATTTCTGGAGACACAACTGGCTCAAATAGCACAGCAGCTAAATACTCGGGCCCCCAATCAATTCCCGAGTCAACCAGAGCCTAAGGGCAAGGAGCCAGATCAGTCAGTTAATGCAATTACCACTCGAAGTGGTAAGACACTAGTTGATCCACCCCTAGTGCAGGTATCTTCTGAAAAACTAGTGACTACCAATGATGTTATTTCTGATGATTTGACTGCTGGAAAATTTGTTGTTGATTATGGTGTTGTTGTTGATGATTCTGTCCATAAGGATAATGAGAATGCCACCGACACCGTGACTAATGAGAAACATGATAAATCAAAGCCCACGGTCACCGACATTCTAATAAAGCATGTACCATTTCCCCAAAAATTGGCGCGTGCCAAGTTAGAAAAGAAATACGGGAAGTTTCTCAAGTTGCTTAAAAACGTGTCCATTGAACTTCCGTTCTTGGATGCGATGTCCGAGATACCGACTTTCCCAAAGTTTCTTAAAACCCTTTGTTCCAATGAGCGAAAGCTAGATGAGATTGTGCAGATCTCTAAGGAGGTTAGCGTTAACGCCTTTATGGTGGGAAACTTGCTCTAAACTAGCTGACCCAGGAAGTTTTAGCATTCCCGTAACTGTAGGAAATGTGTCAGTGGACCGAGCCTTATGTGACCTAGGTGCAAGTGTGAGCTTAATGCCATATTCCATGTATAAGAGACTCCGCTACGTGAACGAGCTAACCCCTACTAGGATGACCTTGCAGTTAGCCGACCGTAGTATTGTGTACCCCAAGGGAATTTTGTCTGATGTCGCTTTAAAGATAGGCAAGTTGGTTGTGCCTTGTGATTTTGTTATCATGGACATTCCCGAGGATGTCAAGACTCCAATCATATTAGGGAGACCATGTCTTGCGACCGCTAGTACCCTAATCGATGTAGCTAGGGGTAAGCTTGTTATGAGCGTAGGAGAAGAGAAAGTTGAATTTGCTATACGAGATGTTTTAAGTGCCCCTGTCCCGAGTGAATCTATGTTTTTGCTTGATATATGCGATGATCTACCTCTTGCGTCTACATGGGACCGCAAGGTCGATATCCTCCAATCCTTTCTTGAAGAAACGGAGGTAGACAACGCCGAGGTAATGGGATGGGAAGACTCTTTTAAGAGTATGTATGTTGAGGATTCAGATTTGGAATTGTGCAATGAAGTGCTGCAGGTACATGAACTTGAGCGGGCGATGGAAGCAAGTGAGGAGAGTTCCACGCCTCCTGAGGTAGAACTGAAAACTCTCCCTCCTGATCTGAAATATGCTTTCTTAGGTGCTGATTCCACCTACCCTATTATTGTGAGCAGTGCGCTCAACGACACCGATTTAGAACGCTTGGTCAATTTGGTCCGTAAGCACCGCAAAGCTATTGGCTATACCATAGATGACATTAAGGGAATCAGCCCTTCTGTTTGCACCCACAGGATAAATCTTGAGACCGACGCCAGTCCTTCCATCGAGGGACAACGGCGACTGAACCCGAACATGAAAGAGGTCGTTAAAAAGGAAGTTCTTAAATTGCTAAACGCGGGGATCATCTACCCTATCTCTGATAGTAAGTGGGTATCCCCCGTACAGGTGGTCCCTAAGAAGGGAGGCATGACCGTCATCCAAAATGACAAAAATGAGCTGATACCGACCCGAACCGTGACCGGATGGCGCATGTGCATAGACTATAGGAAGTTGAATAAGGCGACCCAAAAAGACCACTACCCCATTCCATTCATAGACCAGATGCTCGAGAGGTTGGCTAACCACTCCCACTTCTGCTATTTGGACGGGTATTCTGGATTTTTTCAAATCCCAGTTCACCCCGACGACAGGGAGAAGACGACATTTACTTGCCCATACGGCACCTTTGCATACCGAAGGATGCCATTCGGGCTATGTAATGCACCCGCCACCTTTCAGAGATGCATGATTAGTATTTTTTCAGAGTTTATTGAACGTTGTATGGAGGTTTTTATGGATGACTTCTCTGTGTACGGCAACTCCTTTGATGACTGTTTGGCAAACCTCGAAAAGGTGCTTGCCCGTTGCGAAGAAGTCAATTTGGTCCTTAATTGGGAAAAGTGTCATTTCATGGTCCACCAAGGTATTGTTTTGGGACATTTAGTGTCCAATCGGGGCATTGAGGTTGATAAAGCTAAGATAGAGGTCATAGAGAAGCTGCCCCCTCCAATCAATGTGAAGGGGATTCGCAGTTTTCTCGGGCATGCGGGTTTCTATAGGAGATTCATACCGGACTTTTCCAAAGTAGCCCGACCTCTGACCGAGCTTTTGGCCAATGATGTGCCATTTGTTTTCACTAATGATTGTCTACATGCATTTGAAAAGTTGAAACAGGCTCTTATTTCAGCACCAATCATCCAACCACCGGATTGGAACTTGCCCTTCGAACTCATGTGCGATGCTAGTGACTATGCAGTCGGGGCGGTGCTAGGACAAAGGAAAGATGGCAAACTACACGCCATTTACTACGCCAGCAAAACCTTAAATGAAGCCCAGGTTAACTATGCCACGACAGAGAAAGAGTTGTTGGCCATGGTCTATGCGTTAGAGAAGTTTAGATCCTATCTAATAGGATCTAAAATCATAGTACATACAGACCACGCCGCGCTCAAGTTCCTAATGAATAAGAGAGATGCTAAACCTAGGCTGATAAGGTGGATCTTATTGCTCCAAGAATTTGACATCGAAGTGGTCGACAAAACAGGAACGGAGAATTCCGTCGCCGATCATCTATCCAGACTCGTGTTGGATGAGGTGTCAGGTACGCCTGACATTAATGACTCCTTCCCAGATGATCTACTGATGAGCATTACCGATGTAGAGCAAACACCATGGTTCGCTGATATAGCGAACTATCTTGCTAGCGGAGTATTACCCACCGGTCTATCTTCTCACCATCAAAAGAAGTTCATGCGAGAGATCCGATACTACTACTGGGATGACCCGCTCTTATTCCGATCCTGCGCAGATGGTATGTTGCGTCGTTGCATCCCAGATTCTGAGGTATGTTCCGTTATCCAACACTGCCATGACCTACCCTGTGGTGGTCATGCAGCTGCTTCCAAGACCTCTTCCAAGGTCCTCCAATGTGGCTTTTATTGGCCCACTCTCTTTCGAGATGTGCAGGCCTACGTCAAGACATGCGACCGTTGCCAAAGGGTTGGCAATCTCCCTAAGGCCAACGCTATGCCCATGTCCCCCATTCTAGCTGTTGACATATTTGATGTGTGGGGTATCGACTTTCAAGGCCCATATCCCTCCTCCTTTGGAAACAAGTATATATTGGTTGCTGTTGATTACGTTTCCAAGTGGGTGGAGGCAATCGCCACTAGGACTAATGATGCGCGAGTAGTAACCAAGTTCTTCAAAAAAGTCATATTTCCTCGTTTTGGTTGCCCGTGCATTATTATAAGCGACAATGGAACACACTTTATAGAACATAAATTTGAGTCGCTTCTTAGGAAGTATGGGGTGCTACATCGTTTTGCTCTACCTTATCACCCCCAAACTAGTGGTCAAGTGGAGGTATCTAATAGAGAGATTAAGGTTATCCTAGAGAAAACTGTCCATAAATCCCGCAGAAATTGGTCTGACAAGCTTGATGACGCCCTTTGGGCCTATAGGACAGCTTTCAAGACCCCGATAGGGACTACGCCTTTTAGGCTCATCTACGGGAAACACTGTCATCTCCCCGTGGAGTTAGAGCATAGGGCTCATTGGGCAGTTAAGACTCTTAATTTTGACCTTAAAGCTGCAGGTAGTAAGAGATTGTTAGATATGAATGAGCTAGATGAAATCCGTCTGGATGCCTACGAAAGTGCCTTGCTTTACAAAGAAAAGACCAAAAGATGGCACGATCAAAGGCTTACCAGACGTGAGTTTAAGGTTGGAGACCTAGTGCTTGTGTATAACTCTCGACTGAAATTCTTTGCTGGAAAGTTGAAGTCTAAATGGTCGGGACCGTTTAAAGTTGTGCATGTTTTTCCTAATGGCCCGATTGAAGTACAAGGGCCGACCACTACATTCAAGGTGAGTGGTCACCGAGCTAAGCATTATTACGTGGGGGAGCCAATTGAAGGCTCCGATGTGCTATATGTGGAACCCATCTGAAGGGGGTGAATCACGTCGAGCTACCGACGTTAAACAAAGCGCTTGCGGGAGGCAACCCGTGTTTTCGTAGCTTAGCTTTTAATAATTTTAATAATTTTCTTGTTTTTGTGCTTTTTCATGTTTGTTATGTGTGTAGGTATTGAAAAAAACAAACAAACAAAACACGAAAAGGAGAAAGGAGCAAAGTCGAGGCGGCGCAGTGGTTCTTACTGAGCGGCGTCGCGGAATTTTGAAGAATTCATCACGAATGTGCGTAGTGGCGGCAGTTTAAGCCCTCAGCGGCGATTAAACTATTTTCAAAGAATTATTGCGAATGCCGAAGCTAGGCGACGACTCGTCGCACCCCTGAGCGCCGCGCGTCGCTCTGCGGAATCTCGAAATGGCAGGCTTTTTCGAATTGAAATCCGGAAACCCTATCTATTCTCTATCTTTATCATTCCTTCTCATCATCCTCTCATCTCCCTTTCTCCCTCTAACCCTCAATCTCTCATCACCATCTTCAAATTCCTTCACCATCATCCAATGGTTTCCAATTTTCCTTCTCAAGCTCCAAGCCAAGTGCTCCATTTGCATCATCCAAAGGCTCTAGATCTTCAAGTGTGTTCTTATACTCTCATCTCTAAGGATCTCCTTCATCCTACGGATCCAAAGGTATAACTCTTCTCCATTTTCTAATTGAGGCTAATTTTGAGTATAGATTGTGGTTTTTTGTGGTCCTTGCTTGTTTATCTTGGATTTGTGCTATTTCATTGTTAGATTTGTATCACTTGCTTGTCCTAGGTTATAGCTTAAGGTTCGTGGGTTCAATTTGGTATCGTTTGAGTTGTGGTGTTGGTCTTTGATTGTTGATTGAGCTTGCATTTGCGATAATCATGAACCTTTTCCGATCCAAGTCCAAACGTGCTCGCCAAGCGGGTGAAGGGTCGTCTTCTCGACCCCACGGTGATGACTCCTCCCCTCCGTGGAGGGAAGTCCACCATGACCATTCACCACCACCGCCGGCGCCTCGCACGGCTCAAGGCCGATCCTCCACCCACACCAAGGGATGTGTGCTCACACCATCCCAAACCCAGACCTTCAGGAAGCTTGATAGGCGGACCATCTTAATCACTAAGTTCTTCGACTCCATCCCCCTTAGCGTCACTCATTTAGAAGAGGGTGTCATGACCCTTCTGAGCAGGGGAGGTCTAGATGCCTCAGTTGAAAACCGTGGGGTTACATACCCACGACTCACCCTTGAATTCTTGTCCACCCTTGAGCGTCATGTTTCATCGAGGGGATACGCATACTATTATATTACCTTCAATGCATTTAATCGCACATACAGTATGACGTATCCCCAGATTGCCAGTGCATTTAGGTGGGGTTTTTCAGAGGGCGAGTACCCATCCCCCTCAAGGGAAGTTATCTGTAGGTTTTGGTCCGACATGACTGGTGGCTTACCCTACGCCCGCTCGGGGAACAAGATTAGTAGAATCTGGCACCCCGCGCTGCGTTACGTGTACCGGTATCTCGCCATGACCGTCTTCGGTCAAGGTGAGCCTACGCAGGTACAGCAGTCCGAGTTAGGGCATTTTTATGCCCTTTGCACACCCGCTTTTCCGGTACCCAATTGGGTACATCTTTTTGTGTCTCGGTGCTTGGATATCAAGACGTCCGATAAGGGCAAGATATCCATCGGTGGTATGGTACATTTATTAGTTCTAAGTCTTGGGATTAACATCCCCAATGACTGTGCTCCACATGATACCACCGCAGGTAATACTTACGACTTCTCGGCCCTTAAGAACATCAAGTTTTTTATTTATAGAGGTCACGAGGGTCCATATCTCCCTTGCCCCAACGGGCAGATGCTTTACCTTCCCCCTACCCCCGGGCATATGTTTGATATTGCGCAGGATGAGGATGCCCGCACGCTTACCGATAAAGTCATCCAGTATACTCGACAACGAGGCGTCGATATGCTGGGTGGCCGCCACCGACAGGAGGAAACGGGGGAACATGAGGACGAGGAGCAAGAGGCCGGCCATGCTGAACAGGCCGCGCCTATGGAGGAGGATATCCATGTAGCTCAACCTTACCAGGGAGAGCCCTATCATGGGTATCACAATCAGCAGGTACCCTCATATGATCATGAGGAAGAGAGAGTCTGGCGTACTGATATGCTAGACCGGATTCACAATGTTGAAGGAAGGGTAGACCGTATTGATGATCAGCTGCAGACCCTTCACGAAACCTGCACCTATCAATGGAACTCGCTGCATGATTCCTATGACTCAGACATGTACGACATCAATACACGTCTGAGTCAAGTGATGTTGGCACAAGAGTCCCAGCTTGCCCATTCTGCGGGCAACCCGTTCCACGATCCTAGGGCCGACATAGCTGATTTGGAGGCCCAACGGGAGAGAGAGAAGGAAGCTGCCATGGAGGCAAAGCGATCAAGGAGAAAGTCCTTCTCCTGGTTTAGGCGCGGCTCCTCGAGTGGTCACTGACGACCACATATCCTTTTAAGACTTCCCCTAGCTGTATGCTTATGGTTTTCTTGTCTAGTTCTCTTTGCTATACTGTCAAGCATTGAGGACAATGCTTAGTTTAAGCATGGGGGGGAGTCTACACCTTTTGTGTAGATATTTTCATTTTATTTTTATTTTGTACTTTTACATTTTCTTAGCTAGTTTAAGTTAGTTTCCATTTTCAGTTTTTAGTTCAGTTTCTTTTTATTTATCTCTGTATTGTAAGATGTAGTTTATTGAAAAAAAAAAAAAAAAACACAAAAAGAGAATGCTAGCCCTAAACCTGTGAAGGAGGCTAGGCAAAAGGAGAGTGAGTGTACATTAGAGTGCACTTTCGCTATCTTTATTCCTCCTACGGAGTAGCCATCTGCAGGTATATTTCTATCCCTATCTTTGCTCTTCCTTTCTCTATATTCTAGCTCCACCATATTGTCATATCTTGACCCACCAAGCTATCCTCACTAGATCCTCGCACATCATCTTTCACTAACCACCGCAGGTCTTTGAGCTACAAATTTTAACCCACAATTAAGCCCCCATCCTCTTTGATCCAAAGAAAGTTCTTGGATTGCGAGATCCAAGCGCTCCATTATTTTGAGCCTAACTGTTATGGAGTTTGGGTATTTGTTGTGGTACATTGTGTTGTGGTTGTGTTGGTTGTGTTGTGCGTGTGGGTTGGGTTGAGGTTGACAAGGGGTTTGGGATTTTGATGGGCTTGCATGTGAGATCATTTATGAGGGAAAGGAGACTAAGATAGGAAGCCTCTTATTTTCGGGGAGTCATAAGGAGAACCGGTGTTCATGTTTAAGAGGTAATGTTGCAATCGATGGTGTTATCCCGATTCAACATTGGCGCTTACTAGTTAGCTATGCATTCTCATGTTTGTGCTATATTGTCATATCCAGGGTTACTAAAGACCCTACTTCCATCTAGGAACACCCTATCGCCATCCACCGCGAAAAACAAGCATGGGGGAACCCATTGTTTGTTTATTCGTGTCCTCTATCCCATATGTTTGTATGAACTAAGCTTGATCATGCTTTGTATTTCATTCATTTTATAGCTTGGTTTGTACTTTGTTTTTCACTGAAAAAGGGAAAGATTTCATGCTTGATAAGAGAAAGGCCCGGCTAGGTTGAAAACCCGAAAGGGCGACCTAGGCAAAAGAGCGGCATGAGTGGGTTAGCAAGTGAGGTTTGAAAAAGTAAATGAGTGGCTAGGGCGAGAACCCAAAAATGAGCCCCTAGGCAAAATGAGAGAAAAAGAGAGATTCAAAGTATACTTGTTTTTTCATTTTGTTTGGCGAGGCGACATAAGAAGTGGGAGACATAAGGAAGGAATTTGGGTAGGCCACAATTGGAGGGATAAGTAGTAGATTTTTTGTTTACATTTTTCATTTCTCACATTCTTTTTTTGGAGTTATAAGGAGGTTGAAGAGTAGGGGTTTTGCTTTTTGTTTTTGATGCCATTTGATCTTTCATGTCTATCTCTTGTTTTTGGTGTGTGTGTTG
Source organism: Amaranthus cruentus (assembly GCA_019425755.1). NCBI lineage: Eukaryota > Viridiplantae > Streptophyta > Magnoliopsida > Caryophyllales > Amaranthaceae > Amaranthus > Amaranthus cruentus. The sequence goes on from CM033459.1 coordinate 16,437,298, forward strand.
TGTTAGCCAAGTGAAGGAGTTAAGTGGTGTGAATGATCTGGACCCTTGGCAAACACCGGGAACTAGAGGAGTTTAGGAAGGGAGGCATAAGAAGTAGTTTAGGATTTGGAGACCGTGTCTTGGCCTTGTTATACTTGTGTTTTCACCTTGATTTGCTCGAGGACGAGCAAAGGCTAAGCATGGGGGAGTTTGATAAGTGCAATTATTTGCACTTATCCGTGTTCATTTTACGCTCCTTAATTGTAGTTTTAGTGGGTTTTTAGGTATATTTGTAGTGTTTTGTGTACATTTTGTCTCTTGAGGTCAATTCCATGTTTTATGTGATTTTTGAGGCAAAATCGGAGTTTTTAGGTACATTTCGGAGTTATAAGAGGGTGAAGGCTTGGAGAAATAGCCTAAGACCCCTTGCCAAGTGAAGAGACCGGGCCACAAGCTAGTCCCGATGAGGAGAAGGCAAGAAAAGTGGAGAAAAGTGCAACAAAAAGGCCAAGCGACGAGCCATTTCATGTGCACCGCTCGTCGCACATTAATCAGCATTATTTATTGGCATGTCATAGCAAGCGCGAGTGTAGCTCCTTATCGCGCTCGTGCCAATTCGTGCAATTATTGATGATTTTGCGTGGCGGCGACAGTCGTCGCCCATAGCGGCGCTTCGTCGCCTTATCCGTAGCGCGCGATGATTTCTCAGCGAGATGAGCAGCGATGACGCCCTATAAAGCGCCTTCTAGCCTTTCTTAATCCGGGCATTATTTTGCGGTTTTCTTCCAATTTTTGAACCACTTTATATAGTGGCGGTTATTTTTCTTGTAGGGCGATTTTAGTTTGGTTTTAAATTTCCTGTAACTTTCCTTTGAGTTTTTCTTAGTTTTTCTTTCAATTAACCTTTGAAGAACCATTGTAGCATTTGATTTACCTTGGTTTATGTTATTTTCTCGTTCCGTAAGTTTCGTTGTTTCATTATCTCTTTTTACATTTTTGTCTATTGTTTGTTGTATGTTTTCTATGATCATGGCTAGTGAGTAGTTTCTTTATCTAGGGTTAGGGTGAAATCCCTAATTCGAAGCATGGATTGATATTTTATTGATTGATTGTGTGCGATTTGAGTCGATGATTGAACCTACGCTTAATGAGTCTTGATTTAAATATCTTTGTTAGCCTTTTCAATAGAACGGAAGTTTGAGGATTGGTTTAACTTAGGATTGAGATATATTTGAGTTAAATTCCTTCTAGTATTAGCCAATAGAACGGAAGTTTGAGGATTAATGCTAGTTGGTCTTAAATCGATATTAGTCAATAGAGCGGAAGCTTGAGACTAATTAGATCACGTTCTCTCATATTTATGGCTCAATTTCATACAATCATGAAAGTGATTGAATTTCATGTTAGAATTGGGTGATACCCGACGCCCTAGTGTCTTTCATATCATTGTTATACATCATTTTTATTATTGTCTTAGCTTTTGCATCTTAGGATTAGAACATCATCTTACACCTTTTGTTTAACCCTTGTCTTAGCTAGTCATAAACATACAATTTGGAATTATTAAGCCTCCTTGTGTTCGACCCGCACTACGCGTACACCGTGCGCTTGCGGTTAAATAAAATTTGCTCATCAGGGTTAGTCCTATAGGCTGGTTTGTTAGGTAACACAGCCCCTGGCATGAGATCAATCTGATGCTCAATGCCCCTAATAGGTGGCAGCCCTACTGGTAGGTCTTTAGGGAAGACATCTCTAAACTCCTCAACCAGTGGCTTGATTGCCCTAGGTACCTCATTGTGTCCCTGATCACTCTCTTTAGTGAATAGGATCCAGCACTGTCCTGCTTGTTTGATTTCCTTAACACACTCTTTCTTGCCCATTAGGTGTACTGGTTGTTTGGCCTTAGGTGGTGGAATAGCTCTATGTGGGGGTAAGGGGATGAGGTCCTTTAACTTGCCCTCATGCCTCAAGGTATAGATGTTAGTGTATCCATCATGCTTGACCCTCTTGTCATATTGCCAGGGTCTGCCAAGTAAGATATGACAAGCACTCATATCTAATACATCACATAGGATCTGGTCTTGGTAAGTTCCTATGGTTAAGCCTACCATGCACTGCTTTCCTACAGACCCACTGGCCTTATTATCCAGCCACTTAAGTTTGTAAGGATGGGGGTGCACTTGAGTTTTTAACTTAAGCTCCTACACAAGGTCCTGGCTTACACAATTGGTCTCACTTCCCCCATCTATTATCACATCACAGAGTTTGCCCTGTACCTTGCACTTGGTCTGAAATATATTCTCTCTTTGGTCAGACTTAGTGCCCTTAGGTGTGGAGTGAAAGCTTCTCCTTATCACTAATGTTTTGTGTTCCTCTTCCTCTGGATACAGGGTCTCTCTTTCTGACTCAGAGTCAGACACATAGGTAGTGACCTCACCTGTTTCCTTAGTGATGTATGTTCCATCAGTGTCTTCCTCTCTAGTGACAGTGCCCCTCTCCTCTTCCCTACCATTGATGCTTACTAGAATGGTCTTGGGCTGTTCCTTGTGTTTAATTTCTTCCCACTCAGTTAGAGTAAAAGCTCTGTTATTAGGACAGTTTGCTTTGAAGTGCCCATGTCCATGACACTTAAAACACACAATATCCTTCATGGGTGCTACACCTTTTCCCCTGATTTCTCCATTATTGTTAGGTCTAGGAAGGCCAGTAGTGGTGATATTCTTTGCTCCTAAAGGTTGTTGGTTTCTGGTTGGATGTTGGTGAGTGTTAGGTGAGATCCTCTTCTTGGTATATTGTTCTAATAGCAAGGCTTGCTCACCTGCTAAGGCTACTGTGAGGTTGGGCACTAGGGCTAACTTAACCCTAATGTCTTCCCTTAAAACCCCTAGAAACCTTCCCACCCTCATGTCTTCAGTGTCCCTCACATCACACAGCACAGATAACCTCTCCCATTCCTGGATGTACTGAGCCACTGACTTGTTCCCCTGGGAAAGGGTGCTCCATTGTATTGAAAGCTGTTGGGTGTAATTGCTAGGAACATACTTTCTCCTAAGTTGCTTCTTAAGTTTGACCCATGAATCTATCTTAGTCTTCCCCTCCCTAAGCCTCTGTCTCTGAACCCCTTCTAACCAGGTTGCAGCCCATTTGGTCAGTTTTACCTTAGCCAATTTAAACTGCTTGTCTTCTGGTATCTCTTTAAACTCAAAGTAATTTTCTAGGCTGGTTTCCCAATCCAGTACTCTTCAGGGTTTAGGGACTGCCCTGTGAATTTAGACACATCAACCCTTAGGTTCCTATCCTCATAGTTTCTGTTAGTGTTGGCTCTTTCTTGATTAGGTGCCCCAAACTCAGCAAACCCATGATGCATAGTCTCTATAATTTCCTCTATCAAAGCTCTCTTTTCCTCTGGATCCAAGGTGATTTTTAAAAGAAATAACAACCAACCACAATATCCAATACAGAACAATCACAACACTAAAATCAGAATCTTGATGGATCAAGACTGTGTATTCAATGAATAAACTGATGTGTAAAGATGAAAAAAATAACAACCACAAGCATTAGGTAACCAAGATTCACCATCACAATTAGTGAGTAATTTTTTCTGTCTGGTGTGCTATGCCCCAAAGAACAAATAATTGCACATGAGAAAACGTGTGACCAGCTGGACTGATATTGGGAGTGGATTCTTCCAATACAGCACAACCTTGCAGAACACCCCTTAATCTTCAAGAGGCTCACAATACAAAAGGCCCAAACAGCCCACAGAAGTGCCCTGGGGACAGATCAATGTGCTGAGGCAGTTCTTGAATGGGATGACTGAGTTCTTGAATGAACTAAGGCACCCTATTCCCTTATCCATAACCAAGACTACTCTGGGTTATGTCAAGTCTTTAGTCTTGCACTACTCAAGACTTCTTGAATGATCACACACACTCAAGGCAAACAAATGAAGAAAACTCAAATGCTGAAAATAATATTGAACCTTTTTAATAGTTGATAGTTTATTCATTGTTCATTGTTAATCGTTCATGGATCATCGATCCTTGTTCATTGTTCATCGTTCATTAATCTATGTTATTTGATCCTTTTTCATTGTTCATCGTTCAAATTTCATAGATCATTGATCCTTGTTTATCATTCATTGTTTATCGTGCATTGTTCAATGATCATTAATCCTTGTTCATTAGTCATCCTTTAGTGTTCATCGTTCATTGTTCATTGATCCTTGTTCATTGTTTATAATCCATTGCTCATTGTTCATTATTAATAATACATTGGTCATTGTTCATCATTCATTGTTCATTGTTCACTGTTCATTGTTCACTGTTCATTGTCCGTTAATACAAAGATCCTTATTCATTGTTCATCTTTCAATATTCATTGATCATGGATCTTTATTCATCATTCATTCTTCATCGTTAATAGATCATTGATCATTAATCCTTGTTCCTTGTTCATCACTTATTGTTCATTGCTCATCATTCTTTATTCATTGATCATTAATCCATGTTCATTGTTAATCATCATTGTTCATTTTGATCATTGATCATTGATGCTTGTTCATTGTTATTCTTTAATCACTCATTGTGAAACAAATATGGATGTTTCAAGATTCATGTTTTCAACATTTCAATGCATCACAAAAAGACAAGAAGATAACAGCTCACATATGGTGAACAACTGACCTTGGGAGCCACCTTCAGAACAAATGAATGCGTGCTTGAAGGCTCCAAGGGTATTTCTGGAATCCTTACATATGGGACTTACTTTAAGGGTCCAATACCACTGCTAAACAACATTGGAGGACCATTAGAAATAAGACTCAAGGTCCCCTGGTCAATTGAAGAAGATAAAAGAACAAATAATTGCACATGAGAAAACGTGTGACCAGCTGGACTGATATTGGGAGTGAATTCTTCCAATACAGCACAACCTTGCAGAACACCCCTTAATCTTCAAGAGGCTCACAATACCCTGGGGACAGATCAATGTGCTGAGGCAGTTCTTGAATGGGATGACTGAGTTCTTGAATGAACTAAGGCACCCTATTCCCTTATCCATAACCAAGACTACTCTGGGTTATGTCAAGTCTTTAGTCTTGCACTACTCAAGACTTCTTGAATGATCACACACACTCAAGGCAAACAAATGAAGAAAACTCAAATGCTGAAAATAATATTGAAATCTGAAAAGTGGTTTGTTTGTACAAAATGAGCCATATATATAGGCTTTGATAGACTAGTTACAACGGTCATAAAGAAGACATAAGCCTAGCTATAAGTTCTGATTAGTCACGTGCTATGTCATGTGACAACTTAAAACACAAAACAGAAAAGGTTAAAAGGTTAACAAATTAGCACAGACTCTTCCTTACATGTTATCACAGAGGCGACCTTGATCCGGTCTCCCGGGGGTTCTTGGTGGACATGTAGGACGGTCCTACCCCCCAGGTGGCTAGGTCCATGTGCAAAGATGTCAGTTCCACCTTCTTCCCACCTTAGGTCCTTTAGTTCTGAGCTCCAGCTAGGCACCAAGGTAGGGTGGTACACAGATTCATCCGAAGTGTCCTGCACCCTGTACTTTTGGGCTTCTGGTCCTATGTCTGCCTTTTCAGCTGTATCCTTGCACTCTTCTTGATTGGTAAGTGAGGTTAGGATGTTCCTTGACTCATCCATGCCCTTGACCCATGTTGAATGCCCAACATCTGGGTTTGGTGCAAGTGTTTTACACAGACAGTCTTCTTTCCCAAGAAGGGGAGATTGAAACAAATATGGATGTTTCAAGATTCATGTTTTCAACATTTCAATGCATCACAAAAAGACAAGAAGACAACAACTCACATATGGTAAACAGCTGACCTTGGGAGCCACCTTCAGAACAAATGAATGCGTGCTTGAAGGCTCCAAGGGTATTTCTGGAATCCTTACATATGGGACTTACTTTAAGGGTCCAATAACACTGCTAAACATCATTAGACGACCATTAGAAAGAAGACTCAAGGTCCTCTGGTAAATTGAAGAAGATAAAAGAACAAATAATTGCACATGAGAAAACGTGTGACCAGCCTACCTTGTAGATTGGTCATTGTTTATAATCCATTGCTCATTGTTCATTATTAATAATACATTGGTCATTGTTCATTATTCATTGTTCATTGGTCATTGTTCATTATTCATTGTTCATTGGTCATTGTTCATTGTTCACCGTTCATTGTCCGTTAATCAAAGATCCTTGTTCATTGTACATCTTTCAATCATTGATCATGGATCCTAATTCATCATTCATTCTTCATCATTAATAGATCATTGATCATTAATCCTTGTTCCTTGTTCATCACTCATTGTTCATTGCTCATCATTCTTTATTCATTGATCATTGATCCATGTTCATTGTTAATCATCATTGTTCGTTTTGATCATTGATCATTGATCCTTTTTCATTGTTAATCTTTAATCACTCATTGTTCATTGTTCTTTATTCATTGATCCTTGTTCATTGCTCATCGTTCATTGTTAATTGAACCTTTTTAATAGTTGATTGTTTATTCATTGTTCATTGTTAATCGTTCATGGATCATTGATCCTTGTTCATTGTTCATCGTTCTTTGTTCTTTAATATTTGATCCTTTTTCATTGTTCATCGTTCAAATTTCATAGATCATTGATCCTTGTTTATCATTCATTGTTTATTGTTCAATGATCATTAATCCTTGTTCATTTGTCATCATTTAGTGTTCATCGTTCATTATTCATTGATCCTTGTTCATTGTTTATAATCCATTGCTTATTGTTCATTATTGATAATACATTGGTCATTGGTCATCATTCATTGTTCATTGTTCATTGTTCACCGTTCATTGTCCGTTAATCAAAGATCCTTGTTCATTGTTCATCTTTCAATATTCATTGATCATGGATCCTTATTCATCATTCATTTTTATCGTTAATAGATCATTGATCATTAATTCTTGTTCCTTGTTCATCACTCATTGTTCATTGCTCATCATTCTTTATTCATTGATCATTGATCCACGTTCATTGTTAATCATCATTGTTCGTTTTGATCATGGATCATTGATGCTTGTTCATTGTTAAATCTTTAATTACTCATTGTGAAACAAATATGGATGCTTCAAGATTCATCTTTTCAACATTTCAATGCATCACAAAAAGACAAGAAGACGACAACTCACATATGGTGAACAACTGACCTTGGGAGCCACCTTCAGAACAAATGAATGCGTGCTTGAAGGCTCCAAGGGTATTTCTGGAATCCTTACATATGGGACTTACTTTAAGGGTCCAATAGCACTGCTAAACATCATTGGAGGACCATTGGAAATAAGACTCAAGGTCCCCTGGTCAATTGAAGAAGATAAAAGAACAAATAATTGCACATGAGAAAACGTGTGACCAGCCTACCTTGTAGACGTCACCCAGAGCAAGCCTGAGCATATTTTGGGGCATCAAGGGTAGATGTGGAGTTTCTGTACCTGGAACTTACTATCAGGACCAAATACATTCAAAGACCATCATGGGAAAGGCTCGAGAAATGGTGCTGAAGGTCGCTTGTTCAGCAGATTTTCTGATTTTTCTATTAATGTGTAATTTTCTGTTTTTGTTCATTTAAGACATTTCCCTTATGTTGTGTAATAAGCCTATATATAGGCATAAGCTCTCATTGTAATAGATAGTTCATTTGGTTAATAAAAATTCAGAAACACATAGTGTTTGTTTAGAAGTGTTTGTGGAACAAACCTTCATTGTGAGGTGTGGAGCTTCTCATTTGAAATTCTCTTAATTGTGGAGCAATCATTAGAATTTCAAGAACCTACACAATACAAGGGAGAAGGAACCTTGGATTGTATATGGGGGTTAGAAGGGCGTGGTGAGTGAAGCCAACCTAGACAATCCACATCAGAAAATCAAGAACCAGGTTCTTGGTTTGATTGTGAGCAGCAGGGGCTGTATTGCCCAATCTTTCTGGTTCTTCATCGTGTTTCAAGGCCATTGGATGGTTCAAGGCCCATCTATGCAACATAGCGGATCTACCTTGCCTTAGATTCGCATCACATTGTTCATTGTTCTTTATTCATTGATCCTTGTTCATTGCTCATCGTTCATTGTTAATTGAACCTTTTTAATAGTTGATTGTTTATTCATTGTTCATTGTTAATCGTTCATGGATCATTGATCCTTGTTCATTGTTCATCGTTCTTTGTTCTTTAATATTTGATCCTTTTTCATTGTTCATCGTTCAAATTTCATAGATCATTGATCCTTGTTCATCATTCATTGTTTATCGTGCATTATTCAATGATCATTAATCCTTGTTCATTAGTCATCATTTAGTGTTCATCGTTCATTATTCATTAATCCTTGTTCATTGTTTATAATCCATTGCTCGTTGTTCATTATTGATAATACATTGGTCATTGTTTATCATTCATTGTTCATTGTTAATTGTTCATTGTTCATTGTTCACCGTTCATTGTCCGTTAATCAAAGATCCTTGTTCATTGTTCATCTTTCAATATTCATTGATCATGGATCCTTATTCATCATTCATTTTTCATCGCTAATAGATCATTGATCATTAATCCTTGTTCCTTGTTCATCACTCATTGTTCATTGCTCATCATTGATCCATGTTCATTGTTAATCATCATTGTTCGTTTTGATCATTGATCATTGATCCTTGTTCATTGTTAATCATTATTCACTCATTGTTCATTGTTCTTTATTCATTGATCCTTGTTCATTGCTCATCGTTCATTGTTAATTGAACCTTTTTAATAGTTGATAGTTTATTCATTGTTCATTGTGCACCAAATATGGGTGCAAAGCTAGCAAGCCCGCATGAACCACCATGGGAAAGCACTATAGCTAAGGAAATAGCAAGCATAGCAAGCATTGAACATGGCAATGAGACCTTTGTACATGGGCCTTGTCATCAAAGTCATAAGTACCTTTTATCATTCCAAGGAAGCCCACAAGAAAAAGAAACAAAGGTTCTCCATTCAATCGCTGAAACTGTCAGAAACCAAATCAAGCACACTGTTGACCAGTGTACCTTCCATGGATTGTACCAAGCTAACCAGGAAGAACTAGAGGACAGGAAATGTAATAATGGAATCTCCACACTGAGAGCTTTCCATCAAGACCCTAAGAGCCTATGTACAAGCACAGGAATACCACAAAAATCGTGGCTCAAGGTCACTCATTCACCACGAAATGCTGTCAGAATCAATGATCAAAAAACTGACGAACAGCCCACCTACACAATGTTGTGCAGAAGACACTTGGAAAGCTTAGAGGGTAATTATGGTGTAAATGAAATTTCTACACTTGGGTCTTTCCATAAAACCATTTGAAGCCCGTTCTCAAGCATGATAAGACCTCTAAAAATGAGCACGAAGGTAGCCTGCTCGCGGGTTTTGCTGTCAGATCCGTGCACAAGGAAAATGCTACTGTTTTGTTAGTTTTAATTGCCACATGTTTGGCACGTGATACTAGACGTTTTAAATGAGTTGTATTTCATCCCCTAGAGTCTTAGTGTTTTCTCCTCATGTCATAAGCCTATAAATAAGAGCCAGGAATGTAATAAATTCAGTTTTGAAGTTTTAAAAATATCAACATTGGATTTTCACTCCTTTGTGTTTTGGGAATGTGTATGAACATTCCAAGATCTTGAGTAGTACAAGATCATCAACTAGTGCATCTCAAGATTAGTCCTTGAGGGTATTAGGGGATTTTTGGCTTTGGATGATCAAAGATCCAAGTCTCTCAATCCAAGATTCATCCTATAGTATTGTTTCTGATTTTGTAAAGGCAACCACTGTTTTGATTGTATTTGGGACTTGTTGGCTATCAAATTTGTGAGGAATCAAGGGCTGGACTTCTTCTCTACATTTCATTAAAGATCCCCCACCCCAAATACAGTCCAATTTGGTATCAGAGCGAGTTCGTGGAAGGGCCAAAAGGACACGTTCTTGCAAGAAAATCAAGATTTGTTGTTTTGCAGAATTTTTGGGCAACAACGCATGTGCACCTGGTGAGATCTTTCCAACTTTGCTTGATTACATTACTAAGTAATATTAGTGTGAGTTTGTTGATGGTTTGCATTTGTGTTGGAAAATTATATGCCCATTATTGAATGAATATAGTAGACTTCTTGAATTCCTGTCAGAGACAAGAATAGTTTTGAGGCATTTCTGAATTTTTTCTTCTTCTATTTTTTTTTCTTCTTTTTCGTAAGCTTTGTTGATTTTTGCGGAAACAATGTTCTTGCCTTGTTCTTAAAAATAATTGATCAGCTTTGATTGAGTGCACAATAAAGGTAATTTTTTTTTAATTTTTTTTTTTCAAGAAAAATCTTGGTACAGTTTGGTGCATTTGTGGCTGTCAGAAACAAGTGTGCACAACTGCTGTCAAAATTTTCGTGCAATCTTCTTGTATTTACTTCTATTACTAATTGTGCTTGTTGAGTCCATGTTTATGTATCATTGCTATTATCAGTAGTTGTTGCACACAATAAATCAGAACAAGAACATAGGTATCAAAATTTTCAAGAAATCGTGCTCTTCTTTAATTGAAAGCAGTATCTGTGCATTGTGGGGAATTTACCACAGTGGAATTTGCTGTGAAAATAGGGAGACTTCTTTTGCTGATTACCTTTACTGCCATCTTTGTGAAGATTGTATGTCTAGATAATTGATGTTACACAAAGTGTCTTCAAGCATAGGTTATTGAAGTGTCCAAGTTGTTGAATTCCTTTTGTTATTGTTCTATTGCTGGTTGCATTCCTTGAAACCCATTCTTTTGCACGCTTTCTTTTTGCTGTAGAAGTTAATATAAATTGTTGCCATTAGTAAGTCAAAGCAGGCACTTAAAATTCAGAAGCATCAAGAATTTGCTTTTCTCTTAAATCAATACCGGTGCGTGTTGATTGCACTAATTGTGCACGTTTGTTTTTTGGGTGTTTTGATTGCACTTGCTATTTCATCTTTCAATAATAGTGTTGAATTTTGGATGCTACAAACGTGGGTTTAGTGTAAACCCAGAATAATTGCTGCCCATTACAACTAATTAGGCTGTGCACGTACTGCTGGGTTTGTGTGCGCATAATCGTTTGACAATACCTGTGCTGCTGCTAAGTGTGCACATATCTATTTGGAAAATATTGAAATTGTGTGCACATTACTGTAGAACATTCTTGTACCTTCTTTATACTTGTTTCTACTGTGATTAAATTCTGTGTATGCATTGTAAAAACGCACCACTACATTCAAATTGTGAAATTCATTTTTGTTTTCTTTTCTTTTTCCGTGCTATTACTAATTTAGAACGTAGCAATTGATTGGGTGTGGGTAAAATTTGCTGTCAAGTGTTCCATAGTGAGTCAGTACCTACCATTAGTTACTATTTCATTATGATTGACCAAAATGAATGCGGAAGAGAAAAGAGCGTTAATAGAAGAAATCATAGAGACCATGCACCGTGGGTTTGCTGAGTTTGGGGCACCTAACCAAGATAGAACCAATACCAATAGAAGCTATGAAGATAGGAGTCTGAGGGTTGATGTAGCTGAGTTCACAGGGCAATCTTTAAATCCTGAGGACTATATTGATTGGGAGTCTAGTCTTGAGAGCTACTTTGAATATAGGGAGACCCCAGATGATAAGCGGTATAAGATGGCTAAAGTCAAACTCACCAAATTAGCTGCTACTTGGTTAGAGGGGATTCAGAGGCAAAGAGTTAGGGAAGGCAAGGAGAAGATTAACACTTGGGCAAAACTGAAAAAGAACCTTAGGAGAAAATGTGTGCCTAGTAACTACACCCAACAACTGTCCATGACATGGAGTACACTTACACAAGGTAGCAAGACTGTAGCCCAATACATCCAAGAGTGGGAAAGGTTATCTGTGCTATGTGATGTTAAAGACTCTGAGGATATGAGAGTGGGGAAATTTTTAGGAGGATTAAGAGAAGATCTTAGGATGAAACTTTCCCTTGTTCCTAATTTGACTGTAGCTCTAGCTCGGGAGCAAGCAATACTCTTAGAACAGTATTCAAAAAGAAGGATCTCCCAAGCCACTAATCAACCCATGACTGAAAATAATGAACACACTACCACTGCACCACCTAGAGCCTATGCTGATCAGAAAGGAAAGAGTATAACCCCACTTAAAGATGTAGTCTGTTTCAAGTGCCATGGTCATGGTCACTTCAAAGTCAATTGCCCTAATAATAGAGCCTTTACCCTAGCTGAGTGGGATGACATAAGAAGCAAGGAGAAGCCTAGGACCATCCTAGTTAGTATTAATGGTAGGGAAGAGGAAAGGGGTACTGTCACTAGTGAGGGAGACCCAGATGGCACCTACATAGTTAAGGAATCAGGGGAAGTCACACAGTATGTATCAGATTCTGAGTCTGATAGGGAGCTCATATACCCAGAGGAGGGAAGACTTAGGGCTTTAGTAACTAGGAAGAGTTTTCACAACACCTCTAAGGAACCCAAGTCTGATCAGAGGGAGAATATCTTCCAAACTAAGTGTAGGGTCAAGGACATACTTTGTGATTTAATCATAGACGGGGGTAATGAGACAAATTGTGTGAGCCAAGAGTGAAGGAGCTGAAATTAAGGACACAAGCACACCCTCATCCCTACAAACTTAAATGGGTAAACAATAAAGCTAGTACACCAGTAGACAAACAGTGCTTGGTTACATTAGCCATTGGTTCATATCAGGACCAAATCCTTTGTGATGTCTTAGACATGAGTGCCTGTCATATCTTGCTGGGTAGACCTTGGCAATATGACAAGAGAGTGAGTCATGATGGTTTCACAAACACTTACACTTTGAGACATGAGGGTAAGATGAAGACCTTAGTTCCTTTACCCCCTCATAAGGCCATACCTCCTTCCAAGAGCAAACAACCTACTCACCTGCTAAACAGGAAAAACCTTGTGACAAGGCTAAAACAAGTAGGTCATTGTGGTGTGAATGAAAGGAACCATGTGTTGTTTTTAGCACTAATGGGTGTATCTGAATTGGACAGGTATAGCACCAATATTCAAAGACAAGCTACAAGCATCAAGAAACCCAATGAAAGATCTCAGCACAAGGCAAGCAAGGACCAGGAAAGGCAGCAGCATCATGAAGCATTGAGGATTGATATCACCTCTAATATAGGAGAATTGAGGACAATTCTCTTCAAAGGAGGGGGGAATGCACCAAATATGGGTGCAAAGCTAGCAAGCCCGCATGAACCACCATGGGAAAGCACTATAGCTGAGGAAATAGCAAGCATAGCAAGCATTGAACATGGCAATGAGACCTTTGTACATGGGCCTTGTCATCAAAGTCATAAGTACCTTTTATCATTCCAAGGAAGCCCACAAGAAAAGGAAACAAAGGTCCTCCATTCAATCGCTGAAACTGTCAGAAACCAAATCAAGCACACTGTTGACCAGTGTACTTTCCATGGATTGTACCAAGCTAACCAGGAAGAACTAGAGGACATGAATGGAAAGAATGGAATCTCCACACTGAGAGATTTCCATAAAGACCCTAGGAGCCTATTTCCAAGCACAGGAAGACCACAAAAATCGTGGCTCAAGGTCACTCATTCACCACGAAATGCTGTCAGAATCAATGATCAAAAAACTGACGAACAGCCCCCATACACAATGTTGTGCAGAAGATACTTGAAAATCTTCGAGGGTAATGATGGTAGAAATGAAATCTCTACACTTGGGTCTTTCCCTCAAACCATTGGAAACCCATTCTCAAGCATGAGAAGACCTCAAAAAATGAGCAGGAAGGTAGCCTGCTCGCGGGTTTTGCTGTCAGATCCGTGCACAAGGAAAATGCTACTGTTTTGTTAGTTTTAATTGCCACATGTTTGGCACGTGATACTAGACGTTTTAAATGAGTTGTATTTCATCCCCTAGAGTCTTAGTGTTTTCTCCTCATGTCATAAGCCTATAAATAAGAGCAAGGAATGTAATAAATTCAGTTTTGAAGTTTTAAAAATATCAACATTGGATTTTCACTCCTTTGTGTTTTGGGAATGTGTATGAACATTCCAAGATCTTGAGTAGTACAACATCATCAACTAGTGCATCTCAAGAGTAGTCCTTGAGGGTATTAGGGGATTGTTGGCTTTGGATGATCAAAGATCCAAATCTCTCAATCCAAGATTGTTTCTGATTTTGTAAAGGCAACCACTGTTTTGATTGTATTTGGGACTTGTTGGCTATCAAATTTGTGAGGAATCAAGGGCTGGACTTCTTCTCTACATTGCATTAAAGATCCCCCACCCCAAATACAGTCCACATTGTTAATCGTTCATGGATCATTGATCCTTGTTCATTGTTCATCGTTCATTAATCTTTGTTATTTGATCCTTTTTCATTGTTCATCATTCAAATTTCATAGATCATTTATCCTTATTCATCATTCATTGTTTATCGTGCATTGTTCAATGATCATTAATCCTTGTTCATTAGTCATCATTTAGTGTTCATCGTTCATTGTTCATTGATCCTTGTTCATTGTTTATAATCCATTGCTCATTGTTCATTATTAATAATACATTGGTCATTGTTCATCATTCATTGTTCATTGTTCATTGTTCACCGTTCATTGTCCGTTAATCAAAGATCCTTGTTCATTGTTCATCTTTCAATATTCATTGATCATGGATCCTTATTCATCATTCATTGTTCATCGTTAACAGATCATTGATTATTAATCCTTGTTCCTTGTTCATCACTCATTGTTCATTGTTCATCATTCTTTATTCATTGATCATTGATCCATGTCCATTGTTAATCATCATTGTTCGTTTTGATCATTGATCAATGATCCTTGTTCATTGTTAATCTTTAATCACTCATTGTTCATTGTTCTTTGTTCATTGATCCTTGTTCATTGCTCATTGTTAATTGAACCTTTTTAATAGTTGATTGTTTATTCATTGTTCATTGTTAATCGTTCACGGATCGTTGATCCTTGTTCATTGTTCATCAGTCTTTGTTCTTTAATATTTGATCCTTTTTCATTGTTCATCGTTCAAATTTCATAGATCATTGATCCTTGTTCATCATTCATTGTTTATCGTGCATTGTTCAATGATCATTAATCCTTGTTCATTACTCATGATTTAGTGTTCATCGTTCATTGTTCCATGATTCTTGTTGAAACAAATGTTCCAAGTCTCAGGGACACAGAACCAGAAACAACAGAAAACAACAGCACAACAGCACACCATTTGGCCTTGGCATTCAAGACAAGCAGGGAAGACAGACCTGAAGCCTCTGGAGCACAACCAAGCTCACAAAAAGATGACTCAAGAACCAGCACAACGAGCCAAGGCAACAGAAAACTAGAAAGACCAAATCCTAAGAAACAAACAGTCATTTTCAGCAAAACACTAAGGCCAGGAATGGACTTAGGGAAGGGTTAACCTTCTATACAAACCAAAAGGACAGTATAGAAAACCCATGAAAACAAGATAAGACCTCAACAAGCAAGCTTGCCACTGGAGACTGGACAAATACAGCATCTGCCTACCAGCAGACCTTGGTGCACGTGCTGAGCAGCAGCCTGAGCCAACCAGAGCCCACCCAAGGTGGGAACAGTATGTTGGCACATGGGCCAAGCCATTAAGGGGCCAGGACTGTGTTAATCATGCTCAGGGGGTTCCCTGGACCTTGCTGAAGGAGGACTGATCAGCAGGATTTAGGAAAATAACTGTTAGGCTATTTTTTTGATGTTTTTCTGTTTTAAGTAGTGCACGTGAGCTTGCACGTGGTTCATTAAGAGAGGGAAAGTTAGTTATCCTCTCTTAGTCTTTGTGTAATAGGGGAACCTATATAAAGGCCTCATAACATGTAAGAAAAAAGTTTTGACATTTGATAATATTCAATACAAAGAGGTATTTTTCAGAATTCCTGTTTTTGGAAGTTTTGGGTAGCAAGACTTCTTCAAGAGTGTAAGACATTCTTGACTTGGTGACTTAGGAGTTGTGGAACAACTCTGGGACTCATCAAGAACCCTCACAAATCAGAAAGGGAAGTCTGATTGTGATTAGTTTCCAAACCAAGGGTTGAAGACAACATTCATTTGATCAGATCCTCACAGAATCCACCAGGAAGCTGATTCTTTGCCCTAATCTGTGTGTGTAAGGCCTATGTGGGGATTACCAGGCCAGGGCAATTGAAGTTTCTCAATCTAAGCAATACCAAGGAGACTTTCACCTTGAGTATTTGCATCAACTTGGTATCAGAGCACAGATTCGAAGAGGGCAAGGAACACAAACAACCAGCAACCATCATTAGAGGCTGCAATTTGTCCTGTGCCTTCAGAATCAGGAGCAACCATCACCAGAGGAAATCAAAACCTGGAAAACACTCAATACATTGCTGTTCTTGGACAGGGAGTGACTCTTCTTGGAATTTCCTATTGTCATTATTTCTTTTTAATATTCTTTTTGTTGGGTAAAACGATATACCATAGGTGCACATAATTTCCTATTGTTTGATATATGTTTTCTTGATATTGCTGATTGTTTGTTTGTTTGTTATTTTCTTCTGGTACTCTTACTATTAATAGAATAGTGTCATTAATTTGCCTTGATTTTTATTACTTGCTGCACATATTTGTTATTCAACATCTCACCACATTCTTTTCTTCCAGTAGTGCTTACCCACCCATTTCTTGATAAGTGTTTGTTGTTTTTGTTTGTGGTTGTCCTTGAGTGTCTGATGGCTATGGAAGGGGAAGAAAGATTTAGGGCTTTAGAGAATACTGTAGGAATGCTTATGCAGAGACTAGACCATGTGTTGAATCTCAACAACCATCAGGAGGAAGAACCCCCACAAAACCAACACTTAAGAAACCAAGAAGTCAGAACCATCAAAATTGATATCCCTGAATTTGATGGTAGCACACATGACCCAAAAACATACCTCGATTGGGAAAATAGGCTGGACCAATACTTTGAGTTCAGGGAGACAAGACCAGACAACCAATACAAGCTAGCCAAGGTCAAGATGATCAAAGTGGCCTCTACTTGGTTCGAAGGTCTACAGAGACAGAGGGTCAGGGAAGGGAGACCTAGGCTTAACTCTTGGGAAAAATTGAAAAAACACCTAAGGAGAAAGCATGTACCGCCTACCTACAGACACCAGCTGTATATGAAATTTAATACCCTAACCCAAGGTGCTAGGTCTGTACAAGAATACCTACACGAATGGGAAAGACTCATAGTTTTGTGTGATGTCAATGAGATGGAAGACTTGAGGGTCAGTAGGTTCATAGCAGGACTAAAGGAAGAAATTAGGGAGAAAATGATATATAACCCCCAACTCACTGTCCATGAGGCAGGTAACTTGGCCATAGAGATAGAAAGGACTCACAATAGGAGGAGACAAAACACCAACACCTCCTACAACAGGAACCCTAGGACCTACACCCCTAGGAACCAAGGGCCTAACAACCCAACCAGGAAGGAGTCTACAGGGAGCACACACAGATCAAGGACCCCCCCAGGACAGATGTCCCTTCTAAGGACATAGTATGCTTCAAATGTAATGGGAGGGGGCATTATAAGAGGGACTGTCCAAATGCTAGGGCCTTTAACTTGAGGGAATGGGAAGAGATTGGACATGATACTAGACCCAAAAGGATATTAGTGTACATGAATGGCAGAGAAGAAGAAATAACCCCCACCCCTAGGGATGAACCAGATGGAACATACATAGAGGATGAGGAAGGAAACCTAAAGACCTTTGAGGAGGACACTGAATCAGATGAGGAGATGGAGAGAGTTTTGCCTGAGGAAGAACAGTATAGCCTCATTAGTAGAAGGGTTTTTCACACTACACCTAGAACCAAGAAGTCAGATCAGAGAGAGAATATTTTTCAAACTAAGTGTAGGGTAAAAGGAAGAGTGTGTGACCTGATTATAGATGGAGGCAGTGAGTCCAATTGTGTTAGCAAACAGTTAGTGACTGAACTAGGATTGAAAACCAAGACACACCCCCACCCATACAAAATGATCCATGTTCATCACTCATTGTTCATTGCTCATCATTCTTTATTCATTGATCATTGATCCATGTTCATTGTTAATCATCATTGTTCGTTTTGATCATTGATCATTGATCCTTGTTCATTGTCAATCATTAATCACTCATTGTTCCTTGTTCATTGTTCACCGTTCATTGTCCGTTAATCAAAGATCCTTGTTCATTGTTCATCTTTCAATATTCATTGATCATGGATCCTTATTCATCATTCATTGTTCATCGTTAATAGATCATTGATCATTAATCCTTGTTCCTTTCTCATCACTCATTGTTCATTGCTCATCATTCTTTATTCATTGATCATTGATCCATGTTCATTGTTAATCATCATTGTTCGTTTTGATCATTGATCATTGATCCTTGTTCATTGTTAATCTTTAATCACTCATTGTTCATTGTTCTTTGTTCATTGATCCTTGTTCATTGCTCATTGTTAATTGAACCTTTTTAATAGTTGATTGTTTATTCATTGTTCATTGTTAATCGTTCATGGATCATTGATCCTTGTTCATTGTTCATCGTTCTTTGTTCTTTAATATTTGATCCTTTTTCATTGTTCATCGTTCAAATTTCATAGATCATTGATCCTTGTTCATCATTCATTGTTTATCATGCATTGTTCAATGATCATTAATCCTTGTTCATTACTCATCATTTAGTGTTCATCGTTCATTGTTCATTGATCCTTGTTCATTGTTTATAATCCATTGCTCATTGTTCATTATTTATAATACATTGGTCATTTTTCATCGTTCATTGTTCAATGTTCAATGTTCATTGTTCTTTGTTCAACGTTCATTGTCCGTTAATCAAAGATCCTTGTTCATTGTTCATCTTTCAATATTCATTGATCATGGATCCTTATTCATCATTCATTGTTCATCGTTAATAGATCAATTATCATTAATCCTTGTTCCTTGTTCATCACTCATTGTTCATTGCTCATCATTATTTATTAATTGATCATGGATCCATGCTCATTGTTAATCATCATTGTTCGTTTTGATCATTGATCATTGATCCTTGTTCATTGTTAATCATTAATCACTCATTGTTCATTGTTCTTTATTCATTGATCCTTGTTCATTGCTCATCATTCATTGTTAATTGAATCTTTTTAATAGTTGATTGTTTATTCATTGTTCATTGTTAATCGTTCATGGATCATTGATGCTTGTTCATTGTTCTTTGATATTTGATCCTTTTTCATTGTTCATCGTTCAAATTTCATAGATCAATCATCCTTGTTCATCATTCATTATTTATCCTGCATTGTTCAATGATCATTAATCCTTGTTCATTACTCATCATTTAGTGTTTATCGTTCATTGTTCATTGATACTTGTTCATTGTTTATAATCCATTGCTTATTGTTCATTATTTAAAATACATTGGTCATTGTTCATCGTTCATTGTTCTTTGTTCACCGTTCATTGTCCGTTAATCAAAGATCCTTGTTCATTGTTCATCTTTCAATATTCATTGATCATGGATCCTTATTCATCATTCATTGTTCATCGTTAATAGATCATTGATTATTAATCCTTGTTCCTTGTTCCTTCTTCATTTCTCATCATTCATTATTCATTGATGATTGATCCATGTTCATTGTTAATCATCATTGTTCGTTTTGATCATTGATAATTGATCCTTTTTCATTGTTAATCATTAATCACTCATTGTTCATTGTTCTTTATTCATTGATCCTTGTTCATTGCTCAACGTTCATTGTTAATTGAACCTTTTTAATAGTTGATTGTTTATTCATTGTTCTTTGTTAATCGTTCATGGATCATTGATCCTTGTTCATTGTTCATCGTTCTTTGTTCTTTGATATTTGATCCTTTTTCATTGTTCATCGTTCAAATTTCATAGATCATTGATCCTTGTTCATCATTCGTTGTTTATCGTGCATTGTTTAGTGATCATTAATCCTTGTTCATTAGTCATCATTTAGTGTTCATCGTTCATTGGTCATTGATACTTGTTCATTGTTTATAATCCATTGCTCATTGTTCATTATTTATAATACATTGGTCATTGTTCATCGTTCATCGTTCATTGTTCATTGTTCATTGTTCATTGTTCTTTGTTCACCGTTCATTGTCCGTTAAACAAAGATCCTTGTTCATTGTTCATCTTTCAATATTCATTGATCATGGATCCTTATTCATCATTCATTGTTCATCATTAATAGATCATTGATCATTAATCCTTGTTCCTTGTTCATCACTCATTGTTCATTGCTCATCATTCATTATCCGTTGATCATTGATCCATGTTCATTGTTGCACAATGTTTGACATGATGCAAGTCTTACACATTCAAAGACCTTGTTCCATGAAGTATTATGCCTCAAAAATAGCATGTGTATATATACAAGCAGCCACAATAATGGCACATTACTCAAGTGCATACCTGCACGAAGTTGGGAGGAAACACAGATGTATGCCCAGGTCAATGCGAGAAATTCTCCTTAGATGCACAGAAACTGAAAATCAGAACCAAGAACAAGGTTCTTGGCTGGTTCCAATCAGTCTTGATGACTGACTGTCCTTGAAAGGGACCTTGACTAACTCCTTGGAATTAGTAGGCCCAATCCTCACACTTCTCTCTAAGATCACTTGATCTTGGAGAAGGATGACTTCCTTCTTGAAGATTACCTCACAATCACTCAAAAATAGAAACTAAAACTATTTGCAACAATTAGCAAAACTAAAGAAAACTTGGATGTTATTGAATATTGAATTGTTCTGAATTCATCCTTACAAGCCCCTATATATAGATTTCATAAGGGGGGAAACACAGTTATAAGCTATTTAAAAACCACGTGCCATTACATGTGCCTTTCTTATTTCTTAACAGCAAAATAAGACTAAGTACAAAAACAAGACAAAAAGCCTGTTCCGGAAATCTACTGAACAGGTCACCTTCAGCTTAACCTCTAGGGTTCCAGGTGTATGATCAGTAGGGTTCTTGGGCCCTGGTAGCTAGGTCCATGTACCGAGATCCCATCCCTGGCCTGCTCCAGGTTTAGGGTGCTCTGGTCTGTGCTCAGAAAGTAGGCCAAGGTCAGCTGTTCACCAACTTGCCCAGTTGTCCTGTCTCCTGTGGCAGTCATGTCTATTAGGCTCTTATCTTGCTCCTTTGGGCTTTCCATGCTCTTCTCTGGATCTGAACAGTAGGATAACCCTTTCCTCATTCCATTCCTGGCCTTAGATCCTTTTTTTGAGGATTTGGTATTTTCAGTCTTGGGCTGGTTGGGTTCTTTCTATCAAGTATTGGACTGTTCAAATGTGATCTTGGACCTTTCTTTGAGCTTGTGTGGTCCTCCTTATTAGGCTCAATGCTTCCCTTCAGGTTTGGGTAGCTGAGCAGCTACTGGAGTGTTTCCAATGTTCTGTTCCCTTTGACTGATCTGTCTGTGCTGTGTCCTGGTCCTTATGTACCAGCTTCTGGGGACTTTGGTGTTGCCTATGTTTGGCTTGAGTTGTGGTCTCTTGGCTTGAAGGTTCTTGATGTAGGATCACCTACATCTAGTTCTCATATACAAGCCCAAGTTAACATCATGATACATCAAATGGCCAATGCTCAAATACAAGGTCCAAATGACAAATCATCATTTAACTTTGTAGTTTCAAACTAAGTCTCATGTTTGAGTCGTTTTTAAAGTCTTTCTTTTTTCAGTAATTGGATCAAGCTTAATTATTTCTCATGTTTAGTTAGTCGAGTTGTACTTTTCTTTTTTTGAGTCTAGTATTTTTTTGCTCAAAGTTCCATGCCATACGCAAGCAACCAGCCAAGTTTTATTACAAGAAGATCATTTGAAGATAAGAAGATCCTTTGAAGATAAACCTTAGAGCTATTGCATATCAGCCAAATATTGCAAGATATTCTTAGAAGGAGCCGTTGCAAATATTCAGCAATATACATGGAATATCTTGGAGCCGTTGGGATTATGTCTTTGAAGATCATTTCTGTCCAAGATATTAAAGCAAATATTTAAGCAATATTTTAGAAGATATTCAAGCTAAATCAAGGAGTATTGCAGCCCAAGCAAAATATCTTCAAGGATAATTCACTAATTATTAGTTTTTATTCTCAATTGTATCTTTTCTTCTTGCTAATTAGTCTTAGTATAAATAAGCTTTGTAACTTGCTGGTTCAGCATTCGATTTTGATTAATACAAATTATAACCTTTGAGCAATTTCCTTTGTTCTTTTCTTTGCAATTACTTCAACTTGGATTAGTTTGAGTATTTGAAGTTCCTATGCTTTTTAATCTTTTTGGCTTAAGATTGAATGTGTTCTTAGGAGCCCATTGAATTAACTTGTGGTGATTTTCTGTATCAAGTTAGTACTTTGGTTTAGCCATTTCCTAGTTGATTTTCATCAACATATCTTTTAATTCCCTTGCTACAAAAACTCACAAAATAACAAAAACAATACAGAATTATCTTAGAATATTTTCGAACTGCAATTTCATAAAACGTGTGTTTATAGCTGGTTGTGTTTAAGACATAGCCAACCTATATCATCTTGGTATCAGAGCCAAGGCTACGCTCCTAGCCTTAATTCCGTTCATTCATAAAGATGTCTCAAAGTGGTGAAGAAGAACCAAGGGATCTGGACAGAATCATTGCTGAACAAAACGCCACAATAAGATACCTTCAAGCACAACTCAAAGACTACCTGCATTTGAAGCGTACTATGAGGGAAGGTGGAGATGATGATGAATCTGAAAGTTCCAAAGCCACAAAGCCTATACATCGTGGATCGCAAGGTAAAAATTGTTGCTTTAAAATTAAGAAAATATGCTTCTACTCGGTGGGCTAGCAAGTGTGCTAAGCGAGAACGAGAAGGAAAAGATAAGATAAAGTCATGGGAAAAAATGAGAAAACAAATGAAGGAAAAGTTTCTGCCTTCATACTATATGCAAGAAAACTTTACCAAATTGCAATACCTACAGAAAGATGGCAAAAGTGTAGAGGAGTATGGACGAGAATTTGAGACCATGATAATGAGGTGCGATCTTAAAGAGGATGATCATTAAACATTGGTAAGATTTCTAAATGGTTTAGACCCAAAAATCAGAAACATTGTAGAATTGCAACCATACACTAGCCTTGATGATTTAATTAATATTGCTCATAAAGTGGATAAACAATTAAGGAGTAGAATGAAGGAAACCTCACGTTTTACTTCATCAAGAACTAACAATGTAAATTCATTTCAAAAGAACACTCCTAATTCCTATTCTAAACCCAATTCGCAAGAATCCAGGCCTTTTAGAAACAATCAACCAAAACAGCCCCAAACCGCTTTAAATACACCTCAAACCAATTCTAATTCATCCAATGCTAGAAGATGTTTTAAGTGTCAAAACTTAGGACATATTTCATCCGAATGCCCAACTCGCAAAATGGTAAATCTGGTAGATTGTGATGATGATCAAGAGGAAAACGAGGAGGATTTTTATGACCATGATGAACCTGATGAGGAAACACATTATGAGGATGAAGGGGAATTATTGGTTATGCGGAGAGCTCTTAGTGGGGTCAAAGCCAAAGAACCAAATCAACAAAGAGAAGCCATATTCTACACCAGGTGGACGGTTAAAGGCAAGGTATGTTCTCTTATTATTGATGGAGGGAGTTGCACAAACGTGGCTTCCAAAACTATGGTGGACAAGCTTAATCTCACTACTACTCCACATCCTGAGCCCTACATGATTCAATGGTTGAATCAAAACAAAGGTATTCCTGTAAACTCTCAAGTTTTAATTTCGTTTTCAATTGGTAATAGTTATAAGGAAAAACTTGTTTGTGATGTTATACCTATGGATGCATGTCATATTCTTTTAGGAAGACCTTGGCAATATGATAGAAAAGATATGCATGATGTTGGCCCAATTGGTTTTGATGATAACTTAAACATTTATAAACAAACATATTACGTTTTTGAGATTATTGTGATAGGTCAAATATCCGATCTTTAAAAGGGTCGTCGATGGACCATTCGAAGTTGAAAAGGGATTACTACGTAACTGTTTCAAGATCAAGTCAAAGTTCGAAGATTGGTCAATCAGAGACAGTGCGGTGTTCCTAGTTCAACAGTCAGAGAAGATGTCAACGGAGTTAATTAAGAAAATAATTTTAATTTTTATTTTTCTTTTTTAGTTTTGTTGTACGGATGAATAATTCCAAGATGCACAAGGGAATTAATTAAGGAATTAAGATAACTAACTCCTAAAATAACTCCTCCTAAAAAGTCTCCTTAAAATTAGGTTCTTGGCTATTTTTAGCTAGAAGACAAAGATAAACTTGGAGTAACCT
Organism: Amaranthus cruentus; assembly: GCA_019425755.1. Classification (NCBI taxonomy): domain Eukaryota; kingdom Viridiplantae; phylum Streptophyta; class Magnoliopsida; order Caryophyllales; family Amaranthaceae; genus Amaranthus; species Amaranthus cruentus. The sequence continues at coordinate 16,461,714 of CM033459.1, forward strand.
CCAAGTACTCTTAACGGATAATGCCCACCGATCCCACATCATTAAATTATGGGTTTATGGGTTTAAGAGTTCTCATGATTATCTATATATAATATTTTGCAAACCGGCACAATTTGGTGATCAATAGAGAGAAAAATATTTTTCCGAAAATATTTGTGCCCAAAATTTCGTGAGTTCTCTAAATCAAGAAAAGGAGATCTTGAATGTTTTTAATTGCTCATTAATTCCAAGATCAAATCCTTGTGCTATTCTTGTTTTGTTCATCCACTTTAGAAAAATCTTGTACGGGTTTATTTGAGAGAATTTGTAATTAGACTTGGGTAAGTCTAAAGGGGAATAGAGAAAGAAAATAGAGAAAGAGAATAGAGAAAGGGAACGAGAAGGAGAAACCGAGAAGAGAAAGAGAATAGAGAAAGAGAAGGAGAAATTATTTTGTGTAATAGAGAATTGATTTACATAAAATAATAGAGAAGAGAAATCCCTAGAGGGTCGTGGTTCTTTTTCCCACGTTAAATCTTGGTGTTTCTTTTTAGTTTTCTTTATTTGCTTTGAGTATTTTTCTTTATTCAAATTCCGCAAGAAAATAAGAGAAAAATACTCTAAGGGCAACAAGTAACAATTCACCCCCCCTCTTGTTACAGTTCATTGTCTCTACGTGTTTCTACAATTGGTATCAGAGCCCTGTTCCTCATTTGATCAGGAAACCCTGAGAGCCGTATCTTGGTGTATTAGAGATGCTGAATATGAACGAGCGCATGGAAGAAGGGTACTCTACTCAGAGACCACCAATGTTCGATGGCAAATTCTATACGTATTGGAAAAACAGGATGGAGATCTTCATCAAAGCCGAAAACTATCAAGTTTGGAGAGTCATCGAAGTTGGAGATTTTGAGGTAACAACTACCAACTCCAATAACGAGACTGTTCCCAAACCTATTACAGAATACGAGAAGGAAGATTTTCAGAAAATGGAGATGAATGCTCTTGCTATCAAATTACTTCATTGTGGGCTTGGTCCAAACGAACATAATCGCATAATGGGTTGCAAAACAGCAAAACAAATTTGGGATCTGCTGGAAGTTACCCATGAAGGAACGAGTGAAGTAAAGCGTTCCAAGATTGACTTGCTCATGTCCAAATATGAAAGATTTGTTATGGAACCGAAAGAAAGCATTCAAGAAATGTTTACTAGGTTCACGAACATCACAAATGAGCTAGTCTCCCTTGGAAGGCTTATTCCCTCTGATGAACAAGTGCGAAAGATCCTAAGAAGCCTACCTCAAGATGATCGTTGGAGAGCAAAGGTCACAGCCATTCAAGAATCTAAAGATTTTACAAAGTTTAATCTGGAAGAGTTGGCCGGTTCCCTTATGACTCATGAATTACATTTGGGAACAGCTGACAGTTCCAGAAACAAGGGTCTGGCTCTGACAGCAAACGATCAAGAAGACTCAGAAACTGATGAGGAAGAGGCAGCCATGCTGGTACGTAGATTTAAGAAGTTCTTCAGGAACAACAAGTATAAAAATCAAAGATACAAAGAAAGAGGAACTTCAAATTCCAAAACATATGAATGCCACAAATGTGGAAGTGCCGAGCATTTCATCAAGGAGTGCCCACTATGGAAGAATGAGAAAGCTAAAGGGAAAGCAAGAGAAACAGGAAGACAACCAACAAAAGGAAACTTCAACAAAACCGATTTTCATAAAGCCATGATAGCTGCATGGGGAGAGTCCGAAAGCGAAACCGAAACCGAAACTCCCATTGAAGAAGACGAAGTAGCTAATCTCTGTCTCATGGCCACGCATGATGAAAAATCTAAAGAAAAAGAGGTACAGTCTTCTGATCCATTTTCTGATTACTTATTTAAACTGGATAAACATAGATTAATTAAAATGATTTTAGAATCTCACGAAAATTTAGAAAACCAAACAGCCATCAGTCTCAAAACTGAAAAAGACCTTAAAGCATGCAAACACCAAATATCCTACCTTAACTCTTTTAGGTCCGATGTGCAAACTCGATTCTTTGAATTACTTGATAATAATATGATGTTGAAAGAATCCATAGAAAAGGTTAAAGAGGAAAACATCATGTTAAACATTGAATTAAATCAACTTAAGTATCAAGAAATGGAATTGAGTTATGAGTCTAATAAAGAAATTAAATGTGTCCTTCTTCAAATGAAATTAGACCTAGAATCCGCCTTAAAAGAAAATGATCAACTTAAGCATGAATTAAATTCAAGAGATAAAGGGAAAATTAGAGAAGTCCCCAAATGGATTCTTAACGCTCAAACTAAAAGAACCGAAGGATTAGGATACAATAAAAATGATAAAAAGAAAAAGGTCTACGTTGATCTCCCAAGTAAAAAGGTCTGTTCCTTTTGTGGCAAGACTGGGCACCTAAAACATCAGTGTTTAAAAAGGGAACAGCATGACAAAACGAACCAAATATATGTCGATAGGGTTTGGATAAAGAAATTTGATTCTTGTATAATCGACATGGAACCCAAGGATGGCTGGGTTCCACCCTCTAACAACTAAGTTCGTTTTGCAGGTTCTAGTGAGGGGGAACAGCTCATGGTATCTCGACAGTGGCTGTTCCAAACACATGACAGGCGATAGATCAATATTTCTCTCACTAGAAGCCTATGATGGAGGAACTGTGACCTTTGGCGATAATATGAAAGGAGAAATCATTGCAAAAGGAAAGATAGGAAGGTCAAGTTCCCATGCTAGATAATGTATTTTTGGTCGAGAATTTAAAACACAATCTTTTAAGTATTTCTCAATTTTGTGATAAAGGTAACTCTGTAACCTTTACTTCTGAAAAGTGCATCATTTCTAGGAACGACACAGGTAACACCATTCTGGAAGGAATCAGAAAAGGGAACACCTACGTGGTGGACCTGCACACTGTTCCTAAAACCAGTTTAACATGTCTGAGTGTTATAGAAGATGACCCTCTTCTTTGGCATAAACGATTAGGTCATGCTAGTTTTTCATTGCTTAATACTTTACGATCTAAAGACCTAGTAAGAGGATTATCGTCCCTTAAGTTTCAAAAGAATGAAGTTTGTGATCCTTGTGCCAAAGGAAAACATGCAAGGTCATCCTTCAAACCTAAGAATGTCGTGACCACCTCAAGGCCACTTGAATTAATTCATATGGATCTTTGTGGACCAATGAGAGTCCAAAGTCGCAGTGGTAAGCGGTATGTATTTGTTATAGTTGATGATTACAGTAGATTTACATGGACTTTATTTTTATGTAGCAAAGATGAAGCATTTGATGAATTTGTTGCATTTGCCACTAAAATTCAAAAATCTAGTAACAATCAACCTGTCCACATAAGATCGGATCATGGTAAAGAATTTGAAAATTCAAGATTTATGAATTATTGTAATGAGCATGGTATAAGTCATAATTTTTCCGCACCTAGAACACCACAACAAAATGGTGTGGTTGAACGCAAAAATAGAACCTTAGAGGAAATGGCTAGAACCATGTTAATAGCTAGTGGTTTACCTAGAAATTTTTGGGCAGAAGCCGTTAATACTGCATACTATATATTAAATCGTGTGCTAATTAGACCGATCAATTCCAAAACCCCCTACGAATTATTTAAAGGAATCAAACCTAATATTTCATATTTTCGAGTCTTTGGATGTCGATGTTTTGTGCATGTCAATGGAAAACGAAATATAGGTAAATTCGATGAAAGAAGTGATGAAGCAGTATTTCTTGGCTATTCATCTCACAGTAAAGCTTATAGAGTTTATAATAAGAAAACTATGTGTGTTGAGGAATCTGTTCACATTATATTCGATGAAACAAATTTTATGACAAGTGAACAAGAAACAGGTGATTTTAAGATAGGTCTTGCTGATCTAGACGAAGATGAAAATACACAAAAAGAGCAAGATCAAGAAGAACAACAACTGGTTCAGAATGCTGAACCTAATCAATAACAGGAACAACAGACGGATTTGGAACAACCAGATGTTCCTAATCCAGAAATTCCCAGAGAAGTTCAAGAAGAAACAATTGAAGCTGAACCTAATGAGAGTCAAGTCAGTGAGCCTGCTTCCACATAAGTCTCCACAAGAGACTTTGTCCCAAAGCCGTGGAAACAACAAAAGTCACATCCACTAGACTTGATTCTAAGCGACATGGGAAAAGGCATACAAACAAGGTCCCAAATGAGAAACTTCTGTGCACACTTTGCATTTCTATCAACTATGGAACCCAAGAACCATGAAGAAGCATTACGAGATTCAGATTGGGTCGTAGCTATGCAAGATGAATTAAATGAGTTCGAAAGAAATAAAGTGTGGCACTTAGAAACAAAACCGAATAACAAGAAGATAATTGGGCTGAAATGGGTATTCAGGAACAAGCTGGACGAACATGGCACAATCGTTAGAAACAAAGCAAGGTTGGTGGTAAAAGGATGTAATCAACAAGAAGGTATTGACTATACTGAAACTTTTGCTCCAGTTGCTAGATTAGAAGCTATTAGAATTCTTATTTCATTTGCTGCTTTTATGAATTTTAAATTATATCAAATGGACGTAAAATGTGCATTCTTAAATGGGTTTCTAGACGAAGAAGTATTTGTGGAACAGCCACCTGGCTTTGAAAACCCAATTTCTCCGGATCACGTCTACAAGCTTGATAAAGCTCTTTATGGGCTAAAACAGGCACCTAGACAATGGTACGAGAGATTATCTAAGTTTTTGATTGAAAATAAGTTCATAAGAGGTAAAATTGATAAAACCTTATTCTTTAAAAATAAAGGTTCGGATATTTTAGTTGTTCAAATATATGTTGATGATATTATTTTTGGTGCTACCCATGAATCGTTATGTAAGGAATTTGCTAACCTAATGAGTAATGAATTTGAGATGAGTATGATGGGAGAATTAAATTTCTTCCTTGGGTTGCAAATTAAACAAACTGCTAACGGTATCTTCATACATCAACAAAAATATATAAAAGAACTTCTAAAGAAATATGGACTAGATAATGCTAAGACAAACCATACACCCATGGCCACTAACATTAGATTAGACGAAGACTCTAACGGAATTAATGTTGACCAAACTATGTATAGAGGCATGATAGGATCATTACTATATTTAACTGCTAGTAGACCCGATATATCCTTCAGTGTTGGTTTGTGTGCAAGATTTCAATCAAATCCTAAAGAATCACATCACACGGCAGTGAAAAGAATTCTAAGATATTTAAAAGGAACTGATGACTTGTCCCTATTTTATCCGAAAAGTGATGTCTATGACTTGAAAGGGTATAGTGATGCAGATTATGCAAGTGATCTTGTGAATAGAAAAAGTACATCTGGAATGGCACAGTTTCTTGGCTCTTGCCTGGTATCTTGGTGTTCCAAGAAACAGAACACAGTAGCCTTATCCACCGCAGAAGCTGAATATGTAGCAGCAGCAGCGTGCTGTTCCCAAATGCTGTGGATTAAGCAACAGCTAAGAGACTTTGGTATTAAATTTGAATGTGTTCCTATTTATTGTGATAATACAAGTGCCATTTGCATTTCTAAAGATCCGGTGCATCATTCTAGAGTTAAACATATTCATATTAGACATCATTTTCTAAAGGACAATGTCGAGCATAAAAACATTATTGTTAAACATGTCAATACTAGTGATCAAGTTGCAGATATTATGACCAAACCACTTCCAAGGGAACAATTCGAAAAGATGAGGTTGGAGCTAGGTATGATCAAGCTTCACTAAAATTTAATGCTAGTATTCCTCCTCAAAACATCTTGAAAAATTGGAAGGGTTCAATCGACCACAACAACCAAGATTGATTACTCAATCATTGCGAGATTTGGGTATGCTTCTATTTAGGTATATGTCTTAAACTTTATCTTGATTGCTTGCATGAACTGATTAGACCAAGTAGCATAAATTATTTCTTATTATTTTATATTATTCCACGTACTATAATTTATTTTTCAAAAAATTACAAAAATATTTTATTTTCCACAAATTCCAGCATTTTCTTTATTTTAATCTATTTTCGATGAGCCAACATATCTTATGTAATGGAAGACGGATCATCGAGGTGTTTCAGATGGTAGTTATCTCAATCGATATATTCAACGAACTTACGCATAAACCCTTCGTTACCTCTCTAAGTTCACACGCTAAAACCATTTATAAGAAGTTGTACTACTTTTTCATAACCATCCATTCAACCATTTATAACCCACTACTCAAACGTCCCATCCATCATTCATAACCTACTCTACTAGTACTACACTTTGTAAACCGTCAAAATCCATTCAAAGATTACCCCTTCTAATCCCTAATTTCTCTCATCCTCACCATGAAAACCCCAAAATCATCTTCATCAAGCAAGAAAATGCCGAAATCTTCACAACCCAAACCATTACAAGTTCTTTATCCAGACATACCACCCCCATCATCTCAAGAACCACCACAAACGAACACCCCAAAACAGCCAATGCATGCCGGAGTTAAAAGAACTCGTGGTACCCCAAAGGATGCATCTTCATCAAAACCACCAAAAAGGATCAAGCAAGCTGACCCCGATAGCGCTGAAGAAGTGGCGAAGGAAATGTCAGTTGGGTTCGGGTTAGACAAATATTGGTATGACTCTACTTCTTTTCCCCAATTTCATGCTATTCTACAACATCAGGGGTGGGAAAAGTTAATGTACGATCATTCATGCAACCCTATTTACCCCAATTTGATGCGTGAATTCATTCAAAATTTTTCGATTGAAAACGGTGTTTGCTCCAGTACAGTTAAAGAAATTAAAATTGAATTTAGTAGTTTGATGATTGGCGAATGGTTTGAAGTCCCTACTGCTGGGTTTGACACATATTATGTTGGGTCCAAAATCGTTTTTTCTGGTATTACTGAGAAGACCGTCCTGAAATTTCTTGGTCAGGAGGATAAGAAACGGTTTAGTCACATGTCTTGGTCGCCATTGCATAAACTCCTTTACAATATTGCCCGTAGATTCATTTTACCTCGCAACTCAAAGCGAAGTGAAGTCAATTTACGAGATGCTACGTTGATTTATTGCATGGCTAACCATATCAAAATAAATTTTCCGTCATTGATGGTGTCTCATTTGTCTGAATGTGTTGAGAAGGGTCTTATGATTGGTTATGGAGGGCTGTTAACTTGTGTTTTTAGAAAGTTTGGTGTACCACTTGAGGGTCTTCATTTCCCCATGTCCGCAAACAATCAAATAGGCTCTAAGTGCCTTAAAAATTTACATTTAAATGTGAATGAGAAGGGAATCTTAGAGGACCTCATAGATGTTGATAAGGTTGTTTATAATGAAGAGGAAGTTGAAAATGAAGAGAAGGTTGAGGAGGAAGGAAAGAAAAAGAAAGAAAAGGAAGCGGAGGATCACTGTGCTGTTCCCTCTGCCAGTACTAAGGAGGCAGAGGTGAATGAGGATCAGAAGGAAGCTCTTTCTGAGGGGGAAGCTTCAAAGGAGGAACTTGAGGAGGTTGACTCCAGTGATAGTTCAAGTGATGAGGAGGTTACCAAACCTATTACGGAGGATTCAAAAATCACTCCTAGGAAGAGTACAAGGCTTGCTTCTAAGGTAAAGGTTGGTAAGGATGAAGCTACATTTAGTCACCCTACCAAAACTAATGATGCCCCATCCTCACCTAAACCAGTGTCACCTATACCACCACTACCACCATCACCAATAGCTACTACTCCACCACCATTTACATCACCACCATTACCCACTGGTTTTGATAGGGATGCCTCACCTTTTCCTCCAACTCCAATTGAGCTTATCCTTTCAAAATTTGATTCCTTGCAGTCCCACCTTATTGCTTTCCAAAGTGAAGTTCGTGCCTCACTCTCTACTATTGCTGAGCAACTCACCGAAATGGAATCACGTCTTGGTGCGAAGCTTGACACGGTGGAGGTGCAGACAGAATATGTTGAGGAAGAGACTGCTGCCTGATCCCTCTTTTCTCTGTTTCTGTTTTAAAATTTCAATTTAATGTTTGTTGGCCACATCGTTTGTAATCTCTAAACAATGTTTTTTTTGCTTCTTTTCAATGTACCTGCTGGGGTACAAACAATTGCTTCATGCTTATGCCACTAACCCACAACTTTTAATCCTTCATATCATCATTTACTCTTTATCCCTAATGGTCTATGATGTTTGCTTGCATGCTTTCTCGATTTATGTTTGGTATTTGCTTTCTTAGTTTGCTACTTACTATCTTAATTTGTCTAACGCTTGCCTTAGAGCTGTGGATTGATTTATACCCCTACTTTTTGATTGATGTCAAAAGGGGGAAGACGGCAAACAAACTTAATTAATGCTTGTGAATGCTTGTGCTATTAACTTATTCTTTGGCTTAATTGTTTATGATATAAGTTTCTCTTTATAATATGGTTTAGTTTACTACAATTTTATGGGATAAATTGATTAATTGTTGCTTGATACGAATTATTGGATATCACTCTTGTTTACCTTTGATTCTTACAACTCATAGTATTTAGAGTTACTTAGATTGTTGTGTTTCTTATTTTATGTTTTCTGTTTCTTAGTTAATTTTCTACATTTATAAGTTTTTGTTATTTATGTTTACATTCTGTCTTCTTTTAAATTGAAAAACTTAAGTCATGTTTAACCACATGATTTTCGAAAAAAAAAAAGAAAAAAAGAAAAAAAGTTTTAAAATTTACTTATTAGAGTAATATGTTTACATTAGAATTTAGTAAATTATTTGTGACGATTTAATTTACTAGATTTTGTTGAATGTGTGTTAATCTCAAGCATGTTCACTTTATTTGTTTTACTCTATTTTTATTAAGTTTGTTTATAAAGTTTGTCATCATCAAAAAGGGGGAATTTGTTGGCCCAATTGGTTTTGATGATAACTTAAACATTTATAAACAAACATATTACGTTTTTGAGATTATTGTGATAGGTCAAATATCCGATCTTTAAAAGGGTCGTCGATGGACCATTCGAAGTTGAAAAGGGATTACTACGTAACTGTTTCAAGATCAAGTCAAAGTTCGAAGATTGGTCAATCAGAGACAGTGCGGTGTTCCTAGTTCAACGGTCAGAGAAGATGTCAACGGAGTTAATTAAGAAAATAATTTTAATTTTAATTTTTCTTTTTTAGTTTTGTTGTACGGATGAATAATTCCAAGATGCACAAGGGAATTAATTAAGGAATTAAGATAACTAACTCCTAAAATAACTCCTCCTAAAAAGACTCCTTAAAATTAGGTTCTTGGCTATTTTTAGCTAGAAGACAAAGATAAACTTGGAGTAACCTCCAAGTACTCTTAACGGATAATGCCCACCGATCCCACATCATTAAATTATGGGTTTATGGGTTTAAGAGTTCTCATGATTATCTATATATAATATTTTGCAAACCGGCACAATTTGGTGCTCAATAGAGAGAAAAATATTTTTCCGAAAATATTTGTGCCCAAAATTTCGTGAGTTCTCTAAATCAAGAAAAGGAGATCTTGAATGTTTTTAATTGCTCATTAATTCCAAGATCAAATCCTTGTGCTATTCTTGTTTTGTTCATCCACTTTAGAAAAATCTTGTACGGGTTTATTTGAGAGAATTTGTAATTAGACTTGGGTAAGTCTAAAGGGGAATAGAGAAAGAAAATAGAGAAAGAGAATAGAGAAAGGGAACGAGAAGGAGAAACCGAGAAGAGAAAGAGAATAGAGAAAGAGAAGGAGAAATTATTTTGTGTAATAGAGAATTGATTTACATAAAATAATAGAGAAGAGAAATCCCTAGAGGGTCGTGGTTCTTTTTCCCACGTTAAATCTTGGTGTTTCTTTTTAGTTTTCTTTATTTGCTTTGAGTATTTTTCTTTATTCAAATTCCGCAAGAAAATAAGAGAAAAATACTCTAAGGGCAACAAGTAACAATTCACCCCCCCTCTTGTTACTGTTCATTGTCTCTACGTGTTTCTACACATGATGGCTTTAAAAACACACATACATTTGTTATAAATAATAAGAAAATCACATTAGCTCCTTATACACCAGCCCCTAGTTCTAAATTGCAAGCAACTTTAACTAACTTTCATTCTTTGATTCCTATACTTAAAAGTGAACAACATGAATTTATGGAACGAAAAGAGTTGTTATTATTGAATGAAGAAACCGAATCTGTTTTGCATGATCACCATTTGCTTATGCCTTTGCTTGATGAATTTGCATATGTTTTTCCTACTGAAATACCAAATGGACTGCCACCTAAACGTGATGTGCAACATAAAATTAATTTCATTCCTGGTTCCTCATTACCTAACAAACCAGCCTATAGAACTAATCCTAAAGAGACCGAAGAAATTAGGAGACAAGTTGATGATTTGTTAACTAAGGGTTTGATTAGAGAATCTATAAGTCCTTGTGCTGTCCCAACCTTGCTTGTGCCTTAGAAAAATGGAGAAATGAGGATGTGTGTGGACAGTAGAGCCATTAATAGAATCACCATTAAGTATCGATTTCCCATACCTAGACTTAATGATTTGCTGGATGATTTATATGGTTCAAAGGTTTTCTCTAAGATTGACCTTAGGAGTGGATATCACCAAGTTAGGATTCATGAAGGCGATGAATGGAAAACAGCCTTTAAAACTAAGGAAGGACTTTATGAATGGTTAGTTATGCCTTTTGGTTTATCAAATGCACCATCTACCTTTATGAGGCTTATGAACCAGACCTTAAAACCTTTCTTGGGTCGATTTGTTGTGGTTTATTTCGATGATATCTTGGTTTATAGTCAAAATAAAAACGAACATGTAGAGCATTTGCGTCAAGTTTTCAGTGTGCTAGCTAAGGAAAAGTTGTATGGAAACTTAGAAAAGTGTCATTTCTTTTCGGAGTCAGTTAAGTTTCTTGGGTTTATTGTATCAATTGATGGGATTAAAGCTGATGAAAAGAAAGTTGAAGCAATAAGAGACTGGCCCATTCCTACTACCATTCACAAAGTTAGATCATTTCATGGTTTAGCTTCTTTTTATAGGAGGTTTGTCCCAAACTTTAGTACTATCATGGCCCTTATCACCGAACTCACAAAACTTAAGACAATAGAATGGAATTCTAAAGCACAAACAGCCTTTGACACTATTAAGCACAAACTCACAACCGCACCTGTTTTAGCTCTACCTAATTTTGAGGATATTTTTGAAGTAGAGTGTGACGCTTCAGGAGTAGGCATTGGAGGTGTCCTAACTCAAAATAACAAACCCCTTGCTTATTTTAGTGAAAAACTCAATGATGCTAAAAGAAAATATTCTACTTATGATAAAGAGTTTTATGCTATTGTTAGATGTTTAGAACATTGGAGACATTATTTGATTGCAAAAGAATTTGTGTTACATTCTGATCATGAGGCTTTAAAGTTTATTCAAAGTCAACACAAACTTCAATCTAGACATGCTAAGTGGGTTGAATTCCTACAAACCTTTCATTTCACTATTAAACATAAAGCGGGTAAATTAAACACCGGAGCTGATGCTTTATCTAGAAGATACTTGCTTTTGAGTGCTTTATATACTAAGGTTGTTGGAATGGAATTGTTAAAAGAATGTTATATTGATGATGTTGATTTTGGTGAAATATTTGAAAAATGTCATAACAAACCGCATGGACTGTTTTATATGTTTCAAGGTTATCTTTTTCGTGGTAAACAATTATGTGTACCTAGACATAGTGTTAGGGAGACTCTGATTAAGGAATATCACGAGGGAGGACTTGGAGGACATTTTGGGGAAGAAAAGACCATTGCATTAGTGAGTGAGACCTTTTATTGGCCTAAACTTTCTAAGGATGTCATTCATATTGTTAAAAGATGTGTTCAATGTTTAAAGGCCAAAGCCCACAAAACATCTCAAGGGCTTTACCAGCCTCTTCCTACACCCCAAAACCCTTGGGAAGATGTGAGCTTAGATTTTATAACCGGACTTCCTAGGACCTCTAATAACAAAGACTCTATAATGGTTGTCGTTGATAGGTTTTCTAAGATGGCCCATTTTATTGCTTGTCATACTACACATGATGCCGTTAACATTGCCAACCTTTACTTCAAGGAAATAGTAAGACTTCATGGGATAGCTAGAAGTATGGTAAGTGATAGAGATTCCAAGTTTCTTAGTCACTTTTGGCTTACTTTGTGGAAAAAGATGGGAACCAAGCTTAACTTTAGTAGTTCTAGTCACCCCAAACCTGATGGTCAAACCGGAACCAATAGGACCTTAGGAACCTTATTGCGTCCCTCATTACCAAGAGTCCTAAACAATGGGAACAATTGCTACCACATGCTGAATTTGCTTATATTAGAGTCCCTAGTAAGACCATCTTGCTTATCTCCTTTCTTTGTGGTTTATTTCCTAAATCCTTTAACCACTATAGACCTTACACCTTTCCCTACACCTTTGAAGTTTAGCCATGATGCCGAAGTCTAGAGCCAATGAGATTCAAAAGGTACATAAGCAAGTTGTGGACGAATTGAGAAAATGAATGCAAAGGTTAAAGAGAGAGTGGACCAAAAGAGAAAGGAAGTGCTTTTAAAAGAAGGTGACTTAGTATGGATTTACTTAAGGAAGGATAGGTTTCCCACCCAAAGGAAATCAAAACTAAGTGCTAGAATTGATGGACCTTTCGAAATTTTGGAAAAGGTTAATGACAACGCTTACAAACTAGAGCTACCTAGTAGCTATGGTGTTTCCTCTACTTTCAATGTTGCAGATTTGATTCCATTTCATGAGGAAGACATGCTACCAAGCTTGAGGTCAAGCTTTTCCAAAGAAGGGGAGGATGATGTAGGATCACCTACATCTAGTTCTCATATACAAGCCCAAGTTAACATCATGATACATCAAATGGCCAATGCTCAAATACAAGGTCCAAATGACAAATCATCATTTAACTTTGTAGTTTCAAACTAAGTCTCATGTTTGAGTCGTTTTTAATGTCTTTATTTTTTCAGTAATTTTTAGTCGTTTATCTTATTACAAGAAGATCATTTGAAGATAAGAAGATCCTTTGAAGATAAACCTTAGAGCTGTTGATATCACCAAATATTGCAAGATATTCTTAGAAGGAGCCGCTGTAAATATTCAAGAATATACATGGAATATCTTGGAGCCGTTGGGATTATGTCTTAGAAGATCATTTCTGTCCAAGATATTAAAGCAAATATTTAAGCAATATTTTAGAAGATATTCAAGCTAAATCAAGGAGTATTGCAGCCCAAGCAAAATATCTTCAAGGATAATTCAGCCCAATCTTTTGCAATATAGCCGTTGAGTGCAAGGCAATTTTCCAGAATATTGCAAAATATCTTCAAGGATAATTCAGCCCAATCTTTTGCAATATAGCCGTTTTTTTTATTCTCAATTGTATCTTTTCTTCTTGCTAATTAGTCTTAGTATAAATAAGCTTTGTAACTTGCTGGTTCAGCATTCGATTTTGATTGATACAAATTATAACCTTTGAGCAATTTCCTTTGTTCTTTTCTTTGCAATTACTTCAACTTGGATTAGTTTGAGTATTTGAAGTTCCTATGCTTTTTAATCTTTTGGCTTAAGACTGAATGTGTTCTTAGGAGCCCATTGAATTAACTTGTGGTGATTTTCTGTATCAAGTTAGTACTTTGGTTTAGCCATTTCCTAGTTGATTTTCATCAACATATCTTTTAATTCCCTTGCTACAAAAACTCACAAAATAACAAAAACAATACAGAATTATCTTAGACTATTTTCGAACTGCAATTTCATAAAACGTGTGTTTATAGCTGGTTGTGTTTAAGACATAGCCAACCTATATCAGTTCTGAACTTGGTTCATTCCCTCCTTCTTCAGAGCAAATTGTCCTCAATTCAGCAGCATCATAGTAAGGTCTGAGATCCCCTACATTGAATAATGGGGACACTCCATAGATTCCTGGGAGATCTATTTTGTATGCATTATCTCCATACTTTTCCAGGATTTGGAAGGGTCCATCAGCTCTTGGCATTAGCTTATTTTTCCTCAGTTGAGGGAATCTGTCTTTCCTCAGGTGAATCCATACCCATTCACCAACTTGATAGGTCCTGCTGTTGCTGTTGCCTTTGTTTGCTTTCCTTTGATACTGAGCAGTAGTCCTGGTTATGTTATCCTGTGCCAGCTTGTGAATCCTCATCATTGTTTCAGCTTGAGTTTCAGCATCCTGGTTTGTTTTAGCCTGCACAGGTAGGGACACTAATGAGATAGGCAGCAAGGGGTTCACCCCATACACATATTCAAAGAGAGATAATTTTGTAGCCCAACTAGGACTCTTATTGTAGGCAAACTCTGCATGACAAAGCTTGAGGTCCCAATCCTTCAAGTTCTTTTTAACCAATGTCCTTAGGATTGAGCCTAGGGTCTTGTTAGTTACCTCTGTCTGCCCATCAGTTTGAGGGTGATGAGAGGTACTATACAACAGCTTTGTGTCATGTAGTCTCCATAGGGTGCTCCAAAAGGAGCTTAAAAACTTGCTATCCCTGTCTGATACTATAGTTCTAGGGACCCCATGCAGCCTAACAATTTCTGCAAAGTACAATTGGGCTATATGTTTGGCATCATCCACCTTATTGCATGCAATGAAGTGAGCCATATTTGAGAACCTGTCCACAACAACCATTACTGCATCTCTCCCTCTTTGTGTTCTTGGTAGGGCCACTATAAAGTCCATACTAACATGTTCCCAAGGCTTCTGAGCAATAGGTAATGGTTGGTACTCTCCCTTGTGAAAGGTAATTTTTGCCTTAATACAGGCTTCACATCTTAAAACCACTTTACCTACTGTTCCCAGCATCTTGGGCCAGTAGAAGTGCTTGGCCAATATATCTAGGGTCTTTTGTATACCAAAGTGCCCACCTAAAGTGCCTTCATGGACCTACTTCACTAAGGTTACCCTTAGGGAATTCTTGGGTATGCAAAGCCTGTTTTCTTTTAACAGAAAGCCTTGCTGTATATAGAATGGGCCTTGAGGTTGGTCTATGCATTGCTGATATAGGTCACTGAAATTAGGGTCTGTTAGGTATTGCTCTTTTATCATGTCAAAGCCTAAGACCTTAGCATCTAATATAGCTAGTAAGTGAGCTCTCCTGCTTAGGGCATCTGCCACTATATTGGTTTTACCAGTTTTGTATTTAGCCACAAAATTGAAGCTCTGCATGAATTCTACCCATCTAGCATGCTTAGCACTTAGTTTGTTCTGTCCACTAAGGTGTTTAAGGGCTTCATGGTCTGAATGCAACACAAATGGTTGTCCCTTTAAATAATGAGACCAGTGTTCTAAAGCTCTAATCATAGCATAGAGCTCCTTGTCATAAGCTGAGTAATTCACCCTGCTATTGTTCAACTTCTCACTGAAGTATGCTACTGGTTTGCCTTCTTGCATTAATACTGCTCCTATTCCTGTGTTGCTAGCATCACATTCCACTTCAAAGGGTCTACTGAAATCAGGCAGCCTCAGGATAGGGGGTTTACACATAAGTTCCTTAATGTGTTCAAAAGCTAATTGGGCTTCTGGTGTCCAACTGAAAACTCCTTTTTTGGTGCAGTCTGTGATTGGTGCCATAACAGTGCTAAATCCTTTTATGAACCTCCTATAAAAGAAAGCTAGACCATGGAAGGACCTCACTTGTGTGATAGTTGTGGGTGTAGGCCAAGTCCTGATGGTCTCTACTCTTGCTGGATCCACCTTTACTCCTTCTCTTCCTACTACAAACACTAGGAAATGTACCTCTTTTAGTAGAAATGAACACTTTTCTATTTTGCCAAACAACCTTTGTTGCCTTAATACTTCAAATAACTGTCTCAAATGATCTAAGTGTTCTGTGACTTTCTTGCTGTACACAAGGATATCATCCAGATACACAACTATGAATCTACCTAGGAAGGGTCTAAGCACCTCATTCACGAGTCTCATAAATGTGCTAGGGGCACCAGTGAGCCCAAAGGGCATGACCAGCCACTCATACAAGCCATATTTGGTTTTGAAGGCTGTCTTCCACTCATCACCCTCCCTCATTCTTATCTGGTGATAACCACTCCTAAGATCTATCTTGCTGAACCACTGTGAGCCAGCCAATTCATCTAACATGTCATCTATCCTAGGTATAGGGAATCTATACTTTATGGTGATGTTGTTTACACTACTGCTGTCCACACACATCCTCCAAGTCCCATCTTTCTTGCACAAGTAGGTAGGAACAAGACAGTGGACTCATACTTTCCCTTACTAGCTCTCTCCATGAGTTCTGGATCCTGCCTTTGAAGCTCTTTGGTCTCCTCCGACTAGTCCTATATGCGGTTTATTAGGCAATGCGACTCGGTATGAGATCAATCGATGCTCAATACCCCTAATGGGTGGCAACCCTTTAGGTAAGTCATCGAAAGATATTGATAAGTGCAATTATTTGCACTTATCCGTGTTCATTTTACTCCTTAATTGTAGTTTTAGTGGGTTTTAGGTATATTTGTAGTGTTTTGTGTACATTTTGTCTCTTGAGGTCAATTCCATGTTTTATGCATTTTTGAGGCAAAATCGAGTTTTAGGTACATTTCGAGTTATAAGAGGGTGAAGGCTTGGAGAAATAGCCTAAGACCCTTGCAAGGAAGAGACCGCCACAAGCTAGTCCCAGAGGAGAAGGCAAGAAAAGTGGAGAAAAGTGCAACAAAAGGCCACGCAGCCATTTCATGTACCGCTTCGCCGCATTAATCAAGATTATTTATTGGCATACGAGCAAAGCTGACGAGTCGCCGCTTCCTGTACCGCTCGCCAATTGCGTAATTATTGATGATTTTGCGAGTAGCGACGAAGTCCCCCATTTAATACGCCGCCTTATCCGTGAAAGCAGCCATGATTTCTCCAGCAGATGAGAGATCGCCGCCTCTATAAAGCGCCGCCTTCTTAATCCGCATTATTTTGACGCTTCTTCCAATTTTGGAAGCACTTTATATAGTGGCGCTTATTTTTCTTGTAGTGAGAAGATTTTAGTTTCGCTTTTAAATTTCCTGTAACTTTCCTTTGAGTTTTTCTTAGTTTTCTTCAATTAACCTTTGAAGAACCATTGTAGCATTTGATTTCAGACTTCGCTTTATGTTATTTTCTCGCTCGTAAGTTTCGTTGTTTCATTATCTCTTTTTACATTTTGTCTATTGTTTGTTGTATGTTTTCTATGATCATGGCTAGTGAGTAGTTTCTTTATCTAGGGTTAGGTGAAATCCCTAATTCAAGCATGGATTGATATTTTATTGATTGATTGGCGATTTGAGTCATGATTGAACCTACGCTAATGAGTCTTGATTTAAATATCTTTGTTAGCCTTTTCAATAGAACCGGAAGTTTGAGGATTGGTTTAACTTAGGATTGAGATATATTTGAGTTAAATTCCTTCTAGTATTAGCCAATAGAACAAGTTTGAGGATTAATGCTAGTTGGTCTTAAATCGATATTAGTCAATAGAGCGGAAGCTTGAGACTAATTAGATCACGCTTCTCTCATATTTATGGCTCAATTTCATACAATCATGAAAGTGATTGAATTTCATGTTAGAATTGGGTGATACCCTATCCTAGTGTCTTCATATCATTGTTATACATCATTTTTATTATTGTCTTAGTTTTGCATCTTAGGATTAGAACATCATCTTACACCTTTTGTTAACCCTTGTCTTAGCTAGTCATAAACATACAATTTGGAATTATTAAGCCTCCTTGTGTTCGACCAGACTACGCCGTATACCGCGGCGCCATGTTAAATAAAATTTGCTCATCAAGTTTTTGCGCTTGGGAGGCACTCATAATTCTCTTTTTGTTTTGTTTGTTGATTTGCTTAGACGCTGCTTGTTGTCCCCACACCTTGCTCTCTTGTTCTCAATGCCCAGCGAACTCATCTCTTGAAGCTTGACCTCGAGATTGAAGCCACCGCCCGTAGACCTAACGCTGATCGCACTTAGAGACTTAGGCAACAACAAGACAACATGGCAATAATGCTAACCATCCTTGCCAAATGGTGCATGCCACCCAAACCGCCATACCTTGCATAGTCAAACCTGACTCGGATCAGAATTTCGAGCTTAAACCCCATCTCATTCAAATGATCGAGGAACTAATTTGGCGCACCCAAGTGAAAGTCCACACACTATATAGCCGACTTCATAGAGAGATGTGACACCATTACGCCAAAGATTTGTCCATGGAGGCGTGAGGACGCGCTTTTCCCTTCGGCTTGAAGGATAAGGCCAAGTCCCGCTTAAGTCCGAACCCGCAGGTATATATAACAACATGGAGGCTCTAGCCTAATGGCTTCTTAGTTGTTCTATCCTCCTAGGAAGACATCCCAAATCCAACAGCAAACATTTGCAAAGAACCCTTGAGTCTTTCTCATGGAGGATTGTTTGATGAACATAAATCGCGACAAGCGCATGTGGCTGATATGGATTCTAAGATCCCGAGGATCTCCCTACTGACTCTTTGAGACTATGGCTAAGAATAGCCACTCTGGAGTAATGAGAGAGTCCAAGCAGCGGTAATGTTGCAACCGAGACCATCAAAGCTCTCACCAGCGTATAGCCAACCCATCAAAGTGGCTAAGGTAAGTATGGTAAGTTCTTCATCTCCCAACTCTAATGCTAATAATTCTTCGTTGTGATACCTGGGTGCTCCGTGTCAGCTCAATGCTTGCCCCCAAGTTTACGAGGAGGCAAACGCCTGCATCAGAAACCTCCCGAGACCCAAAGCTAACCGCTTCAATGCGGCTATAAGCAACCGACCGCCCTACACTAGCACCAATGTGCTAAATCCACAAAGATGTCCAAGCTCCATTTCAAAGAACCACCTGGATATAATATACTCAACCCTCAACCTAACCTAGGATCAGGTCGCATGAGTCGAAAGGCGCTAGGGAGTCATATTCGTAACACCGTACCCACATGAAATTTCTAGACACAACCCTCAAATAGCACAGAATAGTTCAATACTCGCCCCCAACCAACTCCCCGAGCCAACCGAGCCCAAAACAAGGAGCCCAATCGATTAACTAATAATCGAGGTAAAGGTAAGAATTGGCTCGCCTTCCTTCAAAGGCCTCCCGCAAAGCCAATTATGCATGTTAATTCCGATATTGTTTGTTCAAGGTAGTGAAAGCAATGGACCGCAAAATGAGCAAAAGGCTAGAGTAACCAATTCAAAATCGACTACCTCCCTTTCCCTCAAAGGTTAGCCAAGGCTAAACTTGAGAAGAAGTATGAAGTTCTTCCACACTCAAAGACAACTCTTAGAGTCGCTCTTTTCTAGACATGCTAGCCCAAGCCCCACCTTCCTAAAATGTTTAAAGACTCATTGTCCGACAAGTACGGGGGTAGACTATCAATGCTCCTAAGCTAGGAGACCCTGAACTTCAATATTCCCCACAATTGGGGTGTTTCAATGACAAGGCTTTATGTGATCTAGGTGCCGGGTGAGTCCATGCCCCACTCGTGTATAAGAGGTTAGGAAATCTGGTAACCGTCTCTATGAGGGCAAGTTACAACTTGCCAACGTAGTATTATTCACCCTAGGGGATTTTGGAAAGATGTGTCGTAGGTATTGGTCCGATCCGTGGTTCCTTGTGATTTTTGATTGTTGATATACCAAGACCATACAAATTCCTCATCATCTTAGGAAGACCATGTTTAGCAACTTGTAGGACAGTTGTGGATGTCGCTAGAGGCAAGATTGCGATGGACATAGGGGGTGTTAAGCATGAGTTCAATATTGATCGTTCCCCTACTTGTCATGCCTCTGCACATTCGGTGTGTAAGGTTGATACCGCTACTAAGTGTAGTGAAGACTCGGACCTTGATGCCTTAGAGGCCTTCCTTGAAGGCACCGGGGGACGTGAAGAAGTGATGAGTTGGGAAGGTACGTGCGATGAGGAGTTTGATCTAACCCATGAATTATTGCAAGATGAGGTGTTTGTGCAGGTGACTGAATTGAAAGAAGGAAAGCTAGTGCAAGAAGTGAATGAAGTGATACGGGAGAGTTCTATGCCTCCCAAGGTAGTTTTTGATGAATTTTTGTCTGAAAAGAGTACCAACGTTGTCCCCCATGAAACTCGCAAGATTGAACCTCAAAAGAAAGCGAGAAAGAAAAAGAAAAGGCTTGCGGGGGACAACAATTTGAATTTTGAAGGAAAGGAAACTCAATGGGTGCGATACCCAAATGATATGCGAACTAATGTTTATGTTGAAAGGAATCTCTTCCTTTGCAACGATGTGGAACCCGTTTGAAGGGGTTGAATCACGTCGAGCTAACGACGTTAAACAAAGCGCTTGCGGGAGGCAACCCGTGTTTTCATAGCTAGATTTTAATAATTTTTGTCTTTTTTGTTTTTATTGTTCGTTTTAATGTTTGTTTAGTGTGTAGGTATTTGACAAAAAAAAAAAAAAAAAAAAAAAAAAAAAGAGGTGGAAAAAGGAGAAAAACACGAAAAGAAGCAAGATGCAACGTTGAAGAGCTCGACTGCCGCTCATCGCTTTGTCGCCGCCGCTGTTTTTGGAATAAATTGTGCTCAATGTCGGGAAATGTAAGCACTGTCGCGACCTTGCTTAATTTATCGCCGCGTACAAAATCGCTAAACTGCTTTTTCTAAGATGGAAGCCGCCATGGAGGCAAAAAGATCAAGGAGAAAGTCTTTTCTCCGGTTTAGGCGCGCCCTCAGTGGTCACCAAGGCCACATATCCTTTTTGATTTCCCCCAGTCGATGCTTATGGTTTTCTTTGTCTAGTTCTCTTGTATCCCGGGCAAGCATTGAGGACAATGCTTAGTTTAAGCATGGGGGGGAGTCTACACCTTTTGTGTAGATATTTTCATTTTATTTTTATTTTGTACTTTTACATTTTCTTAGCTAGTTTAAGTTAGTTTCCATTTTCAGTTTTTAGTTCAGTTTCTTTTTATTTATCTCTCTAGAAGATGTAGTTTATTGAAAAAAAACGGAAAAGAGAATGCTAGCCCTAAACCTGTGAAGGAGGCTAGGCAAAAAGGAGAGTGAGTGTACATTGAGCAGCGTTGCGCTATCTTTATTCCTCCTAGCGAAGCGCCACCCGTGTATATTTCTATCTCTATCTTTTGCTCTTCCTTTTCTATATTCTAGCTCCACCATATTGTCATATCTTGACCCACCAAGCTATCCTCACTAGATCCTCGCACATCATCTTTCACTAACCACCGCAGGTCTTTGAGCTACAAATTTTAACCCACAATTAAGCCCCCATCCTCTTTGATCCAAAGAAAGTTCTTGGATTGCGAGATCCAAGAGCTCCATTATTTTGAGCCTTACAATTTTGGAGTTTGGGTTGTTTATTTTTGTACATTATGTATGTTGTGGTTGTGATGATGGATTTATGTGTTGGGTTGGGTTTGAGGTTGATAAGGGGTTTGGGATTTTGATGGGCTTGCATGTGAGATCATTTATGAGGGGAAGGAGACTAAGATAGGAAGCCTCTTACTTTTGGGGAGCCATAAGGAGAACCGGTGTTCATGTTTAAGAGGTAATGTTGCAATCGATGGTGTTATCCCGATTCAACATTGGCGCTTACTAGTTAGCTATGCATTCTCATGTTTGTGCTATATTGTCATATCCAGGGTTACTAAAGACCCTACTTCCATCTAGGGTTGCTGAACACCCTATCGCCATCCACCGCGAAAAACAAGCATGGGGGAACCCATTGTTTGTTTATTCGTGTTCTCTATCCCATATGTTTGTATGAACTAAGCTTGATCATGCTTTGTATTTCATTCATTTTATAGCTTGGTTTGTACTTTGTTTTTCACTGAAAAAGGGAAAGATTTCATGCTTGATAAGAGAAAGGCCCGGCTAGGTTGAAAACCCGAAAGGGCGACCTAGGCAAAAGAGCGGCATGAGTGGGTTAGCAAGTGAGGTTTGAAAAAGTAAATGAGTGGTAGGTAGAACCAATAGCCCCTAGGCAAAATGAGAGAAAAAGAGAGATTCAAAGTATACTTGTTTTTTCATTTTGTTTGGCAGGCTTACAAAAGTGGAGCATAAGGAAGGAATTTGGGTAAGGGCCAATTGAGGGATAAGTAGTAGATTTTTTGTTTACTTTTTTCATTTCTACATTCTTTTTTTTGGAGTTATAGGAGGTTGAAGAGTAGGGGTTTTGTTTTTTTTTGATGCCATTTGATCTTTCATGTCTATCTCTTGTTTTTGTGGTGTGTTGTGTTAGCCAAGTGAAGAGTTAAGGGTGTGAATGATCTCGACCCTTGGCAAACACCGAACTGAGGAGTTTAGGAAGGGAGGCATAAGAAGTAGTTTAGGGTTGGAGATCGTGTTTGGCCTTGTTATACTTGTGTTTACCTTGATTTGCTCGAGGACGGCAAAGGCTAAGATGGGGAGTTTGATAAGTGCATATTTTGCACTTATCCGTGTTCATTTTACCCCTTAATTGTAGTTTTAGTGGGTTTTAGGTATATTTGTAGTGTTTTGTGTACATTTTGTCTCTTGAGGTCAATTCCATGTTTTATGTGATTTTTGGAGGCAAAATCGAGTTTTGGTACATTTTGGGAAAGTTATAAGAGGTGAAGGCTTGGAAAATAGCTTAAGACCCTCAAGTGGAAGAGACCGCCACAAGCTGCCCGAGAGGAGAAGGCAAGAAAAGTGGAGAAAAGTGCAACAAAAAGGCTAAGCGACGTGGCCATTTCACGTGCAACCGCCCGCACATTAATCAAGATTATTTATTGGCATAAAGTAGCAAAGTTTAAGAGTCGCCGCCCTTAGCGCCGGCCGCCAACATGCAATTATTGATGATTTTGTGTAGAAGCGAGAAGTCGCCCCATGTTTACCGCCACGCTTTATCCGAGAAAGGAAATGATGATTTTCCAAGATTAGCCGACGATCGCGCTCTATAAAGCCACGCCTTTTAATCCGCATTATTTTGACGCTTTTCTTCCAATTTTTAAGCACTTTATATAGTGGCGCTTATTTTTCCGAGTGAGAAGATTTTATTTTCTTTAAATTTCCGTGAATCCTTCCTTTGAGTTTTTCTTGCTTTCAATTAACCTTGAAGAACCATTGTAGCATTTGATTTCTAGACTCAGCTTTATGTTATTTTCTCGCTCTAAGTTTCGCTTGTTTCATTATCTCTTTTACATTTTTGCTATTGTTTGTTGTATGTTTTCTATGATCATGGCTAGTGAGTAGTTTCTAATCTAGGGTTAGGTGAAATCCTAATTCAAGCATGGATTGATATTTTATTGATTGATGGTGCATTTGAGTCGCATGATTGAACCTACGCTTAATGAGTCTTGATTTAAATATCTTTGTTAGCCTTTTCAATAGAACTAAGTTCGGAGGATTGGTTTAACTTGGATTGAGATATATTTGGAGTTAAATTCCTTCTAGATAGCCAATAGAACTAAGTTTGAGGATTAATGCTAGTTGGTCTTAAATCGATATTAGTCAATAGAGTTGAAGCTTGAGACTAATAGATCACGTTCCTCATATTTATGGCTCAATTTTCTACAATCATGAAAGTGATTGAATTTCATGTTAGAATTGGTGATACCCCGCCCTCTTCGTGTCTTTCATATCATTGTTATACATCATTTTATTATTGCCTTAGCTTTTGCATTTTTAGGATTAGAAATCATCTTACACCTTTTGTTTAACCCTTGTCTTAGCTATGTCATAAACATACAATTTGGAATTATTAAGCCTCCTTGTGTTCACCAAGACTACGCTCATACACCCGCTATGTTAAATAAAAATTTGCTCAAAACAATCTGCATAATTCTCAAGCACTTGGACATTCTAGGGTCAAGGGTGGTGGGTTCTCTTCCCCACTTCCTTATTAAACTAAGGAAGGCCCGCCTTCCTCTCACTTCCTTTATCACCTAGTTTTCTACCGGACAAAACAAGGTCGGGCTTGGTTTTCTCGATGGCAAGCGTTTAAGGGGGTAAAGGCATTAGGGGCTTTCGCCTACCTCATGCTCGGTGTACACATTGGTATAAACCATTGAGCGGGTTCTCCTATCATGCCGCTGTGGTCTACATAGCAAGACATGGCATGTTGTCAATTCCAGACATCACGAGCACTTGTCGTAGGATCCTATAGCAAACCGTATCAAACACCTTTTCTGACATAAATCCACTAGCCTCTTGTCGCCATTTCTGCTGTGGGTGGGGGTGGTTTCTAGTTCTAAACCTAGGGTGCACTAAGTCTCTTGCTCCACGCTTTGATTCACTTCCCATCTAGATCAAGTCACATATTTTATCCTTGATCTTACACTTTGTTTGGAATATATTTTCTCTCCGTCACTGGTTTGACCTTGGGTGTGGTATGGAAATTTCTCCTAATGAGCATGTTCTGCCTCTCATATTCAGTGGAACACTTCCTCCCTATCTTCCTCTCCTTCACTATCCTCAAGATCTTCTAAATGTTCTACCTTCCATCCTCACCAACTATATAGGTTCCATCGGGTCATCCTCATGGGGTGCAAACCTTCCATTTTCCTCCTTTCCATTCCTCGCCACCAAAAATAGATTTGGCCTCGCTTGTCTCTCCGATCACCTTCCACCCTGATCAGAAAAGGCTCTAGCATTGGGACATTCACTCTGATATGCCCATGGCCATGACATTTGAAGCGTACTACCCTTTAGGGTCTTTTAAAGGGCCCCTGCTCCTATCCGTTCTCGGGGTGGATTTTGCTTGTACATTGGAGGAGGTCTGGTTGGTCACATTGGCAGGGCTTGGTGTGCCTCTAGGGGGGTTAGATCTGAATGGCCTGGTGTAGGTGCTGCTGCTAGTCTTTTTCTTTGAATACTTCTCTAAAGTTAAGGCACTACTGCAGGCCAGGCTGAAGGTGAGGTTAGGCATGATTTCTAGCTTCTTTCTGAGTTCTTCCCTAAGTCCACCAACAAACTTACCTACCATCATTTCCTCTGACTCATTAGTGTCACATAACACAGATAGTTTTTCCCACTCTTGTATGTAGTCAGGTACTGACCTATTGTCTTGCCTTAGGGTTCCCCATTGTAAACACAGCTGTTGCCTATAGTTTTTGGGCATATACCTTCTTCTTAGGTGTTTCTTTAACTTTTCCCAAGAATTGATCCTTTCCCTATCCTCCCTCCTTCTTTGCTTCTGCACTCCCTCAAGCCACACAACAGCTAGTTTGGTGAGTCTAATCTTAGCAAGTTTGAACTGCTGCTCAGGGGGTGTGTCTTTGAAATCAAAGTACCTTTCAAGATTGGCTTCCCAATCAAGATAGGTTTCAGGATTGTGACTCTGACCATCAAACTCAGGTAAATCTAACCTAAGGGTCTTATCTTCACTAGGTCTGTTGGTCTGATGTGGAGGGTTTTGTCTTTCACCTGTGTTCATGGTGTTGTTAGCAACAGTGAGGGCTAACTATTGGACGATATCAGTGAGAAAATTAAATCTCTCTTCAAGATTCATATTATCAGTCATGGTTATCCGGATTAAACACAAACAAGAACAATTATATAACCAAAAATAACTGAGAACAGAACTAAATGCAAGAAATGCTCTCTTGTAGATCCTGCTGTACCTTCACCCTTGAGTCGTGAGTGTAACTATGATGAATTTATAATTCAAGGAATTAGGATGCTTGTTTTAACAGGATTTAGACAGATGATTGATTACCTGATGTTTGGCAATGAAATGCAATCCTCAGATGCACTTTGGACAGAATTCCTTACCAATGAAGTCTGGTGTGCTTGTTACAAGTTTCCTCTGGTTGTTCCTCCTCCTTGGGTGATGTTCTACACGCCAACCAAAGCTCTAATACCAAGTTGCACCAAGTTGGGAGGAAACACGATGCCTGTGTCAATGCGAAATTCTCCTTAAGCTGTGAACTCAGAATCGTAACCAAGAACAAGGTTCTTGGTCGGGTTCCAACGGCCTTGATGATCGACTTCCTTGAAGGGACCGACTAACTCCTTGGAATTAGTAGGCCCAATCCTCACACTTCTCTAAGATCACTTGATTCTTGGAGTAGATGACTTCCTTCTTGAAGATTGCCTCACAACACCAAAAAAGAAACTAAAACTATTTGCAACAATTAGCAAACCTAAGAAAACTTGGATGTTATTGAATATTGAATTGTCTCAATTCATCCTTACAAGCCCCATATATAGGTTTCATAAGGGGGAAAGAGCTATAAGCTATTTAAAACACGTGCCATTACATGTGCCTTTCTTATTTCTACAAGAAAATAAGACTAAGTACAAAAACAAGACAAAAGCTTGTTCTCGAAATTGCTAAATAGGTCACCTTCAATTTAACCTCTAGGGTTCCGGTGTATGATCAAGTAGGGTTTTTAGGCCCTCGTAGCTAGGTCCATGTACCGAGATGCCATCCCCGCCCGCTTCCAAGTTAGGGTGCTCCTTTTCGGGCTCGGCTAGAGCCAAGGTCGCCTATTCACCAATCCTTGCCCGCTTGTCCCTGCCCCGTGGCCCATGTCTCATAGGCTCTTATCTTGCTCCTTTGGTTTCCATGCTCTTCTCTCGATCTCAACAAGATGATAACCCTTTCCCATTCCATTCCCGCCTTAGATCCTTCTCCCATGCCTCACCTCATTTGGTAGATATTTTGGGCAAAATACCGCCTGCTTTTTAGGATTTGTATTTTCGCCTCGGGCTGGTTCCCTTTTCTATCGGATTTGGGCTGCTCAAATGTTATTTTGGACCTTTCTTTGAGCCACGGTGGTCCTCCTTAGGCTCAATGCCCCTTCAGTTTGGGGTACCAGCGCCTACCGGAGTGCTCCCAATTTTCTGCTCCTTCGACCGACTCGCTCGGTGTGCGGTCCCGTCCCATGTACGCCCCGGGACTTTGCGTTCCTATGTTCTGGCTCTGAATGCGGTCTCTGGCTGAGGGTTCTCGAACTTAGTTCCACCTCCTTAACCAGGTTCGTAGGGTCTTAGGTATGCACAGCTTGGTTTCCTTTGAACAAGAAAACCCCGCTGGACAATGCATCGTGCCTTTGAGGTGCCGCCTCACATCGTTGATAGGTTTGCAAAGTCGTAAGGCCCTTATATTGTTTTTTAATGATTTAAGCCCTAAGATTCTAGCTCCAAGTATGCCTAATCGGGTGATTTCCTACTTTAAAGATCTGCATGATGTTTGTTTTTCCCGCTTATACTTAGCTACAAAATCAAATGTTTGCATGAACTCCACCCATCTCGCATGTTTCCCTACCTAACTTTTGTCGCCATTGATGTGTTTTAAGGACTCATGGTCCGGTGTAACACAAAAGGTTGGATTCTCAAGTAATGTGACCAATGTTCAAGGGCCCCAATGATCCTGATAGAACTCCTTTGTCATAGGTAGAGTAGTTTAGTCACTCTTGTTCACCTCACCGAAAAGGCAATGGGTCTTCCTTCCCTGACTAATACCGCCCCAATCCCAGCCCCACAAGCATCAAGCCTACTTCAAAAGGCTTGGTGAAGTTAGGTATTTTAGCACTGAGCCTACACATTAACTCCCTAAGTGGTCCAAAGCCTATGTGGCCCCGTGTCCACTCAAATTTGCCCTTCTTAGTACACTCCGTGATGGTGCCATTATGGAGCTAAATTCCTTATAAACCTCCCTGTAAGTGAGGCTGACCATGGAATGATCTAACTGGTGACACATGGTATTGGCCACCCTTAATTGTTTACTGCTAGGGTCTACCTTTGACTCTGCTTCTCCCAATGATATAACCTAAGAAGCTCACTTCGTGCAATAGAAAGCTCACATTTTTCAAGTTTTCCATATAATTTATGTTGCCTTAACACATCAAAAAGTCGTGCTGCAAGTGATTCAAGTGTTCTTGTAGTTCTTTCATGAAATTAAGATATCATCTAGGTAAACCACTATGAATCAGCTTAGTAGAAGGTCTTAAGACTTCATTCATTAATCTCACGAAGTGTAGGGCCCTCGTTAGTCCAAAGGGCATAACTAACCACTCATAAAAAATTTCATACTTAGTCTTAAATGTCGTTTTCCATTCATCCCCTCTCATCCCCGATTTGATGGTATCCACCTCAAATCAATTTTATAACCACCAGCCCCGCTAGCTCATCCAAAGAGGTCATCTTATCCTAGGGATGGGGAACATGTATTTAATGGTGATGTTATTCACACTCCTCGCCACAATACACATCCTCCGGTTGCATCTTTTTGAACTAACAAGGTGGGAATCAAAGACAGCGCCTTAAGCTTTCCCTAACATAACCCCTTTGCATTAATTCTTCTACCTGCCTCTCAGAGTTCTTTTGCTTCCATGGGTCGGTTCCAGATGCCGTCTCATAGGTAGTGTAGCTCCGTGTATTAAGTCAATTTGGTGCTCAATACCTCTAAGAGGTGGTAGACCCCGAGGTAAATCATCAGGGAACACATCCATGTATCGCGTCATCAATGGTTCAGCTCTTTTGGTATAGGAGTCGGGTGTGGACCTCTCTTGGTGAACAAACACGCGCTTGTGGACTTAATGATGTAATCTAAGGTTGGCTTTGAAACACGATGAAGAACCCTCGAAAAGTTTGGGGAAAAATTCTATCGCCACAATCAAACCAAGAACCTCGTTCTGATTTTCTCGATATGGATTGTCAGGTTGGCTTCACTCACCACCTTCTAACCCCGTGATACAATCCAAGGTTTCCCTTTTCTCCCTTGTATGTGTAGTGTTGAAATTCTAAATGATTGCTCCACAATCAAGAGAATCCCAAATGAGATGCTTCTCACACTACAATGAAGGTTTGTTCACAAACACTTCTAAACAAACACATAATGTGTTTCTAATTTTATTAACCAAAATGAACTCCCTATTACAATGAGAGCCTATGCCTATATATAGGCTTATTACACAACATAAGAGCAATGTTTAAAACCCTCACGTGACACATGTGCACGCTTAAATGAGCAAAAAGTAAAATTACACACTAATAATAAAATCAGAAATCAGCAAACAGCACCTTCAAACTATTTCTAGCCTTCCCATGATGGCCTTTGAATGTCTTTTGGTCTTGATAGTAAGTTCCAAGTGTGAGATTCCAAATCTGCCCTTATGTCCCAAAATACTCTCAAGCTTGCTCGGGTGACGCCTACAAGGCTAGGCCGGTCACACGCTTTCTCATGTGCAATTATTTGTTCTTTTATCTTCTTCAATTGACCGGGACCTTGAGTCTTATTTCTAATGGTCCTCCAATGATTTTAGTAGTGCTATTGGACCCTTAAAGTAAGCCCCATATGTGGTGATTCCGAAATCCCTTTGAGCCTTCAAGCACGATTCATTTGTTCAGGTGGCTCCCAAGGTCCTATTCACCATATGACCCGTGTCTTCTTTGTATTTTTTGTGATGCATTGAAATGTTGAAAACATGACTCTTGAAACATCCATATTTGTTTCACTTAATGCTTCGTCCACCTCCTTCCTAGTGATCAAATGCACCGTGCCCTACTAGGTTTGGTGGTATGGTCCTGGTTCGGTGAGAACCGTTCTTTCTTTTTTCCCTCATGTGTTAGGGTATAGGTATTTGCATACCCATCATGTGTGGTCTTTTATCATATTCCGTGGCTGCCTAATAGTAAGTACAAGCATTCATACTTAACACATCACACACAACCTCATCTCGTAAGTGCTCTGGTAAAGCTTACAAGCAATCGCTTGTTAACTCGACTCACTTCATCTACTATCAAGCCACTTCATTTTATAGGCGAGGGGGTTTAGTCTTAAGTTGTAACTCACTCACCAAGTCTTACTACGTTGACTTACCCCCCATCAGCATCGATCACAACACCTTTTCCTCGACCCTACACTTTGTTTGAAAGATATTCTCTCTTTGTTCACTTCCTTGTTTTAGGGTATGTGGAAACTTCTCCAATGATTGGGTTAATGCCCACCCTCGCATCACTCTCTAGCCTCTTTGACTAAAGACTCTCCTTCAAAACTTTGCAAGGCCCCATTTTCCCCCAAAACCATGTATGTACCATCTCCATCTTCTTCCTGTGTTAGGCTGCCCCTCTTCTTTCCTGCCATTCTTGGACACTAAGATTACCTTAGCTCTTGGTGGTCTTGCCTAATCTCATCCCACCTCTCATAGTAAAGGCTCTTGCATTGGGAAACCATTTTTGTAGTGCCTATGTCCATTACACTTATAACACACTATGTCTTTTGGGGGTACACTCACGCTTAGCAAGAGGGATTTTTTGTTGTTGTTCTGTATTTCTCTTGTTCATGCCGCCACCTGAGGTTATTGCTCCTAGGGTATACGCCCTTGTAGTCCTATATCAGGGCCTATGTAGGTAGCCTTTTTTTTGGAGGTTTTTTCATGGTTATGGCTACACCGCCGAAAGGAATGGTTAGTCCGTTTAGTCTAACTTCCTCCTAATCTCTTCTCTTAGGCCTGCTATGAATTTTCCCAGCCTCATTTCCTCATTTTCAGTCACATCAGACACCAAAGAAAGTCTCTCCCATTCTTGAATGTACTCTGGTACACTCTTGGCACCTTGGGTGAGTGTACCCAATTGCTCATACAGTTGCTGCCTGTAAGTAGGGGCACATATTTCCTCCTCATGTGTTTCTTGAGTTTCTCCCAGGTGTCTATCCTATGCCTTCCCTCCCTAGTTCTTTGCCTTTGAAACCCTTCTAGCCAAGTGGAGGCTAGTTTAATCATCTTGACCTTGGCTACCTTGTACTGTCTATCTAAGGGGGTTTCTTGAAACTCAAAGTATTGCTATATCCTCCCTTCCCATTCCAGGTAAGTCTCAGGGTCATGTGTGCAGCCATCAAATTCAGGGATGTCCACCCTTAAAGACTTATCCTCCTGATTTCTAGGTTGTGGAGGGGGTCTGTTGTTCTGAAATAAGCCAAAATTGGCTAGGTTGTGCACAAGTTGCTGCACAGTCTCTTCTAGGGTGCCAAATCTTTCCTCTATGTCCTCCATGTCTTGCTAAAACCATGACCACACTTTTCTCACCAAACAACAATCAAGAATTCACAATTCAGATTCAAGAAAGAATGCAGAAACAAGATTTATTGTATAGTTGTGGTTTTTACGGGGTTGCAAGAGATGTTAATGAAATGAAATAAAAAAAAACTAAGCAATTATTAAATTTCAAGAGGAATCACTCCCTGTCAATTCACAGCAATGTAGTGTTAGATTTCCTCTTTTTGTTCCCCTCAAATGCTGGCTGATTCCAAAATTTAAAGGCACAGGACAATTTGCAGCCTGTTTCTTGAATTGCCTGTCAGTGTTCCTTGCCCTCTTCGAATCTGGGCTCTGATACCAATTTGATGCAAACCCAGGCCTAAGATGTGACCTTGGACTTGCAATAGGGGTATTGGATGCCTTAATCCCTAACCAAACTCAAATTGCCCTAGGCAGAAGTCACTAGGTGCCTTATTAATCAGTCTGAAAACCAAGATTGGACTGGCAATTTGACGTCTGGGGCTGCTTGATGGCTCTGTGTAGGCTTGCTCCTTTCCTGACTGGTCCAACAAATGATGGTTCCTGAATCTTGGTACCCTCGAGATTCTGATTTGGCCTGGTACCTCCTCTCTATACTTTGTAGTCACCCTCACCCCACAAGGATAGGTGGGGGTTCACTCCCTTGTTTCCTTTGAGTTCCTGATGCCCTTGAATTGCTTCACTCACAATCCCAAGAAACCAGGGGAGATGCTTCACTCACACCTCTAAGAAGACACAATCTTCTAAAAGACACTTGGTCTGAAAAATACCTTTGAATTTTATTAATGATCAAAAAATGCTTTTTACATGAGAGGGCATGCCTTTATATAGGCTTCAAATGTTCAAGATGCTAGTTACATTTTAAATGGCTCACGTGCCATACATGTGCAAGGGTAAAATTTAAAACAAACAGAAAAATGACTAAGTATTATTTCCTGCTGCTCAGTCTGTCTGACAGCCTTCCTTCAAGCCTTTCTCTAGCGTTCTTCATGTATGATTAGGAGGGTCCTTGGGCCTTGACATGGAGGTCCATGTGCCAAGATTCCATAATTACCCTTATCTTGCTCTAGTTGACTCAGGTTTGGTTGCAGGGTCCTGCCCAAGGTCAGTTGTTTGCTGATGTGTTCAGGTGTCCTGTCTCCAATACCTTGGCTGTCTGTTTGGGCCTATCTGTTTGATCTGTGTTTTCCAAGATCCTTCTTTGATTGTCATAGGTAGTTAACCCTCCCCTAAGTCCATTCATGCCCTTGCTTCCATCTCCCATGCCACCATCCTTATTTGGTGCAGATGTTTCCTTGAAAGTGCCTGTTATTTTTGAAGGATTCTGTTGTACTGTGCTGCTGTTGGTTTGAGTGCTTGAAACTCATTAGTTTCAAGATCAGTCCCAACTGATCATATTTGTGGTTCTTGGCATCAACATCAGGCCAAACCATCTTGTGCATCATTCATCACTAGGTGAAAGGGAACATTGACCCCTAACATGGTGCAATTGGTATGAGAGCCATAATTCCTTGTGGGGTGAAGATTTCAATTGGTTTTGATGAGAAACAATAGGCAAAATTCGCAAAAACGAAAGGGTACAGAATCTGTCCGAAACTGACAGAATTTTGGGTCGAAAACAGAAGCGTTTTGGAGATCTTAGTGTTATCTTTTTGCAAAACGGTTTTTATGGGGTATGCCTTATTGAGTTAGAAAACTTTGGGACTTAGAATTGTTGGAATTGGTTGAGTAGGGAAGGAGATACGCATTTTTCTTTGCAACCTGCCCAAAAGTGACCGAATCTGGGCAGCTTGGTAAGTTCTCTTCAAAAAACTATCAAGATCCTTGTATTTTGCGCCCATATTTAACCAAATTATCAATAAGTATCCCATAAACATTAGAACATATCATTCTTTCATCATTTCATAAGTTTTGTAGCTTTTTTGAATGACCCATTGATTGCTTTTTTTACAAACGTACAGGAGGGTTGTTTTTCTTTGCCTTCTGTGTATTCTTCATTTCTTCTTCGTTTGAAGGCCTTTTTAATTGTTTCTTTTTTTTTGAGTTTTCTTCATTTTGAGTCTAGTTTTTCGTGGGTCTTTTTTTTTAGTCCATGGAGTTTTGAAAAAAAAGTTATGCCTATTTGTTTAACCAAAGGTCACAGAACACAATCAGATTGCACGTTTGGATGAAATTTGTGATTGTGATCAAACTAGGCCACATATTTACGTGTTTTCACTTGGAGGTGTTTGAAGACATCTTGGGGTTTATTGTCAACAAATTTCATCCATAATGAAGGATGTTTGTTGGGGTTCACAGTAGCAAATAGAGTGAACACAGAATCTGAAATTGTTGTGATAAGTTTCTGATTTTCTGACTTTTTTTTATATATATTACACAAATTTTCTTTTCCTTTCTTTCTTTCCTTTCCTTTTTCACCCTTCTTGGCTTAAAATAGAGTGAACACACACATGAGCATAGATGAAAGAATTGAGAAACTTGTGCTTAAAATGGAGGATTTAGTTTTTGGCTTGGCAAAAGAAAAGCTTAAAAAATTGGAGAATGAGGAAGCAAAACTCAAAAGGTTATTAAGGCCTTGTGCATTTGATTTGGATGATTGGAATCCAATCAAGAAGTGTAATGAACACTTGAAAGAAATTCAGAGCCAACAAAGACAATTAAGGAAGAGCATCTTTCTTCATCAAAATCAGGTGGAATTTCAGCAAGAGGCAAGAAAGGTTGTTGCACAATCAAACAAAACCACATTGAATCTTTCTTGATGTCATACAAGAACCATCAAAAAAAAAAGCAATAGTGAGGGATAGCCTTGAGAGATTGTGGAGAAAAAAAGAGATGAAGTTGCTTTAAAAAAGAGAACTTTTGGGGCAAAGTGGGTTCCAAACTATGATGAATATCCTAGCCATGCAAAAAGAGGGTAGAAAGGGGTTGTGAGACAACACACAATGGAGGATGTTGGTTGTAAAAAGGGAGGTTTTAAGTAGCTGATTGTCATCCAAGATTAGTGGTTCTTTTACAATTTGCAAGTAAGGATTTTTTGTAAAGGTAATTTTGTGTTTAAAAAAATCACCTACTTTGGGAGTATGTTCATGTGAGAATTTGTTGAATTCAATCCTACCAAGATTGGGGTAGAGTTTTTTTAAGAAAGGAAAAATGCAAGTGACTTGAGAAGTCCAAAGCAAACTAATAAATTTGGTTATTTTTGAATCAAGGGTTTGGTTAATCATGAAGTAAGGGGCTTTCCCCTCCCACATGCTTGAGTTGTTGGGGAGATGGTTCTAAATTAAATCAAAAACATAGTAGTATAAGGAACAGGTGGGCTACCATATAGAGGGGAGATGTTGTGTTATTGGGTTGTGATTTGTGCAAAGACAAATGGTGCCACATCACATCAAAAAAAATCGGGTAGTGAAAGAGGTGTAGTTGCAAAGAAATAAGCACCAAAGTGGCTTGAAAAGATAAAGTAAGAACAAGTGGTCAAAGGGATATGATTAATGAAATTATGACCCGCAAAACGGGCGTGCGTTTTCAGTTG
This sequence comes from Amaranthus cruentus, assembly GCA_019425755.1. NCBI lineage: Eukaryota > Viridiplantae > Streptophyta > Magnoliopsida > Caryophyllales > Amaranthaceae > Amaranthus > Amaranthus cruentus. Next base: position 16,496,284 of record CM033459.1, read on the forward strand.
TTAACAAAAGATAGTTGCGTGGTTCTTGTGTGCAAATTAGAATGGGAAAATCGGCCCTGAAGCAAGATGAAAAAAGAAAAAAGTCAAAATCGTGTTTGTAATAAATGGGTGCGTAACTGTGCCGTGGATTACAGAGCAAAAATATGCGGCACGATCTAGCACGGGGCCCCTGCCCGCCCCCGTCCGCCAGACTCAAGGGTACAAAAAGGTCCCGGTATTTAATGATGCCCTGCTTTTTGTTGGTTATCTTCAATGCTTTTGTCATCTTCTTGGTTTTCCTTTAGCTGGGTTTGGCTTTGAATTTTAAGACCTCACCATATCAACATGTGCATAATAGATCATTGATCATTAATCCTTGTTCCTTGTTCATCACTCAATGTTCATTGCTCATCATTCATTAATCATTGATCAATGATCCATGTTCATTGTACATCATTGTTCGCTTTGATCATTGATCATTGTTCATCATTAATCACTCATTGTTCATTGTTCTTATTCATTGATCCTGTTCATTGCTCATCGCTCATTGTTAATTGAACCTTTTAAAAAGTTAATTGTTTATTCATTGTTAGTTAATCGCCACGGATCATGATCCCTTGTTCTTTTGTTTTTTTCGCTCATTGTTTCTTTGAATTGATCCTTTTTCATTGTTCATCGCTCAAATTTCACGACATTGATCCTTGTTCATCATTCATTGTTTATCGCGGGAATTGTTCAATGATCATTAATCCTTGTTCATAATCAAAGATCCTTTTCATTGTTCATCTTTCAATATTCTGATCATGGATCCTTATTCATCATTCATTGTTCATTGTTAATATTATCATTAATCCTTGCCTTTGATAAAACTCATTGCCATTGCCATCATTCATTATTCCCTCATCATTGATCCATGTTCATGTAAGCATCATTTTCGCTTTTTAATCATTGATCATTGATCCTGTTCATTGTTCTCATCAAATCACTCATTGTTCATTTTTCTTATTCATTGATCTTTGTTCATTGCTCATCGCTCATGAATAACCTTTATAATAGTTTAAATTTTTTATTCATTGTTCATTCTTAATCGCTCATGGATCATTGATCCTTGTTTTATTGTTCATCGCTCATTGTTTTTGATATTTGACCTTTTCATTATTCATCGCTCGATTCATGATCATCATCCTTGTTCATCATTCATTGTTATGGTATTTGTCAATGATCATTAACCTTGTTCATTTCTCATCATTTAGTGTTTATCGCTCATTGTTCATGGATCCCCGCTCGTTTATAATCCATTTCATTGTTCATTATTTATAATACAATGGTCATGTTCTTTCTTTCACGTTTTGTTCACCGCTCATCTTCGTAAAAAAAGACCCTTTTTCATTGTTCATCCTTCAATATTCATTGATCATGAACTTTTATCATTTTTTTGTTCATTGTTAATATGATGCAATTATGGATGAGGATGCCGGGTGTCTCACATTTCAAGGGAATACACAAAAATAAAAAACCAAGAAAGGCCCTAAGCCCCGTTTTTGGGTGAAGGGGCCCCAGACTTCACTTCCAAGGGGTGTAGGTTTCCCCTTTAGTTTGGGGGAAAGGTGAGGTTTTTGGGAGGAAGGGGAGTGTTTGAAGAATCCCCCCACAACACCCATTTTGGGGCATTTTTTTAGTAACCCAATTCACGAATTAAAAAAAAAGGAAATTCCCAATTTGTTTTTCCCCAAAAAAACTTTTTATTACATGCTAATGACCCCTTTTATAGAGTTCTTCTAAGAAAAACTACATGGGTTTATCAACCCTTAATTTTTTAAGAAAAGGGCCGTCTTTTCACTTTAATTAAAAACAAAAAAAAAAAAAACAAACAATGCCGCCGAATTAGTTTAAAGGATTTTTTTTTTTTAGCCGTTCCCGGGCTTAAAAAATGGCTTCCAAAGTTTGGGGTGGAAAGGTCCAGTCCCAAATTCCATTCATGCCCCGCCATCCAAAGATTTTTAAATTTACCCCGACAAACTCATCAGGGCCTTGGCCCCAGTTTTTTGGGGGGCCCCCCTTCCCCGGGGTTTTTTGTCAACGGACCTTCAACCCTTCTTTTGGGGTCCCTTGATGGTGGGAGTGTTTTTTACCTTTAAAAAGGCCCATGTTAAAATTCCAAACTAGCCGGGGATCCCCAAAAAGCACGATTTTATTTGGGCCCCGCCTTCAAGGCTCAGGGGGAAATGATCCCCTGCTTTTTTTTGTTGGTTTTTCAATGCTTTTGTCATTTTTTTATTTTCCTTGATGTGTTGGTTTTTAAAAATTTCCCCACATACCCAAAAAGTGCATAATAGATCATTGATCATTAACCTTTTCCTTCCCCATCACCATTTTATTGCTTTATTCATTAATCATTGATCATTGATCCATGTTCATTGTTAAGCATCATTGTTCGTTTTTTTTTAATCATTGTTCAATTAAAAAACCATTGTTCATTGTTCTTTCTCATTATCCTTTTTCATTGCTCGCCGCTCATTGTTAAGACCTTTTAATAGTTAATTGTTTATTCATTGTTTATTGTTAATCGCTCATGGGTCATTGATCCTTGTTCTTTTTTCTTCGTTTTTTTTTTTATATTTGATCCTTTTTTCCTTCATCGCTCAAATTTCAGGATCATTGATCCTTGTTCATCATTTTTTTTTACGGGGGATTGTTCAATGATCATTAATCCTTGTTCATTACTATCAATTTTTGGGGTTATCGCTCAGTTTATTGATCCTTTTTTAGTTTATAATCCCCCTTTCTCATTGTTTATTATTTTAAAATTTTGGCATTGTTCATCGCTCATTGTTCAAATCAAAGACCTTTTTTTTTGTTCTTTTAATATTCATTATCCGGTCCTTATTCATCATTCATTGTTTTTTTTAATATCAGATCATTAACCTTTTTTCCTTTATCATACCATTGCTCATTGCTCATCATTCATTATTCATTGATCATTGATCCATGTTCATTTTTCATCATTTTCGTTTGATCATGATCATTAATCCTTGTTTATTGTTTACAAAACACCATTGTCATTGTTCTTTTTTCATTATCTTTGTTCATTGCTCTGTTTTTAATAACCTTATAAAGTTTAATTTTTTACATTGTTCATTCTTTAAACGCCATGGATCATTGATCCTTTTTTATTGCATCGTCATTGTTTTGATATTTATCCTTTTTTATTATTCATCCCCGATTTCCGCCCCCCGGGGCCTTCCCCTCATTCATTGTTTTTCGGGGATTTTTCAATGACATTAACCCTTTTTCATTTTACTTTTGTGTTTATCGTCATGTTTTTGATCCCCGTTTATTGTTTATAATCCATTTCTCATTTTCATATTTATAATAATTGGGTTTATTGTTTATTGTTCTTGTTCAC
>CM033459.1:16500168-16540506 GCA_019425755.1 Amaranthus cruentus
CCTAGCTCTACACAAGTATAGCAGAGGTAAGGGGTCGAACCACAGGGACAAAGTTAGTAAAAAAATTGGTCTCAATATAGGGGGTTAGGGGTGATAAGATGAATGACACTAATTAAACTAGGCTTTAGGGCTAGGGTTACAACTAGTACGAATCAAAGTGAGAGAGAGCGAGAGTGATTGGTTTCACCCTAGAGAGGTACTACAATCATTCATGCATTAGACATTTCCAGTAAGTTTGAAGACCTTTGAACTCTACGTCCCATTCGCCCGAATGCATGGGCCATTCGCCGAATGTGTGACTTTCGCCCGAAGATTTGGCATTCGGCATTTCCAGTAAGTTTGCAAAACAAATGAAAGAGTACTGGACTCCCATTCGCCCGAATGGGAGTTTTCATTCGCCCGAATGGGAGCTTTCATTCGGCCGAATGTGTTGCGATTACCCTCTTTTGGGACTTTGTCTCCGTTTCGAACTCACGAGCTATGCCGGGGCCACGGGGCATTCCCAATTGGTTGCGGTGAAACTCCGGGGATAACGCTTTGTCTTGAATGCATGCCAAACGCCCTTGAAACCTCCAAAAATCACCTAATCCTTCTCAAAACACTTGAACACAAGATCAAGGAGAAATCATGCGTAAAATATATCAAATTGATGCAAAATGGCGGGACTTGACACCAAAAGTGGGGCGGTAAACGTGCTCTAAAACGAGCACATCAACTTCCCCCAAGCTAGACTCTTGCTAGTCCCTAGCAAACTAGACACCATGGCTACATGAGGATCGATACAGAACAACACAAAACAAAAGCAATACAGAGGATGAAAACCAAACAATGCAAGCTATGTACGCACAAACTCTTTCTTAGCCATGGGTGTGCAAGCATGATGGGCTCGAAAAGCACAATATCAAGGCGACTGGCATCTACCACTGGCATTATGGTTCGTGTTTCGCTCATAATCAACCGACTAAAATTGAGTCGGGAGTCAAATACCTAATAGGGGCGAATCCTAGGGATTGTATCGTATCTACGCTCTAGCACAGAACACACTAATCGGACCAGGTCGAACAGGTTAGCAAAAAGGGTTGTAATATTGGCTTAGGGTTAAGGTGGGATATATTTGGAAAAGTGGAGCTAAGTAGAGGATAACAAGTGACCCTAAACAAAACGACCACAAACATAACATGATAAACTAGTAATAACTATATCCAACAATCATAATAACCCAACAACCTTATGTAAGACCAATGATCTCTATCATCAAAAACTATCAAAAATCTGAAAACTCAATAAGAAATCGTAAGCACAAGTGTCTCCAAGCTCATCTCCCAAATAACATATCGACTTCCTCACTCATATAAACGTATGTGGATAGAATCTCGATGAAGAACAAGAGAGAGGACTCCTCAAATATAAAACATGTATGGATAATCTCTATAATAAGCACGGGAGGAAATAGGAGAAAAACAACGAGCTGGATAAAGATGAATAGAGTCATGAAATCAACAACCATAATGTCATAACCAATAGCCCACGAATAAATGTAACACACAACAACTCCACCATCACTAAGCTATCCTCTAGGTAAGAAGAGGGAACAATTTGGCTCATGTGGAGGTTATACAATGTGGCTACAAAAGAAAAGAAAAAGGCAAATACTTGGCTTATCCTAATGTCAATTTTCGTTCAAGGTAGGCTATTTGGCTATGTGGCTCAATCCTAGCGAACGTGTTATCATCCCTGGTCTCAAGAAAAGCGGACTAAGCTGGAGGAGAACAAATACAATACTTAGACCCCCTAACTAGCACTCAAAATGGATGGGAGTCACAAGGAGTCCCAAAATGGCTCAATCCTAACCGGCTAGTCGAAATGTGCCTCGATAGGTAGTCATCCAAGCCACAAATCCAACAGGTTTGGGTTCCCATAAGCTAGATGGAAAAAGGTCAGACACCTCAATCCCAAGACAGGCACAGGGCTAAGAGAAGCACAAGTTTGCATAAAACCAATGAATATGTACACAACAGAAGCTTGCAAGCATGTTTCTAAAGAGATTTCATTTTCAAAAGCTTTTTGTTTTGTTTGTTTGTCCGACATAGCAACGCAACTACCATATATACAAGAAGGAAACAGAACAAAAGAACAATACTAGAAAACTAAGCTATATACACATGAAGCTTTAGATTTTGTGAGTGGGAGCAGAGAATCATACATACCATACCACCGGTGAGAAGAGCAATACTCACCAAAACACTTGTGTCATCAAGACAAATAGCATGAGACTCATCGCAAGGATGAGAATGGAAAACTCGGGATCATCGTAATGAAACTCACCGTGAGAATGAGAGTACTGAACCTGCAAAATACAGAAGCAAACCTACAAGAGACCGACCATAAGAAAAATGGGGCGACGAGTAGAGGACAAAGGGTGTACCCCCCCAAGCTAGCATGAAAATCGTCCTCATCAAAATGGGGCGACCTACAAGATTAATACTACTCATCGACGAAGAAAACCCCGTCTCCCGGGTCAACCTGTTCATCATCCCTCCGGGCCCACATCAAAGTCCATCCCATAATCACCCTCCATTAGTGCGCGAGGGGTAGGAGGGGTGAAATTGTTAAATCGGCGCCTGCCAACCCGAAGCCGATCAAAACCATGACTCAAAGATACTTCGTAGTAGTTGTCATGGCGGGGGTACCAAGAGGGTGTGGCCATGCCTTCACTAACCATCCCAGAACGGTAAGCGAAGTCATACCACGGGTATGCAGCCCTTTGAAAGTCGTGCTCGAGGTGATCAAGCGGCAGTATGATTGGCTTGGGTTGTGATAACCTGCCACAGAAAAATCATCCATGAAAAACTCCATAAAGTCCTCCAACATATCAGAAAAGATAGAAGACATGCACCTTTCGAAAGTAGATGGTGCATTGCACAATCCAAAGGGCATCCTTCTATAGGTAAAGGTCCCAAAAGGGCAAGTAAATGTTGTTTTTTGTTGGTCATCCGGGTGAACGGGTATTTGAAAGAACCCCGAATAACCATCCAAAAAGCAAAAGTACTTGTGCCTCGCTAATCTGTCAAGCATCTCATCAATGAATGGCAAGGGGAAATGATCTTTCCTCGTGGCTTTGTTTAGCCTACGGTAGTCAATGCAAACTCTCCACCCAGTGGTGGTTCTAGTGGAGATCATCTCACCCTTGTCATTCTCAATGATGGTCATTCCTCTTTCTTGGGAACAACATGAACAGGGCTAACCCATCTACTGTCAGAAATCGAGTAGATGATGCCGACCTTGTGGAGTGTAAGAATTTCTTCTTTAACCACCTTCTTCATGTTAGGGTTCAACCTCCTTTGAGGTTCAATGGAGGAGAAATGCTCATCATCCAACTGGATCCTATGCATGACAAGCCTCGGACTAATTACTTTGATATCATGAAGTGAGTACCCAATGACACTCCTATATTTGTTGAGTAAAGCAAGCAATTTTTCCAAAGAAGTGTTATCAAGCTCAGAACTCACAATGACGGGCTTGTTCCCATCAACATCCAGATAAGCATATTTAAGACTAGGGGTTAGGGGTTTCAAACTCACCTTGGGGGGGAGGCATAGAACTCTCCCCCTCATCATCGTCTCCCTCCTTAGTCACACAAATTTGCTCGAACTTATTTTGGTTGCTTGTCCATCCTTTGGTCTCATTCTCAAAATACTCTTCCCGCATATACCTCTCGCAAGCTTTCCCAACACAAAAAGAAAGTTCTTCTTCACTCGTGTACTCCATACTACATTCCCTTCGAAACTCCTCATAATCCTCATCTATACAATCAATCCGGTTGACTTGCTCCACCATGGGTTTCCTCATGAATAGGGAGATTTATAAACCAACTTCCTTTGAGCCACCTCCACAGTTATGGTATCATCATGGCAATTTATCACAGCTCTAAGGGTTTTCAAGACGGCTCTCCCTAGGATGAGAGGAGTGTATCGGCTCTCTTCCATATCCATGACCACGAAATCGCAAGGAACCACAAGGTCACCCACTTGAATAACGACATCATCAACCTCTCCACATGGCAATTTTATGCTTCTATCGGCCAATTGAATAGTTTTCCTTGAAGGTCTTAGGCTAAAGGGTAGCCTCTTGGCGATTGATAGCGGCATCAAGCTAATAGAGGCTCCTAGATTGGCGAGCGCTCCTTTAGGCTCCAAATTTTCCAACTTCACCGGTAGATTGTAAGGACCGGGATCTCACTCTTTAGTAGGCATACTACCTTGTAGAATAGAGCTCACTTGATGGGGCAGACTTATCAACTCTTCTTCTAGCTTCTTCTTGTTCGAGAGCAAATCTTTCAAAAATTTTGCATACTTAGGCATTTGTGCCATTGCATCTAAGAATGGGATTTTCATCTCCATGTTTTGTAGGTGCTCAAGGAACTTCTTGAACTTTTCATCCAGTTGCTTCTCCACTCTCCTATAAGGGAAGGGTAGTGGAGCGAGCATACAACCGCTCAAGTCTCTTCTTTTCTTCAACTCTCGCCTTTCTTTTCGCTCCAAGATCTCTCACTCTCTCTCCCTCATCTTTCTCCTCCTCAACATCATGCTTCGCAAGCTCTCTCTCTAAGTTGTTTTCTCTCAGCTCCTCTTCACGTTCTCCCTCATCTCCATTTGTTCTTCCCTCATCTTCTGCCATAACCGACGGTCCTTCATATTGAGTTCCCGATCTTAAATGGATGGCCTTAGCGGTGTGATAGTTCGGGTTGGGGTTTTGAGGTGGAGGTTGAGGTTGCGTGGACGGGTTAGGTTGAGGGTGAGGTGGAAATAGTAACGACGGAGTCGGTGTTGCCATTTAGGCAATTTGAGACTCAAACAACTTTTGTTGTGTCTGGAGTTGTTGCATTTGTTGCATGAGTGATTGGTTGATTTGAACAAGGGTGCTCATCTGAGACGTCAAGAAATCACTACTCATTAATTGCCCTTGTTGCGGTGGGAGGTTCCCGGATGAAGGTTGTGTAGATGGAAAAGGAAGATTTGTGTTGCTTCTAGTTGCTTGATGAAATCCCGGGGGTCTAATCGAGCTTGGTCTAGACCCACTCCCACTTGGTAGGTTTCCATGAGAGTTTTGGGGGTTGTACCCACTTTGGTTGCCTCGGTTGTATCCCAGATTGAAGTTTCCTTGATTGCCATCGGGATTGAAAGGAGGTCTAGAGGAGTGATAACGGGTTTTTAACGCGTCGTTTAACGCTAAGAACCTTGGTTAATCAAACACATTTATAATCACCCAAAATAATACTACAACGAGTGTAGCGGTAAGTCGGGGGTCGAACCACAAGAAACAAGGGATGTTAGACTAAAGAGTTGGTATGGGAAAGGTTGATGGTTGGTAGGTAAGAGGATGGGTGAACTAAACTGGGATGAAAACAAACAATGAAAGAAAGCGGGCTTAGGCTAGGTCCACCCTAGGTAGGTCTATTGAAAATAGAGATAGGCTAGGTCGAAGGAGATCGAACGAAGGTCAATCGAGACACTCTAGATGGCATGGGGAAGTTGATGACCTATAGTCAATACGAACGACCCATAATCGCCCTATGTCTCACAAGGGAGTGGCAGGACAAGATATGCATCGAATATCAATCAATCAAACCAACATCAATCTCAACCATCTTCCTAAACATTAAACACAAGACCAAAACCCTAGGATTTCTCCAACCCAAAACCCTAAAAGACTACTCTAGCATATTAAAAGCAAAAGCAAGAAGAGAGAAAAGCAACAAAACTATTCTAGAAAGCATAAATGAAATGAAAGACATGAAAGCAAGAAAGAAAGCATAAAGGAATTGAAAGATAAAAAAGCATTAAATCTACACTACAAAAGCAATAAATGAAAGCATTAAAGAAAGCATTAAAGAAAGGAAAGCATTAAATAAAGAGAACTTACATAAATGAGAGTGTAGAAATGAAGAACAAAACATAAAGGAAAGCATAAAACTAATCTAGGGCAAAAATGAAGAAGAAAAGCATTAAATGTTGATGAACAAGAATGGGAGGGTTACTCCCAATCAAGTCATGGGGTTTTAGTTCATAAGAGTGCCCTTATATAGGCTACAAGAAGTGGGAACAAAAGCCCTAAAAATATCCTACGTGGCAAGCTTCGAAGAGAAATCGAAATCGCGAAGAACTGTGTCGCATTCGCCCGAAGGCAGCCCAAGATTCGCCCGAATGGGCCCAGATTCGACCGAATCTGGGTCAGATTCGCCCGAATTGAAATGTCTTGGTCTTTTGATTGAGCTGCAGTTTGGAGATTCGACCTGGGTTCGACCTTGCTTCGACCCAGGTTCGACCGAATTGCCCTAGATTCGCCCGAATTGGCTTCATTCGCCATTTCCAGAGGCTTTGGACATTTGACTTGGGCTGCTGCACATGGCTTCGACCGAAGGCTCCTCACATTCGACCGAATGTGAGCCTTTTGGCCACTTTGAGGCTTCAACTCATCATCAAACGAACTCCGAACTTTGCGATACTTTCGGAGGTGACCCGAAACACTTGTGGGAGCCTCGAAATGCGTGCCACTTCTTCGACTTTGACGTTTAAGCCTCAAACTCAACCCGAATCACCTCGAAATGAGCTCCGATCTTCTTGATATCTTCGGGAATAACCCGAAACATTTGTGAGAGCCTCGGAACGCGTGAATTTCTCTTCGATTCAAGTGCCGAAATCTCGTACGCAACGGAAACACCTCAAAATCTCCCGAAAACACCTAAAAACACTAAAAAGCACATGGGGACAAGATCGAAGTGAAATCATGCGTAAAGTATGCAAAAAGCCAATATAAAACGCGAGAATCGACATATAAATGGGGAGATAAATGTGCTCTAAATTGAGCACATCAAGGAGAAGTTGTTGAAGAAACTCTGTTGACCGTACCCCTGCCCTTGGTTGTTGTACCCCACAGCCGCTACATTCTCAGGATTGTACCCATACCCATCATAATTCACCACTGGAGCGTCTTGATTGAAAGTCCCTTGTCCTACTGCCGCTACATGCTCGGAGAGTGTGCCCCCGCAATATGAGGTATCATGGTTGGTTCCTCCGCAAATGGCACAAGCAAAGTGCTTTTCACGGGCAGATGAGGCATTAGAACCACTAGCGGCGAGGTTTAGCTTGGATAGCTTCTTGTCTAAGACTGCTTTGATTTTAGCACTGATGGTATCTAGTTACTTGTATCGATCATCCCTCTAGGCAACCCCTTGCTTCTCGTTCCACTCCAACAATTGTTTTTAGCTACATCTTCAATCCTGGCTTTCACTTGATTGCAAGGAATCTTCGAGAGCTGACCACCCACTGCTGCATCTAGAAGTGCCTTAGTGGAGTCATTTAAACCATAATAGAAAAATGTATTGAGATGATTCTCCCCATACTCATGGTGGGGGCAAGCTCTTATCATCCTCTTGAACCTATTCCATGCAGCTGTCAGGTTTTCCTCATCATCTTGTGTGAAGGCGGCTATTTTCTTTCGCCAATCTTGGGTTCTCACAGTTGGGTAGAACCTCTCGAGGAAAGCATTTTTCAGTTGGCTCCAGGTAGTTATGGAATTCGGTTCAATACAATCATACCAATCTTTGGCATCACCTGCCAAACCCAATCGGAAGAGGTGTAGTTTCACGTAGTCTGGATTGTTGGGGCACTGTGGACCGAGCCCACAAGTTTCAGAGAATGTGTCGAGGTGTTGGAGCGAACACTCATTCTTCAATCCACTGAATGGCCTCTCCTTCACCATCCTTGTATACTAAGGGCAAATTTGGAATGGGGTTGCGGCTACAGGAAGTACTACCCCTTTAAGGAACTCTTGGGACCCAAGTGTCCCAAATTGACTGAACAGTTGAAGTTCGTCGGCCATTTCAGTGATAGGGGGAGTAGAAGGATTGGGAGGTGGTTGAGGGGGAGGTCTTCCTATGCGTTGGACCTCAGGATCAAATGGCACTAATGGTTGATTGGACCTGCGCGTGCTATATCGCATGCAAACAAAACTACCAACCACACGTGAGTACTGACAAGCAAAGAATAATTGACAAAATAAAGAAAGCTATATCAGGACCTACACTGGTTCAACTATAACGCCTTGTCCCCGACAACAGCGCCATTTTGATAACCGTTTTTAAGGTCGTGCAATAAAATCCGGTTACACAAACTATATTTATATTGCCCTAGCTCTACACAAGTATAGCAGAGGTAAGGGGTCGAACCACAGGGACAAAGTTAGTTAAACAATTGGTCTCAATATAAGGGGTTAGGGGTGATAAGATGAATGAGACTAATTAAACTAGGCTTTAGTGCAAGGGTTACAACTAGTACGAATCAAAGTGAGAGAGAGCGATAGTGATTGGTTTCACCCTAGAGAGGTACTACAATCATTCATGCATTAGGGTTGGTTGATGACCTTCAATCATCGACTAATTCAACAATGAGAGGAAGTTGACGGCTCTAAGACCGATCGAATGACCTATAATCGCCCTATGTCTCCTTGGGAGTGGCAGGACAAGATTCAAGTTGAATCATGGTGATGATAGAATAGGTTTCAACTAAACCCTAACTCATGAATAAGAGTTTCCAACTCTAAGGTTTCACCAATCAAACTCTATGGAACTACTCACACATCATAAAAGAAAGACAAATCATAATATCCCACAATAACAAGAGATTAAGCATGGAAAACTTCTTGGTAGACAACAAAGGAAATATTGGGCAATACCAAAGAAAACAAGAAACAAGAACCCAAAAGTAGTAACTCTATTCTAGATATACAAATAATCTATTACACAATCACCGTAAAGAGGAAAGACTCATAAATAGCATTTAAGAGCAACTACCATCAACATCAATGATTCTAGAAATAAACAAGAGAAAGATACTCATACCATAAATAAAGTCTCAAAGGATGTGGAAAACACCTTCAACAATAGTAGCATAAAGTTACATCCAAAAGCTAGTTGCTAGATTGATTTAGGAGAAAGCTTAAACTAGGAGATAGAAACTAGGGTTTTTGAAGACTAAAGAAAGAAAACATAAGAGATTCACTATTCTAGAGAGCATTTAGGGTTCAAAAGCTAGAATACCCTTTAAACTACAACAATTGGGTATATATACCCCTAAAATAAGAGTGCTACGGAATTACAAAAGGGCCCTCGAAGGCTAAGATAAAAACAAAACAGGTACGTAGAAATCAGTCGCATTCGCCCGAATGCAAGGGACCATTCGCCCGAATATAATCCCTTTGCCGGAATGTTGATGCATTCGACATTTCCAGTGAGTTTGGTGAACTTTGAGCTTTAGGTCGCATTCGCCCGAACGCATGGGCCATTCGCCCGAATGTGTCACTTTCGCCCGAAGATTTAGCATTCGGCATTTCCAGTAAGTTTGAAGACCTTTGAACTCTAGGTCCCATTTGCCCGAATGCATGGGCCATTCGCCCGAATGTGTCACTTTCGCCCGAAGATTTGGCATTCGGCATTTCCAGTAAGTTTGCAAAACAAATGAAAGAGTACTGGACTCCCATTCGCCCGAATGGGAGCTTTCATTCGGCCGAATGTGTTGCGATTTCCCTCTTTTGGGACTTTGTCTTTTTTTCGAACTCACGAGCTATGGCAGGGCCACGGGGCATTCCCAATTGGTTGCGGTGAAACTCCGGGGATAATGCCTTTGTCTTGAATGCATGCCAAACACCGTTGAAACCTCCAAAAATCACCTAATCCTTCTCAAAACACTTGAACACAAGATCAAGGAGAAATCATGCGTAAAATATATCAAATTGATGCAAAATGGCGGGACCTTACACCAAAAGTGGGGCGGTAAACGTGCTCTAAAACGAGCACATCACGTTCCTCGAAAGGTTCTATCCTACGGTTCGAACACATGATTGGAGAAGGCTCTTCTATGGGTGATAATCTACAAGATAAAGTTGAGCATGAGCTTGGGGGAGGAGAAGGAAGAGAGATGTTTGAGGAAGTGTTTGAGGAAAAGAAAGAAGAATAAGTTGAGAAGAAAGATGAGGTTAAAGATGAAAAAGAGAGGAAGAAATTGGAGCAAGAAGAGCGATGGAAGGAAATCCAAGAAAGGAGCGCTTATGAGCGTTTACATGCCCCACCGGTACCCTTTCCATATAGAGTGTTGGAGAGACAATTGCAAGCCAATTTTCTTAAGATTCTTGAGCATATGAAGCGATTGGAAATGAAAATCCCGTTCTTAAAGGCCATGGAGCAAATTCCTCAATATGCCAAGTACTTGAAGACTCTCTTAGGGAGCAAAAAGAGGCTCGAAAGTGAAGTTGTGAATTTGCCGGAGCAAGTTAGTGCCATTATTCAAGGCACTTGGGCCAAGAAGGAAAAGGCTCGAGAACCCTTTATGCTCCCCGTCACTCTCGGGAACCATAAGCCCAAGGGAAAACTTGCCGACTTAGGGGCCGATGAGTATTGCTAAACAACTCGCTTTTGAGCTTAAGCCATCAAAGAAATCCATCCAACTTGCCGACCGAAGTGTAAAAGTGCCATGTGGGTAGTTTGAGGATCTTCCTATTCAAGTGGGGAACGTTGTGGTCCCATGTGACTTTGTCGCGCTAGACATGGTGGAGGATTCCTACACTCCCCTCGTTCTTGGGAGAGATTCTTTGAAGACTTTGGGTGCCCTCATTGATTGCGAGACCGAAACTATTACTATACGGGTAGCCCAAGAGCAAGCGGTTTTTGCCTTTGCTAAGTCTTCAAAGGAGCCCATGGTCGACCAACTTTGCTCTCTAGATGTTGTGGATGATTCTCATGGTGATAAAATTGGGGAGCTTGATGTTCTTCAAGCCCATATCCATGATGATGCAGTGATTTTATGTGCGGATGTGGTGAAGTTTGATGATGAAGAGAAGAAGAAAAAGATTGTTGATGATGAAAAGGAGAAGTTTGTTCTTGTGTACGCCAAAAATGATGAAGAAGCTGAAGGTGTTGACAAGCAACCCCGCAAGAGGAAGCGGGTAAGAAAAAGAAAGAAAAAGTTGTACAAAAAGAAGAAGATGGCTCCACCCTGGCTTGGGGGAGCCCCATGTTCGAGTATCCCTCTGGATGGCCCCGGTTCTACATTGCTTACCTTCGGTGTTCGTTTCCCATTGCTTGTCTTAATCTTGTTTATTGCTTTTGTAGTTAACTCAAACACCCTCTCATACACACACTCTATTTCTCTACACCTAGCACCTAACCTTGCCTAACCTTGTCCTTGTGGTTCGATCCCGAACTTACCTCTATACTCGCTATAGTTGTAATAGGTTGTATAAATATTGTTTGATTAGCCTTGGTTTCTATTGTTAAACGACGTGTCAGAAACCCGCTATCACTTCTTCGTTCTTGTTGTACACCAAAATGTCATCGAAGTACAACACCAGAAATCGGCCCAAGAAAGGTTTGAGGGTCTGGTTTATAAGCCTCATGAACGTGCTTGGGGTGTTTGATAATCCATAGGGCATGAAAAGCCACTCGTAGAGCCCTTCTTTAGTCTTGAAAGTCGTTTTTCATTCATCTCCTTCGTAGATACGAATTTGAAGGTAACCGCTGTGAAGATTAATCTTGGAGAATACTTTCGACCCATATAAATCATCAAGGAGGTCATTTAATCGGGGTATAGGAAAGCGATACTTGACCTTGATCTTGTTAATGGCTCTACTATCCACACACATTCTCCATTCTCTATTCTTCGAGGGTACTAACAGCGTAGGAATCGCATATGGACTCAAGGATTCTCTAATAAGCCCTTTCTTCAACAATTCACCAACTTGCCTACGAATCGCTTCGGTTTCTTTGGGATTGGTTCTATAGGCAAGTTTATTGGGTAACACGGCTCCTGGAACGAGATCAATCTCATGTTGAATGTCTCTTGGAGGAGGGAGCCCCGGTGGAATTTTTGTGGGAAAAACATCCTTGAAGCTTTCTAACAAAGGGATTAAAAACGGGTGGTTGCTTTCGGTTTTTGGGGTTTCTTCTTCTTCGTTGTGGTGCAAGGATGAGATCTTTTTGTCTTGGAATTCATGGTGTTCGGCTGTGAGGAGGGTGATGAAGGTGACGGTTGGGTTTTGGGTAAGGTTGGGGTTGGTTTCTTGATTTTCGGTTATAGGGTTATCTTCTTATTGTTTGATGTGAAGGTATAGGTGTTTCGGTATCCATCCTGAATAACCCGTCGATCAAAGAGCCATGGTCGACCTAGAAGAACGTGGCACGCATCCATGGGAACTACATCACACATAAGTTCTTTGAAAGAATTTCCGATTGAGAAACAAACACGGGCTTGATGAGTGACCTTTAATCCTTTGTTCTGATTCAGCCATTGAATGTTGTATGGACGGGGGTGAGGCACAGTTTCTAAGTTCAATTTGGACACAAGTGTTTGAGACACCACATTAGTATAACTTCCAAGGAAAAGCTGGCTCTGAGTCCAATCTTTGGTAAGATTGCCTAATCCTTCGGGGTTCTTACAATTCTTTAATCAAGAATCGAACAAGAAACGATGAATGAGGATCATGATGATGTCGAATGAACCAAGGAGAAGTTTCTGATTTTTTTGTTGTTTTCTTGCAAATATTCGAACACTAATGCAATGAAGGATAACAATGGCTTAATCGAGTCTCACTATGAATCCACGTAGCAAGAAACGACGCTCTTAAGAACCAAGATGCGCCACACGCACCAAGACGAGAGAACTTTTGCAATATATTTCTAATCCAAGAAACATACAACAACGAGGGTTTGTGAAACAAGAGTTTCAATTTTCTTAATTCATAAAAGTTTGTAAATTACAAACTAATAATCAGCTATAAATAAAGCAACAAGAACGAAAAACTAACTACAAAAAACGACTCATAACCGTAAGTTATGACCGGTTGGAGTGCAAGGGAAGTTACTCCTTGTGCTGGCCGGTTATCAAGAGCAAATAACCGCTAATTTGTGAGTAACTTCTTGCGTAACCTTCGACCTTAAAAACCGACTCTAACTCCTAATAAAATCAGAAATAAACTACCACAATTAACTACTTATTAGATCTGAAATTTAACTACTAAAGTCAAAATAAATAACTAACTAATTTCGGCTAAAAATTAGACTAAGGACTTTGTAAGAATTCGCCCCTTGTTGGTGTTTTAGATGATATCCTCCGTAACTTGTTTGACCATCTTGCGTTCTCTAATCTTGACTTCATCTTGCATATCGATATCACCTTGTCGCTCATGCATAGTTAGGTCACCATCAAACAAGTTGAGTAAAACTTCTGAAAAGAAGCCTCTCTTATGAAACCCTCACCCAAACAAAAAAAAATGAAAAGAAACAGACAAGAAAACAATAACAAAACTAATACTCAAAACTATTCAGGAGAAACTAAGTACAGATCACCTAGTTAACACTTCTTGATTTGGTTTCTTGCTGGTTGGCTGATTTCTAGATGTTCTCTGCACGTTCCACAGCCTGTGCTCTGATACCAAGTTGCAATCATCAAGCCAAGAAACAATAAGGGATTGTTGTCTTCAAGGTGTGGAAGGAATAAGAACCATGCAGAGACTCCTTCAAGAAATGATATGATCAGAAAAGGTGTTGATATGTGATTATTACCCTTTTAGTCTTCAGGTCTGATTAGGCAATAATCTCCCTCAAGATCCTAGGCTACACTCACCAAGAATCTTGGATAGGAAAGGGCTGAACAAGGAGTTGCTTCACTCACCACTCTTTGATTCTTGGCATATTTCTATTTTTGAGGAAGTGTTTGAGGAAAAGAAAGAAGAATAAGTTGAGAAGAAAGATGAGGTTAAAGATGAAAAAGAGAGGAAGAAATTAGAGCAAGAAGAGCGATGGAAGGAAATCCAAGAAAGGAGCGCTTATGAGCGTTTACATGCCCCACCGGTACCCTTTCCATATAGAGTGTTGGAGAGACAATTGCAAGCCAATTTTCTTAAGATTCTTGAGCATATGAAGCGATTGGAAATGAAAATCCCGTTCTTAAAGGCCATGGAGCAAATTTGTTTCATCACTTTGTCCTTGATATTTGTCCTTGATATTTTCCCTTAGAACCTTGTCATCTGTATCTCTTTTGTTTCATCACAATCACACAACAAATTTAATTATTCAATTTCTTGAGTATATTTTAACACAGACTTGTGTTTCTTGTTTTGATGTGTTCCAATTCATTACAAATTGTTGTTTATAAGAAGGGATATATTTGCGCTTCATGTGTTTCTTTGATTTATCCCATGTATCAATCTTTGGCTTCTCTTCTTTCCTTCGTTGCATCTGTAATCTATTAAACCATATAGCTGCCATTTTTGCTAATTTCACTTTGGCTAGTTTATATCGTTGTTCTGTGGGTGTTTCCTTAAAGCCAAAATAATGTTCAAGGATATTCTTCCGCTCAATATAACCCTCATCAGTATTAGTTGTTCCATAGAAATCTAAAATAGCCACCCCAATAATTTTATCTTCAGCTGGTTGTGTGCAATTAGGTTTAAAGAAACGTTAGCCAATTGTTCAACTAATGGTTATAATTAATTTAAACAATCTTCCATATTTGCAGTCATGATTAAAAATAAACAACAAACAAATGGTCAATGCAACAAGGACAAACACAGACACTACTGCATAATTGGTTTTAGGTATCACCTAAAATATGTAATCTAAAGTGCTTAAAGTGTTACAATAGACCTAAGGTAACACTTTTTTTGGTGCTACATCTGGCGCTGTTACCTATTCTCTTAAGAAACACTTTTACATGCATATAGTAACACTTTTAAAAGTGTTATTTTAAATAACTTTAGGTAACATTTTTTTTGCATATGTATCATTTTTATAGTGTTACTTATCATTTCTTATGTAACATTTTTTTATAATTATTCTCCTCCTAACTTGGTTTGCAAACTAAAAAAGTCTCTCTATGGCTTGAAACAAGCCTCCCGCCAATGCTTCTCACATCTTACCACTAAATTGTTCCACCAAGCTTATACACAATCCAAAAACGACTATTCAGTATTCATCAAGTCTTCTACTTCATCTATCACCATCTCTAACTACGTCGATGATATTATCATCATATGCGACAACATTTCTCACATCCAATCCTTGAAGTCCTATCTCCATCGAATTTTTGGAATCAAGGACTTGGGTAAGCTGGATTATTTTTTGGGTTTTGAAGTCACCTATGTCGTAGAAGGTCTTGTTTTAAGCCAAAAGAAGTTTACACATGATTTACTCCAAGACTCAAATCTGCCAGGGTATACTCCTGCAAGGCAGTTAAAGGCATACTCAGATTCTGATTGGGGCGCATGCATCGACACACGCCGTTCAGTCACTGGATCCTCTTTGGCTATTCACCCATCAGTTGGAAGTCCAAGAAACAGTGCACCGTCGACAAATCATCATCTGAAGCTGAATATCGTGCCATGGCCGCAGTAGCCTCAGAAATCACTTTGTTAGTTCGCTTACTGGAGGATTTTGGTGTTACAGAATTAAGACTTGTCACCCTTGAGTGTGATAATAAATCAGCTATCCAAATGGCCCACAATCTTGTCTTCCATCACAGAACTAAACACATCGCAATTGATTGTCACTTCACAAGGGAAAAGATCATTGAAGGCCTCATTGAGCTCAAATACATTCCCCCTGATGAACAGATATCTAATGCTTTGACTAAATACTTCCTTCTCATCACTTACAGTACCTCCTATCCAAGCTTGGCATGACTAATACCACCCCAAGCTTAAGGGGGGATGATGAAGTAATAGTATCTGACATCACATAAATGAGTTTATGGATTCTGTTTTATACCATACGTTATATTACCGTTAGCTGTTAGTTAGTTAAGCATACTCTAGTTCGTTGTAATTAGTTCTTGTTTTCTTAATTCTTGCTCACTATATAAGGAGTCCTCATGTGTATATTCAACATATAATTCAGAATACTAAAATAGCAAGTTGTTCCTTTCATCTTTGTGGTTCCTAAACTACTGCTTTCATACAAAATCTAAACCACAATCTGAATTCTATCATGGTATCAGAGCTTACACACAGCTTTTATTTTTTTTCTTTATTTTTCTTTGATTTTTCTCATCCTTCTTCTGGTCCTTTTACACCGTTCATCATCAAGCATTCACCATCCATTTTTTTTCCAACATGCCTCAAGATTCTAACCACAACACTAACTCAACCAATACAACATCAACCATTGAACCCACCCAAAATCCCAGTAGTATCTATTTCCTACACCTTTCCGATTTCGCAAGCAATAGGTTAGTGATTGGAAGAGATCTGTTCTGATCAGTCTTGATGCCAAGAACAAGACTTTCTTTGTGGATAGTACCTTACCTATGCCCGCAGAAGAATCCTCTGAACAACACGCGTGGAAACGTTGCAATAATATGGTGATAGGTTGGTTGATACCTTCACTTGAAAGGCCAATTGTAAAGAGCATTATGTATTTTAAGACAGCCCACGCCATTTGGGCTGATCTTGATGGAAGATATGGTAATCCTTCTTCATCTCAAATGTATAGACTTCAAGAACAATTACTTAATACAACACAAGAACCTGGGATGAGTATTGTAGAATACTTCACAAAAGTGAAATCATTGTGGGATGAGATTGATGATCTAAGACCACTCCCTGCTTGTACGTGCAACCCTCCACTTAGCTTCAGTAAAATCTAGCAAGATCAACGCATTCTTACCTTCTTAATGAAGCTTGATCACGAGTATCATCAAGCGAGATCCAATTTTTTGATGCAAAAAGAATTACCAGATGTGACTAAAGTATACCGCATGCTCTTACAAGAAGAGTATCACAAAGGTTTGAACAAACCCACACCCCAAATTGAGCCTATGGATTTTGCAACTGACAAATGGAGAGGTCATTCCCCAAAGAAGAATACATATAATGGCAAGAAACCCAGTTACTTTTGTGAACAGTGCAAAATTGCAGGACATCGCATAGAAAGATGTTTCAAAGTGCATGGATATCCCAATAAACACAAACCACATCAAGGAAAAAAATATGCTGTTGTGGCTAGTAATGAAGATATTGTTCTTGACAAAATCGCAGGTAATCAATTGGGTCTAACTACTGAACAGTATAATACTCTTATTTCTCTTCTTGACATGCATGAAAATTCACCTTTAGAAGGCACCCATACAACCAGCTCAGCAAATTTGTCAGGTATACATTCTTTAAGTAGTCAGTTTTGCAATGGTAAGTGAATATTAGATAGTGGCTCAACAGATCATATATTCCATGCCATAGATTTGTTTATACATGTTCAAGATATCTCTAAATGCAAACATAAAATCAGTACACCTGATGGTAGTACACACACTGTTTCCAAAAAAGGCCATGTACCTCTTTCTAACACACTCGTCCTAAAAAATGTGTTGTATGTCCCAGAATTCCAATTTAATTTGATATCTATCCACAAAAAATGTACTAACCTTGCTACCAATATTATCTTTACTAAAATTGATTATTTTCTTCAGGATCCTTTAATGAGGACTTCCATGCCTCTTGGTAATCTTAACCACAGTTTATATTACACATCTCCAACCACTAACATTACTGATTCCACAGATACTAATTGTCAGACTCATACTGGTCTTGTAGCAAAAAAGGCTACGTATGACTTTGCAAAATTGTGCCACTTATGCCTCGGTCATGCCCCATTCTCCAAGCTTAAATCCCTTTATACAGACATTGATGAAAAGAATATCAAAGATAACTTCTTTTGTACAATATGTCCAGCATCAAGGGAACATAGATTGCCCTTTAGGGATAGCTACATCAAGACTACTCAACCTTTTGATCTTCTTCATCTAGATGTTTGGGACCCTTATTCACATATGACACATACTGGTTGTACTTACGTTTTAACAATTGTAGATGATTTCACTAGATTTACTTGGTTATATTTGCTTAAACAGAAATCAGATTGTTATGACATGGTTCAACACCTTTTTGCATTCATACAAAATCAATTTCATAAATGTGTTCAAGCGGTAAGAAGTGATAATGCGTTCATACAAAATCTAAACCACAATCTGAATTCTATCAAAGCAAGAAGTGCATTCAGATCATCCACAAGGGTTAAGAGAGTGAATCTTGATCAAAGTTTGACGAAGAGGCCAACTAATTGAGTATAGATCAGTTTTTTTTTCTGTCTAAGGAAGAAACCAACTCCATTAGTTTCATTTATCTAGGCAAACTGATAATCAAGAAGGAGAATTGAAGATTGTCTTGAACCACCTGCATAGAGTCTTGACGCATAACTGGATCAACATGGTATCAAAACAAGGCCACAGAAAAGCGCCAAGAGGAACACAAACCAAAGACAGTAACAACACAGGTAAAAACACGTTCCTTTCACTAGTGATTGTGGCAGAATTCGTATGCAACAATTTTATTTAGGCAGTGGCAACAATAGGTATACGAATCCCCCACTATATTGTTGTAAAGGATAGTTTCCTTGTTATAATAGTTGTTTTAATCAATCACAATTTGCTTACACAGATCTAAAACGAAAACCTATTTTCTAACAGCATCGTGAATATTAGTGATCTTAATCAGGATTTTCTGTTCTTGATTATCTTTTGTATTAATTTGTGCACAACTTTGTTAATTACAGTCATTAATCCATTGTTTTTCAATCTTGATAATTGTATTGATAAATTTTTAATAATTCTTACTATTAATTTTAGTTCTAAGTCTTTTAATGAAATTACGGTTATTCTTTTTTTTGTGCGAAAAATATTTTGATTCTGTTTCTTGATACATCAATTGGCAATATGAATACTGATGAAAGTTTAAATGTTTTGGCTGATGCAATTCAACAACTAACATAAAAGTGGCAAGATTTGAAGTGAACAATCAAGGGAGGGAGTGGATCAAATACTAAAAAAGCCCAAACTTAAACATCATAATAATAATATCTACTAACACAGCGAATGACTTATAGAAGTCTGGACTAAATCCATCCTATGGTTTGATGAGTACAGCAAACCAATATTAGAGTTATTGAAAAAAGTATACATAACTTAAGTAATCATTAAATACAAAACATTATAATTTAGATTTAAATTTTACAAAAGCACTTGCTTATATAAATATATTACATGATTATAATTTTCATAGCCTCAAAATACAACTAAAGTCTTCGCTGCGCACAATACAGATAGCAAATAGTGTACATCCATCCAAATGATGCAGCTAATCTGAAAGTATCTATTCCCTGAAAAGAATAAGCCCTAGCAAAAGCTGCATAACCCAACAATAAAAGCACATTTAATCAAAACATACAAACATTCTCATTTACTAACCCTTTTTAAAATCAAATATTGTCACATTTTATTTTTGGCAACATTGAAACTACATTACATCACAGTTTCATGCATAACTTTTAAAGAATACTTCTTTAAATAACTCAAGAATTCTAATCAATAAAAGCCAATGGAAGAATGAATAATAATCCTAAACGCATTAATAAAGGAGTACTTAATTTGAACCCCAACTTTAGTTATTACAAGCAAATCTCAAAATGCTATTCTTGATTTTTAGGACACACTGTTAGTATTTTGGGCATAACTTCTTCATACGAGCTTGTGCAAATGTGATTCAAGTGGCCAAGAGACTGTGACTCCAAGCTCTAAAAATCTGATGCAGAAACCAGAACCTAGAAATGACAATAACGGAATAAAATGAACTTTACATTCAACTTTGATCATGAATCAACAACCATTGCTTATACTTAAAAACTTAAAGCCACTTTAAAACATACAATTTATACTTAATAGAACAGTTGGTGGGTTACCTTGATGAGCAATTTCTTCAATGAAAATTCAGAATCCAACTTCAAACACCAAAATAACATTCTACTTAAAAAGTCCAAATAATTAAACACATCAATGTCAATTAAAGGGTTTTTCAACCTTAATTAACATACACATAATTAAAATGAAGATGAATATAGATAGGAAATCATTATTATTAAAAGCAGATGGAGATGATAATCTATTTGATTTCTTTAATCCCAGAATTATCTAATTTTCAAAATGCTGCTACCAGTTAACTTCCCGAAATTCTCACTAGTTTTGTAGAGACCTTAATTGAATTTTTAAGAACCCTATATTTAAATTGAGGGTTTTTAATATAAACACATAATACTTAATTCATGGTAATTTATTGTAACCGCCCCGATTTATGAAGGCAAACACTAATTGGATTTTAGTATTAATCAAGCGGAAGCTTACTTTTGCCAACACAATTAAGGCGTTACTTAAAGGTCAAACCAATATCCAAATAAAATACTTGAACCAAACCAAAGCAATATAACGGAAGTCTTAACTGTCCAAAATATAGGAAAATTACAACCAAATCGAAATAATTCCAAAGTTCAAATACATCCTTAAAATAGTCCAAACCTAAACAACCTAACTAATAGTCTTTCAAATACAATAAAGAGATCTAAACAAAAGGGGAGTCATACTCCAACTCGGGTTCATCTTCCGCTCGCATATCCATTCCCTGTCGAGGTGCCATGGGGGTTTACTCTAAAAACAAAACCATTGGAAAACATACAATGCATAGTATCAACAAAAAGGCTGAGTATAAACACACTAGTGTCCGTCAAACTAGTTATTTAAACTTTTTAATTTAAGTAAGTTCATTTTGAAAGATGCTTTTTCATTTGATAAATCATATTATCATTCAAACTTAATTCAATCGCGACTTTATAATAATAATTCAAAGTTCTCATATTTTATCATAAACCATAAGATCTTAATGGATCCAAATCAATTACAAACTCATATCATAAGTTTTCATGGGTACTCTGTGAGTCGTCCTGTGACTCGTTTGGTAGTTGGTCTACCGTCCGCGACATGTCTGGCAAGTGTAACACAATGGTATTGTGAACAATACCCGCTCAGCATTGGTGAGCCGTTTAATCATGCACACAACATTTGTAGTGGCATATGTACCCGCCATTTAGGCTACAATATTTTTGTATATAATATATACCTTGTAATTTCAATAACGTTTAAAACGTAAAAAATGTTAACTTTTTCCTTTTGGTAAACATCTTTTATTTGCAACATAGCAAAACATATTTTCTTTACAACATAGCAAAAATCAAATCATAATCTTTCCCACATAGGTAAAACATGCATAGCATAATCATATCATCAAACATAGCCTTTGTATTATATTTGGGCATCATTAGCATGTCTGGAAATGTATCGTAACAAAAAGTGATTAAAATTCAATACGATTTTTCAAGGATACCATTAAATGTTTTGTTTCAATCCTTCTTAAAATAAATATAATTTAAAGGAGTTTTGAAATTCATTCAAAACAACAATAATATAGTTCATAAGCCTATAGAATTATTATGACAAAAGATTTCATAAAACACTAAGACAACACCTTGAGCAATTTTAATCGCGTTTCACGGATATTTGGAATGGTCGTTTCAAGTCGCGTTACGTGACTACATCCCACATTCCATGTTTATATGGTGTCAAAAGCCACTCACATCAAAAGATAAATACAACATGATTTGAACAAAGACATCAACTTTTATGCAGTCTACACAAACCTTGGTGAACAATAGATACACCTCCCTGTTCCCCTTCATCTCTTTCTCACAGGTCTTCCTAGTGATTAAGTGGGTTGGGGGGTTGTTCTTCCTAGGTGGAATGGCTCTATGTGGTGGCAGGGGTATTAATTCCTTCATTATCCCAATATGTGTTAGAGCATATGTGTTAGTATAACCATCATGTGTGGTTCTCCTATCATACTGCCAAGGTCTACCTAAAAGTAGATGGCATGCATCCATTTTCCGCACATCGAATAGGATTTCATTAGTGTAGGTGCCTAAGGTGAGGTTAACCAAGCACTGTTTATTCACTACCCCACTAGCCTTCTAATCTAACCATTTCATCTTATAGGGGTAGGGGTGGGGTTTGGTTTTGAGTTGTAGCTTGTTGACTAGGCTTTGACTCACACAATTTGACTCACTTCCCCCATCAATAATCAAATCATATATTTCCCCTTGCATCCTACACTTGGTTTGAAATATATTCTCCCTCTGGTCTGATTTCCTTGTTTTACTGGTAGTTTGAAAACTTCTCTTTACTATGAAAGTGTAATGTTCCTCTTCAGGTACTATCCTCTCAAGGTCTTGAGCTTCTGACTCACTATTCTCTCCTTCAAATTCCTGCAAAACCCCATCATCACCCACCATGTAAGTGCCATCAAGGTCTTCTGGGAACATGTGAGAGGGGGGTGTTTGACCCTCAATGTTGCACTCAACTGAGTCTTAAAGAGACAGCCCTCAATTCCCTTAGAATCTTCACAAATAGGATGCCAAAGGAGGCCAAAAGAGGGCTTCACTCGCCTTCAAAGGCTATCAATCCTTGCACAACACTCAGGCTTCACTCACCTGAATCTTAAGAAGGTTCCCTTTGATTTTCTTTACTGACAAATCAGGCGGGATGAGAATGTTTCACTCACACAAACAAGAGTTTTGAAAAAAAAAATCTAAGTAATTATGAATTAATGATCAAAAAGTCAGTTTATACAAAGAGCTAGGCCCCTATATATAGGACTCCTCAATACATATTACGGTCATCTTGGCTTCTATACCAAACTTAGGCCTAAAGAAGCCACATGCAAAAACATGTGCACTTATTTTAAACAAAAACAAAACAAGAAAAAACACATAAGTCTGTTTCTACTTATTCTCTGAGTAGTCCACCTTCAGACCAGTACCTAGGACTTCACGTGGACAAGAAAAAACACACAAGTTAGAGTTATTAGTAATAGTGGGTTGGTGCCATACACACACTCAAAGGGAGAGTGCTTAGTACTATAGCATTCTTGCTATATCTATCCTGCAATTTTAAATGTTGTTTTAGGAATACAGAGTCTCTTCTCTTTAAATAGAAATCCCTCTTGTATGGAGAACAAGCCTTGAGGTTCCTTTTGACAAGCTGCAAATAGCTCACTAAACTCAGGGTTAGTGGCATATTGTTCCTTAATCATCTCAAACACCAACACCCTAGCATCCAAGATAGCTAACAGTCCATGCCTTCTACTTAAAGCATCTGCAATCACATTGGTCTTGCCTGTCTTATACTTAGCTAAGAAGTTAAAGGTTTGTAGAAATTCCACCCACTGAGCATGCCTTGGACTCCGTTTGTGTTGGCCATGAATGTTCTTAAGGGACTCATGGCTCACTCTTTTGATAGGCATCCCTGGATATTCAACCTCTATAATCTTAGCAATTGACCGTAAAAATCATCTTCGTCAGGACAGTTGTCAGCAGCTTTGACGCACAATCCACTATTGTCTGCAGATTTATTGGTTGCATGAAGTACTGTGTGGAATCTATAGCTGTTTATATAACATACATTGTAACTCTTAGCATGTTTAAGTGGTCCTTCGGCCATCTGCTTCAAAATCTCACTGTTCTCTCAATTATCAAACAATCCTTGTCTAGCCTGTGCGATAAATGAAAATAATTTTATGCATTTCAATAATGTAATTTTGTCATATATATAAAAGATGAAACACATACCGACATTCTGAACGCATGTGTAAAATTATCTTGCACAAACGTTTCAAACTGCTGACTTGACCAACTCGGTTCATGTCTTTGAATTGCACTGGTAAACTTAGAAACAAATACATCCATCTCTGGACAGTTCATTAACACGTATCTGTGGGCAATCTCGTAATCTATTTCATCCAAAATATATGCTTTTCCTTTTCCATGAAATCTTATCGGATGACTGAATATTGACAAAACACCAGATCTAACATTGTTGTAACTTCCATCATCATTCCTAGGAAGGTCTCTAACCCTGCATCGAACATGTGGCTCAAAATAATGGGAAACAAAATGTGATGCTTCCTTGGTTAAATAAGCATTGCATATTCACGCTTCAACGTGAGCGTTATTTTTCACATCAAGTTTCAAATGTCTAAGGTACCTATAAAAAAAATTAATTTCATATAATTAGTGGAACATTAAATAAATTAATTTCATATAATTAGTGGAACATTAAATAAAAAAATTTATATACCTCTCAAATGGATACATCCCTCTGTATTGGACCGGTCCTGCAATCCTTGCCTCGTATGCCAAATGGATAGAAAGGTGTTCCATGCTATCAAAGAATGTGGGTGGAAATATAGTCTCGAGTTTGCAGATGATAACTGGAATATCAGCTTCCATCTTCTTCAAATCCTCCCAACATAACTTTGTGGTTGTCAAACTTCTAAAATATAAACTCAACTCGGTAAGAGCTTTCCAAACTTTGAGCGGTAGCAATTCTCTGAATGCAATTGGAATCAATCGTTGCATGAAAACATGACAATCGTGACTTTTCACGCCGAACAATTGATGCTTAGCCATGTCAATATTCCTTGCCATATTAGACACATAACCATCAGGAAATCTTATGTTTTTCAAGCATTGAAGCAAAGCACAAATTTCTTGGTCATTTAATGTGTAGGAAGCTTTTGGAATAGATGAACCTATATATAATCAAAAAAACATGTTAACTGAATAATTATTAATTCTAAAAGACTAGTTATAATGGTTTAAGAGTACACGCACCTATAGGATGCAATTCTAAACGTATACCAAGTTCACGCAGATTGTGTCTTCCCTTGATGTGATCCTTTGTTTTATTTTGCACACACATCAATATGTTGAATATGTTATCAAAAACATTCTTCTCTATGTGCATAACTTCCCGATTATGTCGAATAATATTGGTTTTCCAATATGGAAAATCCCGGAATATGCTCCTCTTCTTCCAGCCAACCGAATACTTACTAACTTCCTTGTTATGTTCTGGTGCCTCTTCTTCATTAACTCTCAAAAATCCAAATTGGTCTATTTCATCTAGTAGTTCTTGTCCAGTCCAAATAATTGGTGGATCTCTTTTCTCAACCATGCCCGATTTGAAATTTGTTCTATTTCTCCTGTAGGGATGACTTCTATCCAAAAACCTTCTATGACAGTCAAACCAACACATTTTCTTGCTATGCGTAAGGTAGAAGGCTTATGAATCATCCATGCAGCACTTTTTGCATTCCTTCCAAAGATGTTTATGGGACACCCTCCTTATCATGAAGCATAGACAACTGATTTCTCTTAAGCCTATTAGCAGCCTTTGCATGAAAGAACGCAATATTTTTGTTCCCGTCTCTGAGAATAAAAGGGCAGCACCTTTGCCAGGCCGCCGTCTCCTCATTTCTTCTAAGCTCTCAAAGCTCCTTCTCAACATCCCTACTTTCCTCTATCACAATTCTAGATTGTTGGAACTTGCGCAACCGGTTAAGCCTTCTCTTAAGCCAAGCGATCCTCCATTGAGTGCGCTTGAAGGTCTCTTTATCCCATTTAGAAAGGAGTTTACCACAATGCTTGACTTTTTTAGACCAAGAATGAAAGTTCTTTCCACTCATATCATCCCAAAATTCTTTAAGAATAGCCGCAAAGTTATCAACATTGCACCATTTAGCTTCGAACCGGAAGATTTTCTTAAAAGACAAAGCACTCGATTTTGTGCTCTTAGGAAGACCTCCAAACGTGATACACAACGGGTAATGATCCGAGCTATCCCATATAATCGTATCCACAACTGCATTCTAAACAAGTCGTGCCACACCGGGTTCGCAACCGCCCTATCCAGCCGTTCTTCAATAAAGCCTTCAATCCTTCCGTTAGACTAAGAGAAAGGGTGTCCCTTGGAACAAACATCTCTGAGATTGTGACTATCAAGAACATCCCAAAAACCCTTTACAGAGACAAAAGCGCATGGGTTACCTCCCCTCTTCTCATATGCATAAAGAACCTCGTTGAAGTCACCGCAAAGAAGCCACGCCATATCAGATTCTTTACCCAAAGTATCCATAAGGTCCCAAGTCTTATACTTACTCCCATTTTCAGACCACCCGTAGATACCGGTGAAGCGCCAATGTTCCCTAGTAGTCTGCCGAATGCTAATATCTATGTACCTACTGCCCATGGATCTAAGTTTGACGTCAATATCCTTTTTCCAAAGCATGGCCAGCCCACCCGCTCTACCCGTCGGATCAACCCACACCCCGTTCTCAAAACCAATACGTCTCTGAATACGCTTCATGCTTTCCGAATTACATTTGGTTTCAATCAAGAAAACCAAAGAAGGGGAATTATGTCTCACAAGGTCCTTGAGAGACGCAATTGTCATAGGATTGCCCAGCCCACGACAGTTCCAAGCAATAAACGACATCATGATTCACCTAGGGCTCTAGAAGTGGAGCCCGCCACGTCATCAGTAAAAGTCTCGCATTCTCTGGTCATAGAATTCATCCTTTTCTTAGGAGCCTCATTAGCAATATCCCCATCGTCGGCCATGTTAGCATAATCAAGAGTTCTCTTTGCCCCACCCACGACATCCCCTGAGCTAGCTGAAGACACAGAAGTCTTTGACCCTCCCCTTTTGTATCTTTTCCATTTCTTCTCTCTACCTACCACCGTAGATACCTCACTATATGCCTTCTGAACCGACAACTCCAAAGACCCAACCTCATGATTTTGATGCATCCCCTCTTCTCTTGCTACTTTGTCAGCCCTAACCCCCTTTTCTTCGACATTTGAAGCATACCCCTTTGATGGATTTAGGGCCACTTTGTTGAGGAGGCTCGCCACTATGTCAACCTTTCCTGCAGTAGGAGACTACATTCCTGGAGGACCCGGAGCCGGTTTAGGCACAAATAAACGTTTAGCCCTACTTCCACCTTCAGGACCTGCTTCCTCATTTGCTTTCTCTCGAACCGGTCGCCATGGGGACGCCTTCAAACTACCATTAAAATTCTTCGTAGGGGAACCATCTCCATGGTAGTCATTACAGTCCTTAGTGCCATGACCAAGTTTGCCGCAATGGAAATAGAATAAAGGGATTCTTTCATATTTGACCGTTATACGATTGGTAAAACCCCCGAATGCGCATTTTTTCAGATTTGCAGCAATGGAAATAGAATAAAGGGATTCTTTCAGATTGACGTATTTTTTCAGAGGTTTTCGAACATCAACAAGCACCCGAATGCGCATTGAGTTCTCCAGCCCTGTCGTTTCCCTGTTATCATGTTTCAAGAACTCGCCCACTTTATCACCAAGAATGATAGCATTTCCCCCGTTGCTTCTCCCTTTGAAAGGAACGTCGTAGAACCGAACCCACACCGGAAGAAAAAACAGATTTGCTTCCGACGGCTTCTAAAAATCACTTAATTCACCAAGAATCAGAGCATGGTGGTCAAAATGCCACGGTTGTCCTTCCGTCACCTTCCATTTATCTCTCCAATGATGAAATTGGAATTGAAAGGTGTTCTTGCCGATGTTACTGAAATCCATGCCAAACTTTGGTGCCCATATACTTTTCATGGTGTTCATGAAAGCATTGGGATTAACATTGCGATCCGTCCATAAGCGCCCAATGAGCCCCAATGCCAATTTACTTTCTTCCTCCTCCCCTACTTCTTCCTCCCATTCAACGTCATCATCATCAGATTCATGCCGCTACTGTTCCCTATCGTTCCTTATTCTCACAGAAGAAGGATTCATGGTAACTTGTCCTTCAAGTAAACCCGGGTTGTCATGATTTTCAAGGTTTGAATAAGATTTCAAAGCCTTTGGGGAAGCCATAGGTAATTTGTTATCAGACATAAACAGAAAGAGAAGCAAAGATACAAGAAAGAAAACCCAGAAACTTCCAAGAGGAAGACAAAGCTAGCACCAAGAAAGGCTAGAGAGAGACCCTCCCAAGGAAAACCTAGAGGGAAAAACATTATTTTTGCCAAAAATAGTAATGTTGCAAGTAATATGAAACTTCCAAAAACGATAAGTGTTGCAAGTAAAATGGAAGAGAGGAAATACTACTATTTAATTATTTTCTCTCTCATACTTTCAATACAGTCATTACTTCACACTACTATTTAATTATTTTTTCTCTCAAACTTCCAATACTATTTAATTAAAATAATACTCACTACAAGCCAAAGATTTTATCTACCTTAATATTTGTGAAAAACTCAAAGTGGAAGAACAAATAAGATCAGAGAGAGTATACTCCCTTCCATTCACAGGACATATTTGTGCAAACAATTTTTCATAATGTACTTAGATATTAATTGATTGCATTATTCATAATATAATTAAATGTTCTTATTTTAGTTATTAATTATTTTAATAGATCAGTATGAAATGTATTTGAACAACTTACATAATTTTTGGATTGGTTAATTCTTATAGAAGTATTGTATAATCAATGGTATAACAACTATAGCACCAATGTTATATTCCTATAAACATTAGAAATTCAAATTTCATTTATTCTCTCTATTTTTTTATTTGTCTGCATAAAATTTTTCCATTTTAGTAGAAAGAAATATAAAATATATTTTTGATGTGTGTATTAAAGATAAAAAAAATTCCTATGGCCTTGTATTAGATTTGTCTTCATGCAAAAAATTTATACTTTTTACAATTTTATGATTCATACTTAGAGATATAGAGGCTTAAAATTTGCTTTGAAATACATGCAAAAATTAAAATGCGCAATAAAAATAGATGGAGAGAGTATAACTCTATGCACAATATAAATAAAATGTGGCATATTTATGCTAGGAATAAACATGTTTATGTTTTTTTTCCTAAAAAAATGTATGCTTCATTTAACGCTTTACTTAAGAGTAAAAGACTCTAACATTAGGAGGGAAAAATGAATGTAAAATCGCTTTTTATTAAAGCTCGTCGCCTATTTTGTTGCCTCATATGTAACGTTTGAAATTTAAATGAAATAAGCTTTGGCGACAAAATAGGCGACAAATTATCCCTTTATGTGACAAAATAGACGACAATATCTTTTTGTTGCCTAGCATTGACTACGACAGCTGGGGGTTTCTTGTGTCAATCCGCTTTGCAATGTCTAGTCTTTTTAGTTTAATACTTTTTTGTACGGGTTCAATTTGGCGACAAAATAGGCGACAACATTTTTTGTCGCATAACCACTCTTCTTGTCGCCTTTTTATGTGGGTACGTGTCTCAACCCTATCCTAGTATTTTTGAAAATGTGTTTTGTATTATTAATATAATAATAATAATAATAATAATAATAATAATAATAATAATAATTATTATTATTATTATTATTATTATTATTATTATTATTATTATTATTATTATTATTATTATTATTATTATTATTATTATTATTATTATTATTATTAATATTATTATTATTATTATTATTTTTATTATTATTATAATATATTTCATTCCATAGAAAAAAGACTTTACAAAAAATTGGTGGGGAGTCGAGCAACAAGCTGATCACCTACACCCTTCTGAATACAAAAGGCAAATCTCTGGAAAATGTATATCCTAGACTTAGTGCTACCCGAGTTACTCACGGAAAACGAACCAATCCTTGCTAGCAGCTCAAGAGCATCCTCACCCAACTCTCCAAAGGTGGAAAACGCGAACGGGATAAATTTGTAACCATTGTCTTCACACGTCGCAGCGTATTTCTTCGTCTTTCTTTCTGCAGCATTAGCTAAAGAGACACCAGGTGCCCAAGCGCTGACTCCTGTGCCGGCAAAGGGAGAACATCCAATGACATCTACACATGCACCCTTTCCATGTAGCCAATTGAAAAGAAGAATATCCGTGGGTCTATGATCTTTCCCTGCATCTAAATAGAACCCCAACGGTGCCTCCTTACGGATTGAAATCCATGCTTTGCAATAGATATCAACAAGCATGTCCCGAACCAAATTGTGTCGAAATTTAACCCCAACTATATTAATGTAGAATATCAAATTAAACACTTGGTCCTAATTTTTTATATATATAGTATTATCAGCCTTTTGCCATAATTTTTTTTATAACAAAATTCTCATTGTGTGACAAGCAATTTTATTTCCCTGTATGCCGTACACATATGATGGTACCGAAAATAGAAATTTTTTATTTTTATTTTAAATAAAATCGCTTTCTCAGTTAGCAATTTGACAAAAATATTTTAGTAAACTGCTATCTAAAATGACGGTTTTATTTTAATAAAAACTTAATATCTAAAACAAATAAAACCATCATCTTAGATGACGGCTTGCCCTAGGTGTATTTCCCAATAGGAAGAATCAACTTAGTGGCGGAGCTTTGCAGTAATATCCCTAAAGGACCCGTGTGTAGAAATATATAGGAATATTCTGTAATTATTTTATTCTGTTATTAGATTATTCCGTAGATTATTTGTTTCCTATGTTAGATCTTAGCTTGTATATTTATAGGGGTGTAAATTCATTATTATGTTTAATACAAACAGAATCCATAAACCCTAAACACATTTCTTAACATTTAATTCCGCATTATTATATCTTTCGTGGTATCAGAGCCGTAAGGTTCAGATCTGGGATCCGAAAAATTTTCAGGTTCTCATCATCTACCAAACAAACTTACCTATGGATATCAGAAAATGGTATTCATCACAAAACCTTTTGTTGCAACCAAGTTGGTTTAACACCAACAAAAGGCTATCAAAATCAGACACTTTTTCGGTGAGATTCGCCAAAAATGGAGGTATACAGTCGAAATTCAATAACCCAGCAAGATCTAAGAAAATAAAAGCTAAAATTGCCACTCGAAAACACCCTGCTTTAATGTTCTTTCCGGTGATATTCCGGTCAAAACAACCCTACCATGAACGCCACCATCGACAAGCCGCCACCAAAGAACCAAAAGGAACTGGCGGCATGACCCATCTTATGGCGGCAGTTTATGGCCGAACTACTGGAGCAAAGTGAGACATGGCAGAGAAGGCACATGAGAGAGAAAGACAAAAATGGAGCAAAGAATATGCTGAGACATTTTCGAAATACCCAGAAGAAAGAAGAAAGAAAGACAAAAAATATAATGGAGGAAAATGTTTTAATGTTGAGGCGCACCAAAACCACAACAAAATGGTTTTTACAAACCCACGGGAATTTCAATCCCATTATTCACATGGGCCTAAAACACAATTTAGTCCTTTTACCACAAAATCAACTTTAAATGTGGGCCTTCTTTGTACAAAAATCCTGTCTTCTTGGATTTTCGATTGCGGGGTAGCCGACACCATGACCGATTATCCTTCTGATATTATTTCTTTCACTTTTACAAACCGAACCCGTATTCAAACGGCCAATGCGGAATGTATTGGTGTTACTCAAGCCGGGATTGTTAACATTTCCTCCTCTATTAATTTAAAAAATTATCTTCTCATCCCTAGTCTTTCTCATAAATTTTTATCTGTTAGTCAACTGACTAAAGAGCTTAACTGCACTGTTTTGTTAACTTCTGATGGTTGTGTTGTGCAGGATGGTCGGGCAGGGAAGATTATTGGGCGTGGTACTAAACGAGACGGATTATACTATGTGGATGAGGCGATTCAAACGGGTCACACTTTGCTTGCTCATGGGTCTCCTGATCATCAATTATTGACTTGGCATCGACGTCTTGGACATCCATCACTAGGGTATCTAAAACGTCTTTTTCCATCACGTAGTAATTCTAATATAGCCCTGGACTGTGAAGTTTGTATTCTTGCCAAATGATGAGCAAATTTTAATCTACCGCAAGCGCACGGTGTACGCGTAGTGCGGGTCGAACACAAGGAGGCGAGATAATTCTAAGTTGTATGTTTTATGATAAACAAGACAACGGAAAAACAAATAATATGGGTTTTGTATCTAATCCTAGGGTGCAAGAAACTAAAACAAGTATAAAAATGGTGATAAAACAAGATATGACAAACACTAGAGCGTCGGGCATCACCTAATTCTAACATGGAATTCAATTACTCTCATGATTGTATGGAATTAAGCCATTAACATAATCGAACGTGATCTAATTAATCTCAAGCTTCCGCTTTATTGATTAATATCGGTTTAAGGCCATCTAGTATTAATCCTCAAACTTCCGTTTTATTGGTTAATATTAGAAGGAATTTAACTTAAATATATCTCAATCCTAAATTAGTCCTAATCTCAAACTTCCGTTTTATTGAAAAGGTTAATAGAAATATTTAAATCAAGATTCATTAAGCATAGGTTCAATCATAGGCTCAAAAATAAAATATCAATTCATGCTTCGAATTAGGGATTTCACCCTAACCCTAGATAAAGAAACTACTCACAATTCATAGCTATGGTAAACATACAACAAACAATAAATAAAAAGGAAGAACAAAATAATAACATAAGAAACTTACAAATCCGAAAGATAACATAAACTAGATATAAGAAATCCAAATGAAACAATGAATTCTTCAAGGAAAGCATTAATGAAAGTGCAAGAAAATTGAAAGAAAACTAAAAGAAATGCAGAAATAAAAATGGTCTAAGACATAAAATAATAATAGTAACCGCCATTATATATAATGGCTCCAAAAATTCAGAAGAAAAACCGTCAAAAATGCATTCTGACGGAAAAGTGACGAGCGTCGCTTTTCAGGCGACGAGTCGTTGCTCACTGTCTGCCTGGCGAACTTTGAATGGCCGCCATTTCTTGCACGGTTATCGGATATGGACATATAATATACCGTTGGAAAGCTCTTGAAGTGTACTTGCCAATGCCGTATACTTTATATCAATATTATCTCTATATCAAAAGTTATGGCCAAAAGAGTGAACATGTATCAAATTTCACTTCCAAACTTTTGTCTTTTAAGCACTTTTCCATTTTTTTCTCTTTTGTCCATCTTCATTGTGAAACATCTTCAAGCGAGCAACGATCTCTTCACATATTTAGGGGTCTTAGGCTATTTCTACAAGCATTCACCCTCTTATAACTCCGGAACCTAACAAAAACTCCAATTTTGCCTCATATATCACATAAAACACAAAATTAAGCTCATGAGACAAAAATTGCAACAAATCACTAATAACATTCCTAAATCCCACTAAAACTACGTATATGGAGCATAAAAATGATACAGATAAGCGCAAATAATTGCACTTATCACCAAAAGTCACAAACACTCATACTTTGGTAGTAGTAGTCGTTGCAGCAAACCTTTTGATTTGATACATTCTGATGTGTGGGGCCCAGCTCCTGAGTTTACAAACCAGAAATTTTCCTATTTTGTTTCTTTTATTGATGATTGTACTAGAATGTGTTGGGTGTATTTTTTGAAACATAAATCTGATGTCTTTAATGCCTTTGTGAAATTTTATAATATGATTGGAACCCAATTCAACACTAAACCTAAAATTATTCGATCTGATAAGGGGGGGAGTACCTTAACCAACACATGGAACAGTTTTTTACTTCTCATGGTCTTATATATCAAACTTCTTGTCCCCATACCCCACAGCAAAATGGGGTAGCCGAAAGAAAGAACTGGACTCTTCTTGAAATGAGTCGTGCCCTTATGTTTGAAGCCCATGTTCCGTCCTATTTCTGGCCTGAAGCCCTTGCATCTGCCACATACCTATCCAATAGACTACCTTCCAAAACCGTCCACTTTAAAACTCCTCTTGCAACCCTCTAAACACATTATACCCTTCCCTCTACCCATTCCTTACCCCCCCGCATATTTGGGTGCACTGTCTATGTTCACTTACCTAAACCTACTCGCCACAAACTTGAACCCTGGGCTGTCAAATGTGTCTTTGTGGGCTATGGTGTTAATCAGAAGGGGTATCGTTGCTTTGATCCTGCTCATAATAGACTCTATACTACTCTGGATTGTAATTTCTTTGAGACGTCATATTTCTATCCCCAGCTTCGTCCTCAGGGGGAGACTACATGTGATGACTTGAGCTGGCTTATTTATTATGTTTCTGATGATCTAGACCCAGAAGAGCAAGTAGGTAATCCTGAACTAAGGGGGTTCCTCCAAAGAGGTATGACCTCGAGTTTGAGTCGTAGAGATGTGTAACACCCCGTATTTTTATCGAGTTTTTAATAATTATCTATATAAATAAATCATCAATATAAGTTAATTAGATTAATTAAGTAGACAAGTATCACATAGTGTTTCTTTTACCCTTAAACAATACATATAATAATAAAATAAAAAGGAATTGATACATAATTAATACTAAATAAAAGGAATAATAAAATAAAATAAAAGGAATAATTACATAATTAATATAAATAAAATAAAAAAAATAATAATTAGGAGGGAAAAGGAAGGGGTGGCCAATTATGTGAGGGAACCAAAGGGGTTTGTAACTCCTCTCTTAATTGTGTATTATGGAATAATTAAGAGAAAAATCTCTCTAAAGCTTCTTAACACCTTTTCATCACTCTTTTTTTCCTCTCATTCTAACTTTCATTTGAGTAAGAAAGATAAGAGCATTTCTTTTTCTCTCCTTTTCTCTCTTGATATCGGTTCTTCACAAAAAAAAAAACTTGTGTATTCATCCAATCTCTCAATCAAGGGTAAGTGAAATTCAAGTGTTAATATTAGATTTTTAATTTTAAGATAAATTATATTTTATATTTTGCTTATGATGATATCCTATGACTTTTTAGGAGGATGGAGTATTTTATATAAGTTTTTTTTATTTTTATAATCCTTTAATAAAATTGATTTGTTAAAAAGGATTAAATCAAAATTTTATTATATAAGATTTTTCCTTGATCTAAATTCTTAAACAAAATTTAAATTTGTTACAAGAATAAAGTCTATTTTAATATGTAAATGAATTTATTTTATGATCTAATTTTTTTCTAGCAAGATTTCAATTGTTAGAAGAAATTTAAAATGTATGGATTAAGTAATGTAATTATCCGTGAGTTTATAAATCCTTTAACAAAATTTGATTTGTTTAAAAGATTATGATTATTTATGTGTTTTGATTTATGATTCTCTACAAAATTTTAATTTGTTAAGAGAATCAAACATTTAATTCAATTATCATAATTTATGAATTTTAGAGTGTTTTGAAAGATTTTGTGGATGAGAATGTTTTAGTTTGATGGCTTTATGCTTTGATGATGATGGATTTTTGTGTATTATTATGTGTGTGGAAATATATTAAGTGGTTGTGTGATAGGAAAGATAAATTGTGTTGTTTGTGGATTCGGTTTTATAAGATTTTCTTGACCATAAATTGTTAAAAAGGATCTTATAATTTGGATAATAAAATATGTGAAATAATAACTCATTAACGAGTTTTTTCCGGACAGAAGCTGCTGTCTCGGGGTGGCTCCTTTTTGTTTCGAAGGTTGGATGCGTTTCGTTGTTGTTTTATTTAACCGGTGTGTTAAAATTTGTTAAAACGCTTAAAATAATTAAAAATAGTAAATGGATGTTAGAAATTATGAAATTTGGTACCCAAGATAATTGGTGTGTTCCGGACGCAATGGTGAAGTCAGATTTTTCATTTCAATTTTCTAAACTGTCCAAATTGACTGTTTAAGTTTCTGGTCAAGTACAAATTTTTGAACTATTAGAAATTTGATGAAATCAATTTAATTTACCAAGTCTTTGTGTTATTTTAGTGGTATAGAATGGGTTAAATGTGTAAACACGTTCTAATACGTGATCGTTTTGTGTGTGTGCTAATTTAGGACCTCGGTTCATAAGAGGCTGAAATTTATGTCGTGCTTGAATACCGTTGTTTGCAGTACTTAAAGGTACACGCTTACCATACTGTTTATGTGGTTGTGCAAGTAATGTTGTTTCATTCTTGATTATGGCATTGTGACTCACATAAGGATTAGACATCTCAAATAATTTGAAAGAAGTTAAACTTGAAAATTGAGGATTTATGTGTTGGTTACCCAAAGGGGTTAATATTTTGGATTAGATTATATAATTATTGTTCCCATGGCAGTTTTGGATCATTACGGTCACCATGGGGGTATGCATACTTTAACCTCTGACGACCCGAATAGGACGGGCAACGTCTTAGGTCGGTGGTTG
The DNA here is from genome assembly GCA_019425755.1 of Amaranthus cruentus. Lineage (NCBI taxonomy): Eukaryota > Viridiplantae > Streptophyta > Magnoliopsida > Caryophyllales > Amaranthaceae > Amaranthus > Amaranthus cruentus. Next base: position 16,536,159 of record CM033459.1, read on the forward strand.
CCTTGGGATTAGCTCTCCCAAGTGTATTCCTCCAAAAAGGAATGAAATTTTAATGACTTGGACGACCCGAACAGGACGGGCAACGTTACAAGTGGGGTATAACTGGAAATGAACGTAATAGAGCCTATGCATGCTAGGATGAACACATTGCTTATATTCCACTTGTTGATTATATGTATGCTGTCTCTGACGTGTATTGGATTTGTTCTTTGGAACTTTCTATTTGTTGTCATTCGACGACTAGCAGGTTGATTGCAGGTGGGGACTGGAGTGAGGATTCAATCTATGACCAAAACCACCAAGACCGCATTTTTATGTAATAAGAATTATGAGTAGAAAATAATTTACGTTATTTTTCGTTTCGTTATTTTTCTTAACGCGTCTTAGAGGCCGATGGGCTCTCGAGTTGTATGTTGGAGCTATTATAGACTGGTTACTATCGTATGTTTTATTTCCGCTTAGTATATTCCTTTATCGATGGAACGTTGACGATCTTGGAAGGGAAGTTTCCACTAAGTGTCCAGTTTGTGAACCGGAGTCATATTTTCATATGATTATCCGGGTCACTTAAGCCAGACCGTTACAATTGGTATCAGAGCCAACGTTCCCTTAGAGATAAAGGAGTACCTGACCTTAGAAAAATGAGTGGGGATGGTAAAATGTGATATGAAATTGTTGAATGTGATTTTTTTTTCGATGTGTTTGGTGTGGGACCTTTAAGAATCACATAGTGATTTAGATGACCTCTGTTATCAACCTTCATTTTGATTTTCATCCGCTTTATGTATATGTTAAGGAATATGGATAAAGGAAAGGCACCCATGGACCCACACACCCCTAATCATTCTAGGGAAATACCGATGATTAACTAAGAGACTGTATGGAGGGAGGTTTCTAATGATGACATTTGGAGAATAAGGGATGGTGAGAATACCCGGGATTATAGGGAAAGGATGCTTATGGTTAAGACAAGAGCTGATAGGGTGTGCTATGACTTGGATTTGGACCTTAATAAGTTGCATCATTTTCTGAATTGAGGAAAATGGTATAATCAACCCAAGGAGAGCCTAGTGTAGACATCAAGAAGGACCCTTAGAAGGGGAAGAGTGATATGACGAAGAAGAAGACCCCGAAGAGGAGGAAGTAATGGAAGAGGAAGAGCCCAACGAAGAGGTGGATTCCATGGAGGAGGGAGAGCTCCACATAAATGACGAGCCTGATGTGGTTATGGAGCCGTTAGGGGAGGAGTACTTATCCGACCCTCCACTAGCGGAACCCAAGGTTCAGGCTGAGAGTGATTTTGAGATTTAGGAGCCTAAGCGGGAACCACCTACTCATATATAGAATTCAAGCGAAGATGAGAGAGGGAATTAAGGGTCGCATTATGATCTGTATGGATAGGGGGCTGAGTTTGGTAGGAGGTGGTTAGATGAGGAAGATCCTGAAAAGGAAGTGGAGGAGTTACCAACAAACCACCCTATGGTTAGCGATAGTGAATCAGAAGAAGAGTATATGAATTCCAGCTCCGACTCTGGGGAAGATGAGGATGATAAAGACTTTGATATAGCAAGTTACGATGATACTGTTGACACTAGGGACGCTTGGCGTTAAATGTTTATGTTTTTTTTTTCTTCTTTTTTTTCTTTAGTTTTCTTTTTCTTTTTAAGTTATTATCTTCTACGAATTATGTAAATGCTTTGCGTAAAACAATTATGCTGTATTAGGGAATATCAATAGAGTATTATGTTGTGTTTGTTTTTCTACTTTCCTTTCCGTTAGCTTTGTTAGTTATGCATTAATTATTTGAGTGATTTTGTTTTCCAGTATTTAATCTAAATGGATTGTCCTTGCATGCACTAGGTCGCATGTTCAAAGCCTCTTACCAGCATCCTTTTTTGCTTAACTCTTTTGCTTGCTGTTGCACACGAGTGGAGATAGGCTGCCATTTCCGATCGATCGTCGATCTATTGTGATCGATCGATCGATCTCATATGTATATATTTTGCACATTCTGGAACATCACCTAAAATGAGATCGATCGATCGATCTATGTAGATCGATTGGTCGATCCTCCTTGACTTGCTCAGCTACATTCTGGAATTTTTTGCTTATGAGATCGATTGGTCGATCTAAAGAGATCGATCGATCGATCTCCTTCTTTTTCAGCATACCATTTTGAAAATGCTATATCTCATTCGTTATAACTCCGATTTCGACGTATGACCAGTCCATTTGAAGCTAACAAACCCAACTTTTGATATTTTTGCTTGGATCGGACTCTTTTTCACCTCTTGGCCTCATTGCTTTCTCGGTTTTGATTCAGGCCTCCTCTAAGAGCTCGGGAAATTTGTGGGCATCATTCAAACATGCTTTAAAGCTCGAAAATAGATGATTAATCTACAAAAACAAGCAACCAACATGCTACCCTACAAAAAGGCGTAAAACCAGCGAAAAACAAAGGGAATGCACGAAAACCAAGGAATAATCAATAAATATTATGCTCAAATATACGGTAAAAATGAGGTTTATCAGTGGGTGACTAGGGAAATTTAGAGTTTATATTATATTTTAAAGGAAGAAGAATATGGTGGGAGTGAATGTAATTATGGAGGGAATTTCAATTTTTGATGCACAAAATTATAAAAGTAACTGTTAGTTTTCCAATTGAAAAAATAAATAAATGGAGAATGGAAGTGGTAAATCAAATTATCAAATTCCAATACCAAAAGGGATTTGATTTGATGAAATAAGAAAAAGTATATAAATTAATTTATAAATGAAATATAAAATACATGTATAGAAACTCGTGCAATGCACGAAGTTATTAATATAAAAGTACTATAATATTAATCATACAATACTATAAAAGTCTTGGAAGATTTCAAGTGTCATCATTTAAAAAGGCATGACAACATTTATCAATTTTAGAATCTAATATTTTTGTTTAAGTTTGAAATTAAATTAGGTAAAGTATTTGTATGATATATTATAGCAATTGTATTTTTTTTAACCTAGAATTTAATATGTTCAATTGAATGAAAAAAAAAGTTATGTATCAGGTAAATCATACAATACTATAAAAGTCTTGAAAAATTTCAAGTGTCATCATTTAAAAGGCATGACAATATTTCTCACATTTAGAATCTAATATTTTTGTTTAAGTTTGAAACTAAATTAGATAAAGTATTTATATGATATACTATAGCAATTGTATTTTGTTAACTTAGAATTTAATACGTTCAAGTAAATGAAAAAAAAGTTATGTATCAGGTGTATAATTAAAATAAACATCAGTAATTATGTTTTGATTTAAAAAATCATGAATTTGGTAAATTTAAGAATATCATACAATCATACAATACTATAAATATTAAGGAATAAGTTGATATTAACTTTGGTAAAATTTTCTTTATAAGGCAAATCAATATGGTAATGACACTTGGAATTTTACTTTCTTTTTATTAGATTGTATGATATAATGATTCTTTCTTATATAATATGGCTCAAGGAGATATCCAATTTAATAAAAAAAAAAGGGCCACATAGTAGCATCCAGTTTTCATGAAATGTCAGTGGTAGCACTTTTGTAAGATTTTTCCACATGGTATCATGTTTATATACCATATCTTTCGTAAGGACTTGCAACGCGAGGAATGTTTGATAGTGCATGATAAGCTGGACCAGAGGCACTTTAAGTACTTGTGGCTTGGATGACTATCCTATTATTGAACGTCATCTGGAAGTCGCCAACCTTCTATTGATATTTTTCATCAACAGTGCGAATTGTTGGATTTGAGATCATGTATTCTTGACTTTGCTGGATTAGATCGGGAAACTTGAAACATCCCCAAAAAATGTTGCTTCATTAATCACCATGACACAAAGTGTATTACAACAAAATATGTTAGAAAAAAGTAGTTTTGCGGTCTGAAATTTTAGTTAATAAGTATAAAGCAACCAATACATTTTGCTCTTGTAGCAAAAAATTTGTACTTCTTTTACCGGTGATGAAATGGACTAGATTTTTTTAATCACTTTGCACTTTGATTTGTGGTTACCGTTTGGGGGTTTGTTCATTGAACTTTGCGCTTTCCTTCATGTTTGTGTTTGGTATAATAAGTGAAAAGGGATTAGCACTAAGATTGAATGGTTACTCAAAGTGCATTTAATCAATAAGTTTTGTTTTTGAAAGGTAAGAATATGCTATATATAATTTTTTAGATTCTTTAATGGTTAGCCTTCTAACATATAAGTAATTGCAATATTTAAAAATTGTTTTCTTGATCAAATATTTATGGGGAAAGAATTTTAAAAAATATGCTGGAACAATTCTTCCGCCCCGTATCAA
>CM033459.1:16541006-16592573 GCA_019425755.1 Amaranthus cruentus
TCCCATGCCAAGGCTAGATGACAGGCTAGATGAGTTAGCAGGAGCATGTTGGTTTAGCAAGATAGATCTAAGGAGTTAATACCACCAAATAAGAATGCGGAAGAGATGAATGGAAAACATCATTCAAGACCAAGTATGGTTGTATGAGTGGTTGGTGATGCCTTTTAGGTTAACTAGGGCTCCTAAAACCTTCAGGAGGTTAATGAATGAAGTGTTGAGACCCTTCCTTGGGAAATTTTTGGTGGTTTACTTAGATGATATACTAGTATATAGTGGCACAGTGAGTGAGCATCTTGAGCATTTGAGACAGTTGTTTGAAGTCCTGAGGAAACATCAACTATATGGAAAGATTGAGAAGTGTGCATTCATGATGACTGAGGTGAATTTTTTAGGCTTTATCATTGGGAAAGAAGGAATCAAGGTAGATCCTGCTATAGGTAGAAGCCATCAACACTTGGCCCACACCCACCACCATCACACAGGTTAGGTCATTCCATGGATTAGCCTCTTTTTATAGAAGGTTTATCAAGAACTTCAGCTCTATCATGGCACCCCTAACAGAATGCAACAAGAAAGGAACTTTTGAGTTGATTACTGAGGCTCAAACAACCTTTGAACAGGTTAAGGAGTTGATGTGTAAGGCACCTATCCTTAGGTTACCAGACTTCACTAAACCCTTTGAGGTGGAGTGGGATGCTAGTGGAAAGGGGATTGGGGCTGTTTTAATACAAGAGGGAAGGCATGTTGCCTATTTTAGTGAGAAATTGAATGGTAGTAGGCTTAATTACTCCACCTATGATAAGGAGTTTTATGCTATAGTTAGGGCTTTAGAGACATGGTCACATTATCTGAAAGTCCAGCCTTTTATCCTCCATTCAGATCATGAGTCCCTTAGGCATATTAATGGGCAAAGCAAATTAAACCCTAGGCATGGTAAATGGGTAGAATTCCTTCAATACTTCACTTTTTCAGCCAAGTATAAGGCAGGCATGTCAAATGTTGTGGCTAATGCTTTAAGTAGGAGGTATCATCTGTTAGCTATCTTAAAAGCCAAGATCCTAGGATTTGAAATGATCAAACCCTTATATAGTGAAGATCCAGACTTAAAGGATATTTATTATGAGTTTAAACAAGGACCTAAAGGACCTTTCCATGTGCAAGAAGGATTTCTGTTCAAGCACAATAGGCTTTGCATACCTAGGTCACCTTTAATGGACATATTAGTCAAGGAAGTTCATGAAGGAACATTGGCAGGACACTTTGGCATCCGGAAAGTATATTCTGAAATGTGAGGTGTGCATTAGAGCCAAACTAACCTTTCAAAAGGGTGAGTATAGACGACCTTTTCCTGTTGCTAGTCATCCTTGGGAACATGTAAGTATGGACTTTATAGTAGCCCTACTGTAACATCTCGGAAAAACTCGGATCATTTTAAAAGAAAAAACGACTTTTTGAAGAAACTAAATATAGTCCGAGTCAAACAAGGATATTAGAAAGATAGTTTAAAATGAATTTTAGCCAAACAAAGCTTGCGGATCGAGTTCTATTAGAGTTATTATAAACTACTAGTCATAAAGGAAATCTTAACAGCGGATAAGATTGTAAAGTCAAGTCTATTATTACAACTTGAGAACGTAATCGCCTCATAACAACCAAATATTCCTAAATCGTAAATTAAAGTTCATATCGAGACTTCTGTACCCTAATGGTTTATTTCTTCATAAGACAATCCTCACTCCCCATACCTGCAACTTAACTTACTGCTAGTCATTGCCCAGAAAGGAAACAACATCATCGCAGAATCGTTAAGACCAAAAGTACACGTCAGCAAAACGTCGCATATCATTTAATTAAGTATAACAAAAGAAAGATTTATTAATTTTCGGTTCCCGAAATACGATTCGATCACGCTAATAAATTATTATCAGTTTCATGTAAATGTTAATCAGCCATACTGCTGTACTTTTCCAGCCATACTTCCGGTTCAACTCCAATCTCCATAAGTGAGACAATACATTAGGGGGGAGCTAACCCCTAAGCAAGTCTCTACCATAGACACTCGCCTTAATTCGGTGCGTATGGTTAAGTATGCATACCCCCGCAGTGGCTCATAATGCCCCCATATACCGCGAGTAATTCTTTGCACCAATTGACGTCATACTACGTGCACTTTAATGTTAGTGAGGTCATACTACCTCTGCTTATCAAAATAATGTGTCGAAATTATTTATTCGGTATACATAACATCATTCGTACTATATATCCATACTTTACTTTGGTTTACTATTAATATATGGTACATATCTCATAATGCAAAACTTCGCTACGTGTACGTACCTTAGACAAGACAAGTCAAATCTCAAGCGCCCAAATCAATTCTCTGTCACGAATCGACTTCCTACAAAGTTCAATCGTACACGGGAATAAGCACACATTCACATTTTCTCAAGTCACAATCACAACACGTACATACAACTAACACCAAACCACTATTTCACACACATCATGATCATCCAACACACTATTTTAACATGACAAACACGTAAAGAAGACAACATACACGATCTGTCCAGAAACGCGGGATAACACTGTCAAGCTGAAATTCCGACTTCACCGTTGCGTCCGGAAGGCGTCAAAACCCCCGGGTACCAATTTAAATGATTTATAACATAATATAAATATTTTTAACCTATTTTTAAAGCCAAAAATACTCTAAAATACCCTTTTTTTTTATCATTTCCCTTAACCTACGGGATTTGTCATATTTCATCACAAAATAAAATTTTCAATTCTTTATCTCCTATTAAATCAAAATGATCATATTTGCATAATTTTCATGACCAACCAGAAAAGAACAGCCGCTATGTATAATGTTTTGGTAAGGCTTATGTATTAATGACTGCATTCTCCAAGCTTTTATTGATGCTTTCTTTGATTGATCTCATTGTGCTATTACTATTCTCTTGTATGGTTTTGTTGCTGCTTTTGTTTTCGCATTTTGTTGTTGTCGATAATGTTGTCGCTGCTGCTGTGAATGTTTCGGTGCTGCTGATGTGCTGGTGCCGCTGTGTTTTTTCTGTTGTCTCGTTTATCACTGCGATTGCTGTGTAATATCCTCAAAGTGATTTTCAATCATAACAAGAGAAGAGTTACCATGACAACTTATTTTAATGAGGTTTGGGAAGATTTTCTAGCTGAAAACAATAATTGAACCAAACTAACAAGACTGGTTTTCCTATGCAGGGAACTTTTTGTGTTGTTGCTAGCTCGAGGCTCGTTTATATTGGAATAAATTTAAACAAGGTAGTTTGCATAGATTTTTAGTTGGGTAAAAGTTGATTTATAAAATGATTCTATAGAACATGTTTAACTTAATTTATGTATTTTTGAAGAATCCGTTGAAACAAGAGTGATACTAAACAATACCTAAAGGTTTCAAGTTTATTGTTCGAGATGTTTTTAGGCATTGCCAAATTTTCAAGTTTGTTGTTTGGGATGGTTTTAAGCATTACTGAAATGTTGAGTTTTTCAATTCGCTCAGCATTATGGCACTTCTCAAGTTTGGAGGTTGTAGGATTCTTATCATTTGTTTAAAAGGTTTATATTTGTTATGCTTGTGGTATATCTATTAAGTTATTTAGCTGTTTCAGTTCCTGTGGAGGACACAACAGCTGATGGCATGACCTTTACCGCTCTTCTCTTGGATGTTTGAATGAGGAAAGTTTATAATCTTAATAGACAAATTGCCATTGATAGACTTCCCCGTGTTGTTAATGCTTTGCAAGGTTGTATTTCACTCCCTTCAAATTTTTGAGTATGAAGTTAATGAATCTTAGCAATCTTTGATCAATATGTTTGTTGCATTCAACTTGCTTACTTTGCAGATATTTTTTCGATCAAGTGTTCTATTTACTATCTGCTGCTTGATTAATTTTCAGTGCTTGATTAATTTTCAAATCAATTGAAGCTGCGACAATTGCTTATTTTGTCCACTCCTCATGCACTCTTGTCGAGCCCCAAACAACTAAGTTTAAACCAACAAAACCACACCAAATATGTTCCCGAGCACCAAACTACCTAGCCCTCGCACAACACACATGCAGCAATGTACACATGTTGCTGATACACGCGCTTATCATGCGTGATTTGCACCGATTTTAATTGATTTTAATTCATTATTGTGCATATCTTACTTAACTTAGGCCTTTCATGATCAAATTCCATGATTTACGCTTGTGGTGTAGTACTTTGATTTATTTTAGGAATTTTTAGCCACTTTCGAGGAGGTTTTAAGCTGATCGGGCGCTTAACGGACCTCGGGAATCAAAACCCGAACCTTTGGATTAAAAGTGACAAATTTTGGTGAAAATTCAAGAAAAGTCGAGCATGGTCGACTGGGGTCGACCCCGTAGCTGTGCATAATTCAAAGGGCCAACACTTAGAAGATTTTCGAAATAGGAGAAAAGCACATTACAAAACCAGTCGACTAGGACCAGTCGAGTCGACTGGTTTGTACCTGACAGCTACAGTTGAATTTTTGTCCGTGAACTTTTTGCCTCAAGCTCCCTCCAATCCTTCCCCTTGCGTGCTTCAGCCTCCCTCTTGTGCATATGCTCCTCATGATGAAGAGGGTTGCTTGTTTCACTACCTAGTTAATGATGGTGAATGCAAATGGGAAGCCCATACTTTTGGCTATTTATACTCCACTTTTCTGACGGAGAAAACACACCATTTTAGCCCATAAGCTGAACCTTTCTCTACTCTCTCTTCTTTCTAAGTTTATTAGTGTATTTGTTAATTTAAGTGCTCATCCATTCCAGAAACTTGTAGTAGTTCTTTCATTAAACACTTTCCTTTGGTACTTTTATTCTAAGAATCAAGCTTTTGAGTTGTAATATTGTAGCTAGACACTAGTAGTTGTAACACTCTTTCTTTGGTAATTGATCAAGTATTTTCCATAATTTATGGGTTTGAATCTATGTTTGATATGAAGTATTTTTTGGGTTAAATATTCAAAGCTCTAGACCATTACTTGTGATTATCACCCCCCCTCCATAGTTGAGGGTAGTAAGTCTCTTTAACTTAATTTTCTTCTTTGTTGTTGTTATATTATGAATGATTTGATATTTTATGTGTTTGTGTTAATTACCAACATGAGTAAGTAGTCTTCTTGCTAGAGTTTGGGGATGTAGTTAGCTAATTATTTTGCTTATGGGGTAATGGGTTGATTGATTAAGATCTAACGGTCTAAAAAACTTTGTCATCACAGAATATCTAGTAACACATGTTTATGAAGAAAGCATCACACAATAATTTAGAAAACATCACACTTTCGAGCGACACATAATTATACAGAACGTATCACATATTAATTAAGAAAGCATCACAATTATTTTTCTGTTCTCAAACGCGTGAAAGATGGACCATTGATCTAAGATCTAATGGATGAAATTCCTTCCTATCCTTCTTATTTTCAAACCCCTTCCTATTAGATCCTATATATAAAATGGTGAAAACTGAAAACTGAAAACAGGAGTACATAAAAGCTTAAATGGTATACATATTTTAGTGGCAATTTTGTAAATAATTGGACATTTGCTAAAAGGGGTACATATATGTTTAAAAGGTGTACATATTCGAATGTCATTTCTGTAAATACTATGAACTTTTTGCTGTACAAAAAATATGTACACCCTATAAGATAATATGTACACCTTTTGCTACAATATGTGTATCTCAGTCTGGTTTTTCAATTTTCACCTGATCCTGCCCCCATATATATATATATATATATTGTCAAATGATTTGTATTATATGCCAGAGAAAGAAACAAACAGACGCTCGGGGTGGAAATTAACTCCCCCTGAGCCACCAAAATGCTAACGCTCTTTACAAAAAGAGAGAGCGACAGCCCAAAAACCCCAAAACTAACTACCTAGTTACAAGCATATCATTCATTCTACTGTTTGCCCTCCCCGCAATCCTAAAGACTATACAGTCTATAACCTCCTTCAGATTGAAAGTATGGTTATCAAAAATTTTTTTGTTGCGTTGCATCCAGATGTTGTATATCATCTCCGTCCAAATGCCAACCATCAGCTTATCCCGGTCTGTCTTCTTTTTGTTGATTTTGCTCATCATTTTGATTTCAGTTTGGAAATTGGGTTCGTCAAGCCCACGAGGAAGGAAGCTGAAAATACGTGATCTAACCTCCTTCGCATTAGAGCATTCGAAAAAAAGGTGTTGAGCTGATTCTTGAGCTCCATTGCACAAGGCACAAGTATCGTCGGAGATATCTAACCATTTCCCAACTCTATCTCTTGTAGCCAGCCGATTTTGAATCGCAAGCCAAGTAATGAAACGGGCACTAGGACTAGCTACATTCTTGACCAGAATGTTCCCCCATTGTACCTTGGGCTCATCTGCAATAAGAAGCTTGTAGACACGACCTATATCGAAGTTTTTCCCATTGGTAATCTTCTCCCAGCCCCCGAGACTATCTACTAGATCCCTTTGCTTGACGATCTTCTTCTAGCTTCATGAGGCGTGAATTGAGGGTCTCGCATCATGGAGATCTTGTGTTTTCAAATAGTAGCTATGAACCCATTTTACCCACAAATTTTCCTTTTTACGAGCAAGGTTCCACAAGTGCTTGAGGATAGCCGCCTTGTTCCATAGATACATATCCCTCAGATTAAGGCCTCCCTTAGAGTAAAGTAAGCCCATTTGTTTCCAGGAAATAGCAGCCTTCCTAGATAACCCCTCTTTGCCAGTCCAGATGAACGATCTACAAAGGTTCTCCACCATTTTGATCACCTTTTTTGGGAGGCAGAAGATTTGGGACCAAAAATTAAGCATACCTCCAATAACACTACGAACCAGCTGGATCCTACCAACAATTTGGTCCACCAGGGGCCTGCAGTCGCGGGAGTTAAGCTTCTTGGAGTGAAGAGGGACACCTAGGTATCTGAAAGGGAAGGTACCTTCAGTCATATGTAAGTATTGTAACAGCCGCTCTTTGCACTGATTATCGACACCTGATACATACACATTGCTTTTACTATTGTTCGCCTCAAGGCCCGAAGCTTTTGAAAACTTCTGGAAAGTACACATCATGCTCTGGACAGAAGATATATCCGCTCTGTAGAACATGGGAAGGTCATCTGCAAAGAGGAGGTGAGTAATGTGCGCAAGTCTGCATCTGGGGTGGAAGTGGAAGCTAGCAGTATCACTCTGATTGTGCATGAGTCTAGAAAGGTACTCCATAGCAATGGCGAACAGATACGGGGAGATGGGATCTCCTTGGCGTAAACCTTTCTTTGCATCAAAGGGCTTCTGGGGCATACTGTTCACCAGGATGGAGAAAGAGACGGTGGAAACACAAACTCTGATCCAGTCCACAAACCGAGGCGGGAACCCCATTTCATCCATAACCGAGAACAGAAACTCCCAGCTGATAGAGTCATATGCTTTCCGAAGATCCATTTTAATCATGCATCTAGGACTATTGTTCTTACAGGTGTACCCTTTGATGAGCTCTGCAACAATTAAAATGTTATCAGCCATCTGCCTGCCTGAGATAAACCCCGATTGGGCTTGGTCAATTATTGATCCCATCAACTTCTGAAGCCTTCCCGCAAGCACTCTGGAAATGATTTTGTAGATAACTGTGCAGCAGGCAATAGGTCTGAAGTCGCCAACTCTATTGGCATCGGATGTTTTGGGAATAAGGGTAACCGATGTGCAGTTGTAAGGGGGAAAGAGAGAATTGTTGTTGAAAAACTCTTTGACAGCGCTAATAAGATCCCCTTTGATGATACCCAAGTCCTCTTAAAGAAATAAGCATTGAACCCATCTATGCCCGGAGCTTTGTTGTCGTTCATCCCAAAAAGAGCATCCTTGATTTCCTCATCTATCAGATCTTGGATAAGCCCCTGGCTGCTTTGATTGGTGATTTGGGGCCATCCTCATAACTCTCCTGTCGATCGCCTCAAGGTTGGGGGTTGCGGTACCTTGGAGGCTTTGATAAAATTGGGTAATTTCACTCTGTATATCATGGGAGTTCCTAAGCCAATTACCTCCCTTATCTTGTGGCTCATGGATGCTGTTGAAAGCCAGTCTCTCCTTGATAGAAACATGAAAGTATCTTGAGTTTTCATCACCATTCCTCATCTAATGAATCCTGGATTTCTTGTGGAGAGCCTTGTCTTCGATTTTCCTCGATTTCCTCACCAGGGTGGAGGCCTCTTTTCCTGCTTGTAAAGCTCTTCACTACTGGGATTGGATTGTAAACTATTTTGGATGTTCTCCACGGTCTCCTCCCACTTAGTAATTTTGTTCTTTACTCTCCCGAACTCTTTGCTATGCAACTTTTTCAGGCTGGTTTTAACATTATTCATCTTGTGCCAAAATTTCTGAAGCCCTGAACCCTTTACTCTAATCTTCCAAGCATCTTCTACCACCCTACGGAAGTCCTAATGGGTTTGAATATTTATGTAGCAATGTTTATGTGCAAAAAGTTCTTTCAAAGGTGATGAACTCATGAATTATATACTTGAGTTGCTTTTGATGATGTCACCTATCTCGTTTGTTGTTGTATACATCTCTAAGATTAAGCTTAGAACTCATTTGTCTTGGATCATCATTTAATGACACTAGGGAAGTTTTTATTATGAGTTTAGTGTGTTCGACTGAATCCATACTAAAATCCAATGTAAATGAAAACTAACTAAAGCATAATAGCAGAAGCAACAACTCAGTTGTACACACACTAACACCAACTCCCAATCAAAAGCCAAACAACAGCAAACCAAGAAGCAAACAACAGAATCCACAATTGCACACACCTTGCTACTGCACACCAATTCTACACCTTACACAAGACATCATTAATAAAAGATCTACTACACTAAACAACACATCAGATCACACTGCCAAACTACCCACAGTAAAACAGCAACCTACTTCTGCACCCAAACTATACCAGGCAAACAGCAGTGATTAGTTTCACATTGTATTCTTCAACTTTGATATTTGGACTTGTAGAAAACGAAAACGTAAAATTTATTTGGACCAGGTTTGATGTTGGTGTTATCCATGATTCTTTCTTTGACCTTATTTAATAGACTGATGAATGTCTTCTTTATATTATTCTTATTCGTGTATTTGAGTTGGTGTCAAGACAAAACAAAGTGAATATAACTTTAATTAAGAGAAGGATGAAAAAGAGTCACACACAGCATCACGCAAGTGAGGTATTATTGTGGGCAAATAGTTTTTAAGTTGTCCGTCCAACGTACCAGCCATCTCCCCAAGAACAATAAAACCAATTGACTGCTCAGTTGATATCCTGAGAACAGCAAGAATATGTTCCATGCATATCTGTTCCAAAAAATTGCATTCCCATAAATATTTGATCAAGAAAACAACTTTAAATATTGCACATTACTTATATGTTAGGAGGAGCTAACCATTAAAGAATCAAAACAAGTGTCATATATAGCATATTCTTACCATGTCAAAACAACAACTTATTGATTAAATGCACTTTGAGTACACCATTCAATCTTAGTGCTAATGCCTTTCACTTATTGATAGCCATACACAAACATGAAGGAACAGTACGCAAAGTTCAATGAACTGAACCCCAAACAGGTGAACCACAAAATCAAGTGCAAAGTGATTGAAAAATCTAGTCCATTTCAGTCACCTGGTAAAAAGAAGTACCAACGACTTTTGCTACAAGACGAAAATGTATTGGTTGCTTTTATACTTATTAACTAAAATTTCATGACCGCAAACTACTTTTTCTAACATATTTTGTTGTAATACACTTATGATGTCATGGTGATCTAATGAAAGCAACATTGTTTGGGATGATTTACAAGCTTACGACGATCTAATCCAGCAAAGTCAAGAATACATGATCTCAAATCCAACAATTCGCACTGTTGATGAAAAATATCAATCGAAGGTTGGCGACTTCCAGATGACGTTCAATATTAGGATAGTCATCCAAGCCACAAGTACTTAAAGTGCCTCTGGTCCAGCTTATCATGCACTATCAAACATTCCTCGCGTTGCAAGTCCTTACGAAAGATATGGTATATAAACATGCTACCATGTGGAAAAATCTTACAAAAGTGCTACCACTGACATTTCATGAAAACTGGATGCTACTATGTGGCCCTTTTTTTTATTAAATTGGATATCTCCTTGAGCCATATTATATAAGAAAGAATCATTATATCATACAATCTAATAAAAAGAAAGTAAAATTCCAAGTGTCATTACCATATTGATTTGCCTTATAAAGAAAATTTTACCAAAGTTAATATCAACTTATTCCTTAATATTTATAGTATTGTATGATTGTATGATATTCTTAAATTTACCAAATTCATGATTTTTTAAATCAAAACATAATTACTGATGTTTATTTTAATTATACACCTGATACATAACTTTTTTTTCATTTAATTGAACGTATTAAATTCTAAGTTAACAAAATACAATTGCTATAGTATATCATATAAATACTTTATCTAATTTAGTTTCAAACTTAAACAAAAATATTAGATTCTAAATGTGAGAAATATTTTCATGCCTTTTTAAATGATGACACTTGAAATTTTTCAAGACTTTTATAGTATTGTATGATTTACCTGATACATAACTTTTTTTTTCATTCAATTGAACATATTAAATTCTAAGTTAAAAAAAATACAATTGCTATAATATATCATACAAATACTTTACCTAATTTAATTTCAAACTTAAACAAAAATATTAGATTCTAAAATTGATAAATATTGTCATGCCTCTTTAAATAATGACACTTGGAATCTTCCAAGACTTTTATAGTATTGTATGATTAATATTATAGTACTTTTATATTAATAACTTCGTGCATTGCACGAGTTTCTATACATGTATTTTATATTTCATTTATAAATTAATTTATATACTTTTTCTTATTTCATCAAATCAAATCCCTTTTGGTATTGGAATTTGATAATTTGATTAACCACTTCCATTCTCCATTTATTTATTTTTTCAATTGGAAAACTAACAGTTACTTTTATAATTTTGTGCATCAAAAATTGAAATTCCCTCCATAATTACATTCACTCCCACCATATTCTTCTTCCTTTAAAATATAATATAAACTCTAAATTTCCCTAGTCACCCACTGATAAACCTCATTTTTACCGTATATTTGAGCATAATATTTATTGATTATTCCTTGGTTTTCGTGCATGCCCTTTGTTTTTCGCTGGTAAAGCCTTTTTGTAGGGTAGCATGTTGGTTTCTTGTTTTTGTAGATTAATCATCTATTTTCGAGCTTTAAAGCATGTTTGAATGATGCCCACAAATTTCCCGAGCTCTTAGAGGAGGCATGAATCAAAACCGAGAAAGAAATGAGGCCAAGAGGTGAAAAAGAGTCCGATCCAAGCAAAAATATCAAAAGCTGGGTTTGTTAGCTTCGAATCGACTGGTCACACGTCGAAATCGGAGTTATAACGAATGAGATATAGCATTTTCAAAATGGTATGCTGAAAAAGAAGGAGATCGATCGATCGATCTCTTTAGATCGACCAATCGATCTCATAAGCAAAAAATTCCAGAATGTAGCTACGCAAGTCAAGGAGGATCGACCAATCGATCTACATAGATCGATCGATCGATCTCATTTTAGGTGATGTTCCAGAATGTGCAAAATATATACATATGAGATCGATCGATCGATCGATCACAATAGATCGACGATCGATCGGAAATGGCAGCCTATCTCCACTCGTGTGCAGCAGCAAGCAAAAGAGTTAAGCAAAAAAGTATGCTGGTAAGAGGCTTTGAACATGCGACCTAGTGAATGCAAGGACAATCCATCACCAACTGAGCAAATTACTTCCAGTCTTCTATTTCCGCCTGAACTCTATGTATTATATTCGTCAGGCCCAATTTCAGAATCCGGGCCTTCAAAACTCAATTTCGAGAACAAGAAAAAAGGAGCAACATAATAGAGCAGCAATGAGGAATAGGAGTACGACAGTAGCATATTTTTTAAGTCTTCTTTTCTCTTTTCTCACTTTATTCTTATAAACCCTAGTTTTAATTTATATTTTAATTTTCTTATGTTAATTTAATTTCTTCCATCTAAATTTTATTTTCTTAGTTTATTTTGGTTTGATTTTCTTTTTAATATCCATTGATGGTATTTATTTGAAGCTTGAAGCCTTTTTTCATGGACTTTGATGATATGTTATTTATTTTGTCAATCTCTTTTATCTTTTGTGGGTAACTTCTAATCCTTATTATTTTTAATATTTCACTATTTGTTTGTTGATTTTAGTTGATTATGATAATTTTTTATTGCTCTTAGTTATTTGCTCTTGTCTTTGTTCTTATTTTTGTCATTGATGTTTGTTTGAGATTTTAGTGTATTTGTTATTAATGTTTTTTATGTTGATGATGATTAGTAATGATAGGATTATGATTGTGAGTAGTGAGTAATTTGTTTAGGGTTAGGGTTTGACTCATTTGTGCTAATGGATTGATTATGGTTAGAAATGGGTCAATGTTGGTTTGATTGTGAAACCCAAAAGTGGGTAGCTCCACCCATTGATTTGATGTCACCGGATCTCCTTCCCGGGCACCAACGAAGGTTGGGTCCGCATGAAAACCGACTTTATTTCAATGGGAAGAGTTGAGTCAGGGGAACGACGAGGGTCGAAACTTGTACTCGCCCCATGAAAAGGGAGTTTTACCTTCTTACTCTGAGAGGAGAAGAGAATTGACGCGGTTTGTGGATTTTTGTTGCCCTTGAGTCTTTTTTTCACTCACGAGAGTGATGGGAGCGGGATTCTCGGAGGCGATCCCAAGCCCGATCAAGGATCGGATCGCTCTTCGTATTTGAATCCACACCTTTGCGATCAAGTCAAAGTAAACCCTAAATTAACTATTTAAAGTTCGTTGCACACGGGTTAGCCCTTACCCCGATGTTTCTTTGTTTGTTGCTTCCAAAGTTGTAGTTGTAGTCTAGCTCATCACCAATCTTTCATACATGATTTCCCAACACCTAAAGAGGCCTTAAGTCTCTCACTCGTCTCCCTGTGGATCGACCCCCCTACTTGCCACTACACTCGTGTAGTGTTAGTTAAGGGTGTTTATAAATTTTGTTTGATTAGAGGCTTTAGCGACGACACCAAAAAGCCATCTGTCAAAATGGCGCAGTTGCCGAGGAGTTAAGAGTTGAATGACTTAGGTTGATTTCATAGGTGTTGTTTGTATATAAAAAAAAATCAAAAAAAACTCTTGTTTTCTTTAATGGCTAGTTATCAATTTGAGCATGAGCCTTTTTGGAGGTTCTTTAGGAGATATGGTGATTCCCTCCCCTATGACCATGGTTGGTTTTGAGAAAGGACAAATTTGTTTAGCTTTGTACATGGGTTTGAATGATAGGACTAGGGACCAAATTGAGGTTATTTACGAATATGAGTTTCTTGACCAACCAATTGAGCAAGGTTGGAACATGTATTTTTGGTTGGCTAAGGATACTTACAAGAAGTAACTTCCTAACTCCCCACCCCTTGACATACCCATTGCTTTCACTTTTGACCTTGTTGAGTCCATTGCACCTATGCTACTTGGGAATGATTAGAACACTACTTTAGGGGATGATTTGATTGAGAAATAGGATGCTAGTTTCTTAGCTTAATCCTCTAACCCATGCCCCCATAATTGGTCTAGTGATGGTGAAGATGAGTCAATTTATGAGAATGAGGATTTTAAGGAGTTTTGCATGATCTTGACTCAAGCTGTGAACCAATCCTTACCCTCACCTGTCATTGAGACTTTGGTGGATGTTTCTTGTGATCGTGACACTTTAATTGAGGATGAGGTGGATTCTATGAAGAGTGTTCTACCATTTAGTGAGTGCCTTGAGGGGTGCTTAGGACCCCATGATTTAGAGGTAGATATGCCCATTATTAAGGAGTCTCAAGTGCATACCCTTAGTGTGCCTTTTGTTGAGTCTCATCCTACACCTCCTTGTCATCACGAGAAACTCCCAATCGTTCCTGTTCATGCTCACCTTGATGCTTGTGATTCTATGCCGCTTGCTTCCCTCCCCCCTCCCTTTGTTTGTTCTTCCCCCGACTTTTCATCCTGTTATGGGAAATCGGTCTTTGTTATGTTTGTGGTTCTCTTCTTTCTTCTCTCTCTCTTTCATTCCCCAACCTCTGTTGTTGTGGGGAGTGAGTTTGATAAACTCCTACGGAGTTTGACTCGCTACCACATAGTGAGTCAGGTCTAGCTAAAGACCCTAAAGAAGCGCTTGTTGGGAGGAAACCCAACTGTACATATTGTTTTTGTTTTTCCTTTATTGCATTGCATTTTTGCTAGTCAGTGCTCACGTTTGGTTTGTAGTATTGTTTATTCGAGTTTGCAGACCCAAACGACCTTTAGAATTGACCCTTCAAATGTTTTGCTTGTGTTCGATTTGATGACGTTAATAGGGTCAATACTAACAGTCCGCAAGGGTGAGCAAAAGAGTGAAGGGCTCAAAAGAGCAATTGAGCCAAACACGAAGAATAAAGCTTCACCCTAGCTTAGGGGAGGCAATCGCTCTAGCTTTGTGATTCATGCCTGCACTTCTCTTGAGGAGTGGAGAGTTCTTAGACCTCTTTGATGGTGATAATGGTAATGCTAGGAGTGAAAGCCCTCCTAGCCGAGGTATGACCTTCTTCTCTCTTGATTATTGGCTAGTATGTGTTTCTGTTGGGTGTGTGAAATTCTTGTTGACCATGATTTTTAATGTTTAACCTTTCTCTTTTCTTTCCTTGTTTGCTAGAGACTAGCAAGGCTTTAGCTTGGGGGAGAGATGGTCAACACCATTGCCATTTCCACCCGTTTGTTTGTGCATTTAGTTTCATATAGTTATAGTTTAGTTCATTGCATTTATCATTTTGTATATATTTTACATATTCACCTTGCATTCATGGCATAGTGTATATATATCGCATATTCAAGTTTAGTTTTCAATAAGATGGTTGAGTTATGATGATGGAACTGATGGTGGATAATGGGGTTTTGTTGTGGGGCGGCGAGGGTGGGAAGTGCATTGCGCCTAAATAGATAGTGCCGAGCATGATCGGCTAGAGGAGGCAAACGAGAAGCAGGAAGAGGGATATCGGGAAAATCTTTTATGTGCCAGTCAACATGGGTGGTGAGATCAGTCACCCATTTTTTTCTATCCATATGCGGAATGTTTATTAGACAATCCCTTCTTCTAAGAGCAGAAAATTCGGGTTCAACAAACCCGGTAACAGCAATGGCGATGTGGGTGATAATCCCACCAATGTTAATCTGGCCAAATCCATTTTGAGCGGAGATCTCTCGAAATGAGTTAACTATAGCCTTTGTGAGGTTGATGGGGAAGGGGAGGTCTCTAGAACAGAGGGCTCGCGCAAGGATGTACATATCCAAAGTTGATACCTTATTTGCCTCCGCTTTGTGGCAAAAAGTGTCTGCCAATAAGCGAAGGCAAATCCTAATAGAAGGATGGTGCATTCCGGACGTAACCATTTCGCGAACATTTTGAGCCCGAATGCCGCTAATCGCCCTAAAAAGGGGAGCGGCCTCCATATTCTGATTCAAATCAAGATTTCCAACATTTTCTACTTCAAGAATATCAGCTAGTTGTGACTCGATCAAACTATAGTCATTGTTTAAAAGCCGAAATTGTAGAATGACAGAGTCCTCAGCATCTTCCTCATCAACAAGGTCTAAAGAACTCAAGAACTCAAGTGTGAACTTCCTATACGAGTTGTGGAACATCGTGAATAGGGAGCTCAACCTAAGTCTAGAGAAGAGATCTCTAGTCTCATCAAAAATACCTAAAAATCTCAGACAATCATGGTCAATGAAACGGGTGGCAGGAGTTTTCCGTAACTTGAGTTCATTGAAGCGCACTTGCTGGACCCTAGAGCTGAAAATGAGGCCTTCGAATTCCTCGGGCCGATTCACTGCTTGTCTTTGCCTTTTTGTCCTCCTTTGGGTTTGTGAGGAGGAGGAACTAGATGGAGATGAAGATGGGCTCATTTTGTTTGACAAAATCAAGTTGAGGGTGAAAGGGTTGGTTTTGAACAGTGAATAGTGGTGTGAGTGAGAATGTGGAGCAAATTTCTGATGAGGGGTGGTAGAAGGTGAAATAGAAGTGTTTTTTCTTGATTTTTAGGTGTTTCAATGTAGCTTTAGAGGTTATGAGGGTGGAGAATGTGAGGTTTAGGGATGGTTATGGTGGTCTTGTAGAGAGAGAATGTTACGGTTTTGAGAAGAATGAAATGAAGTGGGGAAAGAAAATGATTCTGAAAAAGTTTAATAAGGGACACGACATTGGATCGATCGGTCGATCCCATGAGATCGATCGGTCGATCTTTGCTGCAGCTCAACCGAAGTTTCTGGAAATATCACAAAATGAGATCGATCGGTCGATCTACCTGCACTTCAATGTTAGCTTCTAACAATTAACTCATGGAGATCGATTGGTCGATCTCGGGAGATCGATCGATCGATCACTAGTATAAAGCTCAAGACCTTTCTGGAAAAATGATGTGATGAGATCGATTGGTCAATCTCGGGAGATCGATCGATCGATCAACCTAGCAATTTTAACAAAGAATCTGGTTAATGGGCTAGACGAGATCGATTGGTCGATCTAGTTAGATCGATCGGTCGATCTAGAGCTGTTTATAAGATCGATTGATCGATCTCCATGGAAGAATCGATCAATCTAATCAATACAGCCTATAACTTCTCATTACCCAAGAACCAGAGATGTATTTTTTCAAAACACAATAAAAATAAACACAGGACTCGATGTACCTATTAAAAAGAAAACCAAAAAAAAAAAAAGACTAGACAAACAAGAAAATAGACACGGACATGCTAAGTTATAGTCATTAGCTTGACTTGATACCTCAAGTTATACTGGAAGGGGCTCGGGGCCCATGAGGAGTAAAGAGCTAACAGCGATAGGATACCCGACCCTATAACTCTTCAATCGCTGACCATTGACCTTGAAGGTCTCCCCCCTTGAATTTATAAGTTCAATTGCACCGTAGGGGATGACCTTAGAAACTCTGAAGGGCCCAGTCCATCGGGATTTCAACTTCCCGGGAAACAACCGAAGGCGGGAGTTATAGAGCAGTACCAACTCCCCCTCCTTGAACTCTCTTCTCAAAATGTTGGCATCGTGCCATTTCTTCTTCCTTTCGTTACTGATTAGGGCGTTCTCATAAGCATCCATCCTCAACTCGTCCAACTCGTTTAGGTCCAACATCCTCTTCTTACCCGCTTCCATGAGGTCCAAATTCAGGGACTTGATGGCCCAAAAGGCCTTATGCTCTATCTCCACCGGAAGATGGCATGGTTTCCCAAAAACGATTCGATATGGTGTTGTCCCAAATGGAGTTTTGAAGGCTGTCCGATAGGCCCACAAGGCATCGTCAAGTTTGTTGGCCCTGTCCTTCCGAGATCGAGCAACCCTTTTCTTCAAAATTTGCTTAATCTCCCGGTTGCTCACCTCTGCTTGACCGTTGGTTTGAGGATGGTATGCTAGACTAACTCTGTGCTTCACCCCATAGTTCTTCAACATGCTCTCGAACTTTTTTTCTATGAAATGAGATCCTCCATCGCTTATAAGAATCCTTGGAATGCCGAACCTTGCAAAAATGATTTTCTTGAAGAATTTTGCCACATTTCTCGCATCGTTTGTTCTCAAAGCTACGGCCCCAACCCATTTTGACACATAGTCGACGGCGAGTAGGATGTATCGGTTCCCATGAGAGGAAGGGAACGGTCCTATGAAGTCCACGCCCCAAACATCAAATATCTCCACCTCTAAAATAGGGTTCAATGGCATTTCATGTCTCTTTGAGATGTTTCCAACCCTTTGGCATCTATCGCACGACTTCACAAATGAATGAGTATCCTTAAACAAAGAGGGCCAATAGAAGCCACACTTGAGGATCTTCGCAGCGGTTTTTGAGGTGCCGGCATGACCGCCACATGGTAGGGAGTGGCAATGAGTAATGATAGGTACAATCTCCTCTTCCGGTACACATCTTCGAATGATTCCATCCAAGCAAAGTCGGTATAAGTACGGGTCATCCCAGAAATGTCTCTTCACCTCATAAAGGAACTTCTTCTTTTGGTGAGAAGAGTAACCATGAGGGGTGATCCCACTTGACAAGTAATTTGCAATGTCGGCATACCATCGTAGAGAACAATTCTGAATTGAGTACAGATGTTCTCCAGGAAGAGAATCATCAATGGGCAGCCCGTTCTCCATGTCTTCACCAATCATGAGTCTTGAAAGGTGATCTGCTACTACATTCTCAGCTCCAAATTTATCCTTAATCTCCAAATCAAATTCTTGTAGTAGCAAGATCCACCTGATCAAACGCGGCTTAGTGTCCTTCTTGTTCAACAAATGTTTCAATGCTGCATGGTCTGTGTGAACTATGACTTTGGACCCCAAGAGGTATGGCCGAAACTTCTCAATAGAGTAAACTACTGCAAGGAGTTCTTTTTCAGTAGTTGCATAGTTTAACTGGGCCGAGTCCAAAGTCTTGCTTGCATAATACACAGCATGCATCTTGCCGTCTTTCTTTTGGCCAAGGACAGCCCCCACCGCCCAGTTGCTTGCATCACACATTATGTCGAACGGTAGATTTCAATCTGGTGGTTGTATGATGGGGGCTGATATGAGAGCTTCCTTTATCCTATTAAAAGCACTGAGACAAGAATCATCAAAAACAAAGGGGGCATCCTTGGCAAGCAAGTTGGTAAGTGGTCTAGCGATTTCGGAGAATTTGTATATGAACCTACGGTAGAAACCCGCATGCCCAAGAAAACTCCTCACCCCCTTGACATCTTTGGGGGGTGGCAATCGCTCTATCACTTCCACGTTGTCCTTGTCTACCTCGATGCCCCGCTCAGAAATAACATGTCCCAAGACAACACCTTCATTCACCATGAAGTGGCATTTTTCCCAGTTTAAGATCAAATTGATTTCTTTGCATCTATGGAGCACTTTTTCGAGATTGCCAAGGCAACTCTCAAAAGATGAACCGTAGACAGAGAAGTCAACCATAAAGACTTCCATAATGTTCTCTATAAACTGGGACAAGATGGCCATCATACATCTCTGAAAGGTGGCAGGAGCATTGCACAGACCAAAAGGCATCCTCTTATAGGCAAAGGTGCCATACGGGCATGTAAAAGTGGTCTTTTCCTGGTCCTCGGGATGAATAGGGATTTGGAAGAATCCCGAGTAACCATCAAGATAGCAAAAGTGCGAATGCTTTACCAACCTTTCTAGCATTGGATCAATGAATGGTAGCAGGAAGTGGTCTTTTCGGGTGGCTTTGTTTAACTTTCGGTAATCGATACACATTCTCCACCCGGTGACTGTTCGCATTGCCACCTCCTCGCCCCTATCATTAGGGATGACAGTCATGCCTCCCTTTTTTGGCACTACTTCAACAGGGCTAACCCATTTGCTATCGGAAATTGGATAAATTATACCCGCCTCAAGTAGTTTCGAAACTTCCTTGCGAACCACTTCTTTCATATTCGGGTTCAACCTTCTTTGTGGTTCGATGGAAGAGGCATGATTGTCCTCCATGTGAATCTTATGCATGCAAAATGAGGGGCTAATCCCCGTGAGATCATCGATGGAATAGCCAATGACACTCTTATATCTTTTCAACAAGCAAAGAAGTTGCTCCAATTGAGTGCCATGGAGCTTTCTATTGACAATTACAGGGTATTGCTCCTCCTCATCAAGAAAAACATACTTTAAGGAAAGGGGAAGGGGTTTTAGATCTACCTTGGGAGGCGTGGAACTCTCCCTTTTTTCCTCCTCACAAGCAAGTATTTCTACCACGGGTGTCTCCCTTGGTGCGTAGTAAGGAACTTCTTCCAAGTAACCCTCAATTTCTTTCTTCCTTTCCTCCTCAAAATCATCATCGGCCCCTTCAATAGCCAACCTCAATTCATCATTGTAGCTAGGCCAAATAGCCTCAACCCTAGCCACATGTGCCATATAGGATGTTTCCTTGGCGGGTTGCTTCATCATGGTGGGTAAATAGAACTCATTAGACTCCCCTAAAACATTGAGGGTCAATTTCCCATCATACACATCAAACACTGCTCTAGCAGTCCTTAGGAAATCTCTCCCCAAGATGATAGGGATGTTGGTGTCTTCCTCAATGTCTAAGATCACGAAATCACAAGGAACATAAAATTTACCCACTTGAACTGGTAGGTCCGCAACAATACCACAAGGAAATCGGACCGATCGATCCGCTAATTGGAGTGACATCTTGGTGGGTCTCAAGTCGGCTTTGATTCTCATGCAAAGAGCCAAAGGCATGACACTAACACTTGCGCCAAGATCCGCTAGAGCCTTTTCAACCTCAATATCACCGAGCTTAACTGGAATTGTGAAGCTTCCTGGATCGGATTCTTTCTTTGGTAGCTTGTGCACAAGAATGGCGCTACATTGGCCTCTAAGAACTTCCATTCCTATTTCGAGAAGTTTCCTCTTGTTTGACAATACATCCTTCAAGAACTTTGCGTAAGAGGGCATCTCCTTTATAGCATCCATGAAGGGGATCTGTATTTTTAGTTTCTTCAAGACTTTCTAGGAATTTAGCATACTTCTCTTCCAACTTAGCTTGCACAAGCCTTTGTGGAAAGGGAACTTGAGGAATGTATGTTCTCTGAATAGTCTTCTCCTTTTCCTTCTCATTCTCTTCACTCTGTTTCTCTTCACACTCAATCTCTTTTGAACCATCTTTAGATTTTACCATCTCAAATTCTTCTCTCTCACCTTCTTTTTCACTCCTAAGGTGGCTCTCACTCTCATGATGTTCCTCACTCAAACCTTCTCTTACATCACCTTTAGCCTCATCTACATCATCCTCTACTATAGCATCCTTGGTTTCAAGATGGCCCTTAGGTGGGGCGTAGGAAGTTCCACTCCTCAAGGTGATAGCATTGACATGACCATTAGGATTCTTCTCGGTGGTACTTGGAAGACTACCTCCTTGTTTTTGAGCATAATATTTATTGATTATTCTCTTATTTTTACCATTAGGATTCTTCTCTCTCACCTTCTCTCTCACTTTTACCGTATATTTGAGCATAATATTTATTGATTATTCCTTGGTTTTCGTGCATTCCCTTTGTTTTTGGTTGGTTTTACGCCTTTTTGTAGGGTAGCATGTTGGTTGCTTTTTTTGTAGATTAATCATCTATTTTCGAGCTTTAAAGCATGTTTGAAGGATGCCGAAAAATTTGCCGAGCTCTTAGAGGAGGCATGAATCAAAACCGAGAAAGAAATGAGGCCAAGAGGTGAAAAAGAGTCCAACCCAAGAAAAAATATCAAAAGTTGGGTTCGTTAGCTTCGAATCGACTGGTCACGTCAAAATCGGAGTTATAACGAAGGAGATATAGCATTTTCAAAATGGTATGCTGAAAAAGAAGGAGATCGATTGATCGATCTTTTTAGATCGACCAATCGATCTCATAAGCGAAAAATTCCAGAATGTAGCTGAACAACTCAAGGAGTTTCGACCAATCGATCTACATAGATCGATCGATCGATCTCATTTTGGGTGATGTTCCAGAATGTGCAAAATATGTACATATGAGATCGATCGATCGATCGCAATAGATCGACCGATCGATCGAAAATGGAAGCCTATCTCCACTCGTGTGCAGCAGCAAGCAAAAGAGTTAAGCAAAAAAGGATGCTGGTAAGAGGCTTTGAAGATGCGACCTAGTGCATGCAAGGACAATCCATTACCAACTGAGTAAATTACTTCCAGTCTTCTGTTTCCGCTTGAACTCTATACGTATTATATTCGTCAGGCCCAATTTCAGAATTTGGGCCTTTAAAACTCAATTTCGAGAACAAGAAAAAGGGAGCATCATAATAAAGCAGCAATGAGGAATAGGAGTACGACAGTAGCATATTTTTTAAGTCTTCTTTTCTCTTTTCTCACTTTATTCTTATAAACCCTAGTTTTATTTTTTATTTTAATTTTCTTATGTTAATTTAATTTCTTCCATCTAAATTTTATTTTCTTAGTTTATTTTGGTTAGATTTTCTTTTTAATATCGATTGATGGTATTTATTTGAAGCTTGAAGCCTTTTTTTATGGAATTTGATGATATTTTATTTATGGGTTTTGTCAATCCTCCAATCTCTTTTATCTTTTGTGGGTAACTTCTAATCCTTATTATTTTTAATATTTCACTATTTGTTTGTTGATTTTAGTTGATTATGATAACTTTTTATTGCTCTTAGTTATTTGCTCTTGTTTTTTATGATAACTTTTTATTGCTTTTTGTAATTTTTATTTCAATGGGAAGAGTTGAGTCGGGGAACGAGGGTCAAACTTGTACTCGCCCATGAAAAGGGAGTTTTACCTTCTTACTCGAGAGGAGAAGAGAATTGACGCGTTTGTGGATTTTGTTGCCCTTGAGTCTTTTTTCAATCACGAGAGTTATGGGAGCGGATTCTGGAGGCATCCCAAGCCCGATCAAGGATCGGATCGCTCTTCGTATTTGAATCCACACCTTGCGATCAAGTCAAAGTAAACCCTAAATTAACTATTTAAAGTTAGTTGACCTGTTAGCCCTTACCCGATGTTTCTTTGTTTGTTGCTTCCAAAGTTGTAGTTGTAGTCTAGCTCATCACCAATCTTTCATACATGATTTCCCAACACCTAAAGAGGCCTTAAGTTCTCACTGCCTCTGTGGATCGACCCCCCTACTTGCCACTACACTCGTGTAGTGTTAGTTAAGGGTGTTTATAAATTTTGTTTGATTAGAGGCTTTAGCGACGACACCAAAAAGCCATCTGTCAAAATGGCGCAGTTGCCGGGGAGTTAAGAGTTGAATGACTTAGGTTGATTTCATAGGTGTTGTTTGTATATAAAAAAAAATCAAAAAAAACTCTTGTTTTCTTTAATGGCTAGTTATCAATTTGAGCATGAGCCTTTTTGGAGGTTCTTTAGGAGATATGGTGATTCCCTCCCCTATGACCATGGTTGGTTTTGAGAAAGGACAAATTTGTTTAGCTTTGTACATGGGTTTGAATGATAGGACTAGGGACCAAATTGTGATTATTTACGAATATGAGTTTCTTGACCAACCAATTGAGCAAGGTTGGAACATGTATTTATGGTTGGCTAAGGATATTTACGAGAAGGAACTTCCTAACTCCCCACCCCTTGACATACCCATTGCTTTCACTTTTGACCTTGTTGAGTCCATTGCACCTATGCCACTTGAGAATGATTGGAACACTACTTTAGGGGATGATTTGATTGAGAAAAATGAGGATGCTAGTGTAATCCCACGTATTTTATTTAGAAAATTTTAGAAATTTTAAAACTGATTTTAGAAACTTTAAAACTGATTTTTAGAAAACTTAAAAACTGATATTTTACAAAAAAAAAAACTGAAAATTAGTTTTTGAAGAGAAAAGAAACCGTAAAGCAGTTATAACTTCCTCCCCACTATCTCCATTGTCACCATTAGACTGACCTTGTAACCTCCTTCCTCAACCCTATAAATACCATTCTAATCAAATTTTTAACCTAACTTCACCAAAATTCAGATTTAGTTTTCACAAATTTCTTTTAGTATTCTGAATCTACAATTGCTCATAGAAGAAAAAAAAAAGAGAGAGAGTTCAAGGTAGGAATCCCATTACTTCAAAGTATTTTACCTCTTTTCTAATCTGAAAAATTGAAGAAAAATACAAAAAAAAATATGGTTTCTGACCTCCCGGCGAGAGGAGGACCACCGGGGTGGCACCGGTGTGAGGCGGCAGTCGCCGGCGCCGCTGGCCGGCTGCCACCGAGCCTGCTTCACCTTCTTTCCTCTCTCTCTCTTTCCCCTTCTTCCTGTTTTGGTTTTCGTGGGTATTGAAACCCATAAACCTGATTTCTTGTTTTCATTATTTCTATTTCTTCTTTTTATAAATCTTTTTTTTTCTATTAGTAGTATTTAAAAATTTTGTTTTTGTCTTTTCTGTTTTCCGTGAGAAATGGGTACAAACTACAAAACCATTTTTTTTATGACTCTTACTTCCTTTTCTTTACTTTATTTTATTTTAATCCTTTTAGTTTTATTATTTAAACTTTGTCTTTATCCCCAAAAGTTATTCTTCCATCCTTAATCTTTTAAAGTTTAAACTATCATTTTAAGATTCGTCTTATTAAATAAATTATACTTTAACCGAAAGTCTTTTAATTTATTTATTTCGTTCGGGTTGATCCGGGTGTTAATTCGAGACCTCTTATTTTATCGTGTAGACGGCGGATACGTGAGTCAGGATAACTAGGAGCGTACGTTTATCTAGGATCGTATAATAAGGTAATTCTCGATGTCCATCTATTTAGGATTATCCCGTTAGTATTATGTGCTAAGTGATATTAACTTGTTTAAATATGTTGTATGAATTTTTATGATATTATGTTTTATATATTTAATTCTCAAATTATAATAAATATTATTTCTGTCAAACTTTGAATTTATAATTGTGGTTTTTGATAAAATGGATATTATTATTTTAATAACACTTTTTGATACGGTTTGAATTTGGAAAGAAAAATATTTATTTTATTATTTTATGGAAGTTATACTAATTATTTTAATAATGGTTTTAAAGGACGATTTGATTCGAAAGAGAAATATTTATGATATTGATTATTGTGTCACCGATTGATACTAAAATGGTGATTTGACAAATGAGATTTCAGTTGGATATTTTTGAGATATATATTTATTGAGAAAATTTATGATCATTAGATAAAATGTATAATGTATGTTTTATTAGATGTTTGTGTGCTCGCGATTAATTATTAAAATATATTAAATCACGTAAAGTGTAACGATGGGAATGAAGCTCTTATATTTGTTGTGATCCAAGTATAAGAGTGATGAACAGGTTGCCCTGTTTGGTTAGTATAGCTGCCGACAGGTTATTATTATTATTTTGATGCTCGATACGATTTTTGGTCTTCCTTCTATTTGTTGTGATCCAAGTAGAAGGGGTGTGCACATTAGGGTTACCTGAGACTACTCTACTGGCCTTGGTGAATTATTTTGGGGTGACGACCTCTTGATGAAGCAGGTATAGGGGTAAAGCCTCGGCCTACTGGCGTTCTCGTTCCCTCAAATTAAAACTGGATATAGGTGTTGTCATCATTAAATATCAACTTAATTAATTGGCTTATGTGTTATTGTATTTATATTCATAAAGTCGATCTTCAACTCAACTTTATATTACTTTAAATTTCTACAACTATTTTCAACTCAATTATGGTTTGTTTTCTTAAATTATTTTAACAAAATTTGTTTTACGGGATGGAGTTGGAATTACTCAGTTTTCCTGATTTTGGGAGCTTTCCCTTGTTTCCCCTTGCATTTCTTATTTTGCAGGTTGTTGATCACGTGGGAATCGTGGAGTGAGAATCACCTAGAGTTATAGCTTTGATTAGAGTCATGCGTCAGTTTATTTTATCTTTAGTAGTTTAAAGTTTTATATGGACATAATGCGCTTAAGTCTTTTCTACATTTGTAAGACGTCTTTCGGATTCAAGTTTATTTAAGTTATTCTCCTAATCGTTAAGCCTTACATTTATTTTCTTAGAAATAGATGTGGCGGTAACACTCTCATGAGTAGGTTTTGACTCAAGATTTACTTAAAACGGTTTTCAAAAACTTGACCTACTTTGGGGGTGTTACAGCTAGTTTCTTAGATTTATCCTCTAACCCATGCCCCCATAATTGGTCTAGTGATGGTGAGGATGAGTCAATTTATGACAATGAGGATTTTAAGGAGTTTTGCATGATCTTGACTCAAGCTATGAACCAATCCTTACCCTCACCTGTCATTGAGACTTTGGTGGATGTTTCTTGTGATTGTGACACTTTAATTGAGGATGAGGTGGATTCTATGAAGAGTGTTCTACCATTTAGTGAGTGCCTTGAGGCGTGCTTAGGACCCCTTGATTTAGAGGTAGATATGCCCATTATTAAGGAGTCTCAAGTGCATACCCTTAGTGTGCCTTTTGTTGAGTCTCATCCTACACCTCCTTGTCATCACAAGAAACTCCCAATCGTTCCTGTTAATGCTCACCTTGATGCTTGTGATTCTATGCCGCTTGCTTCCCTCCCTCCTCCCTTTGTTCGTTCTTCCCCCGACTTTTCATCCCGTTATGGGAAGTCGGTCTTTGTTATGTTTGTGGTTCTCTTCTTTCTTCTCTCTCTCTCTTTCACTCCCCAACCTCTGTTGTTGTGGGGAGTGAGTTTGATAAACTCCTACGGAGTTTTACTCGCTACCACATAGTGAGTCAGGTCTAGCTAAAGACCCTAAAGAAGCGCTTGTTGGGAGGCAACCCAACTGTACATATTGTTTTTGTTTTTCCTTTATTGCATTGCATTTTTGCTAGTCAGTGCTCACGTTTGGTTTGTAGTATTGTTTGTTCGAGTTTGGAGACCCAAACGACCTTTAGAATTGACCTTCCACATGTTTTGCTTGTGTTCGATTTGATGACGTTGAGAGGGTCAATGCTAACGGTCCGCAAGGGTAAGAAAAAGACAGAAGGGCTCAAAAGAGCAATTGAGCCAAACACGAAGAATAAAGCTTCACCCTAGCTTAGGGGAGGCAATCGCCCTAGCTTTGTGCTTCATGCCTCCACATCTCTTGAGGAGTGGAGAGTTCTTAGACCTCTTTGATGGTGATAATGGTAATGCTAGGAGTGAAAGCCCTCCTTGCCTAGGTATAACCTTCTTCTCTCTTGATTATTGGCTAGTATGTGTTTGTGTTGGGTGAAAATCTTGTTGACCATGATTTTTAATGTTTAACCTTTCTCTTTTCTTTCCTTGTTCGCTAGAGACTAGCAAGGCTTTAGCTTGGGGGAGAGATGGTCAACACCATTGCCGTTTTCACCCGTTTGTTTGTGCATTTAGTTTCATATAGTTATAGTTTAGTTCATTGCATTTATCATTTTGTATATATTTAACATATTCACCTTGCATTCATGGCTTAGTGTATATATATCGCATATTCAAGTTTAGTTTTCAATAAGATGGTTGAGTTGTGATGATGGAACTGGTGGTGGATAGTGGGGGATGGGCTTTTGTTGTGGGGCGGCGAGGGTGGGAAGGGTATTGCGCCTAAATAGATAGTGCCGAGCATGATCGGCTAGAGAAGGCAAACGAGAAGCAGAAAGAGGGATATCGGGAAAATCTCTTATGTGCCGGTCAACATGGGTGGTGAGATCAGTCACCCATTTTTTTCTATCCATATGCGGGATGTTTATTAGACAATCCCTTCTTCTAAGAGCAGAAACTTCGGGTTCAACAAACCCGGCAACAGCAATGGCGATGTGGGTGACAATCCCACCAATGTTAATCTAGCCAAACCATTTTTGAGCGGAGATCTCTCGAAATGAGTTAACTATAGCCTTTGTGAGGTTGATGGGGAAGGGGAGGTCTCTAGAGCGGAGATTTCTCGAAATGAGTTAACTTGCACCCAAATACCTTTTTACGCAGTCCAATGTGTTTGTCGGGTTGCTTATATCTAGAATTATACTAAAGTAAAAATTATTAAAATTTGATACAATGAAAATATTCGACGAGACGAATAAAACAAGATCCCACCTGACTAGGTTTTTTTCTCGTTTAATAGCCGCACTATGCAAAACAATATCAAATGATGAATAGTGTAAAAAGTGGAAATGGTGCAACTAAAAAAAACGGAGAAAGTATTAACTTTTTTTTAAAAAAATATGGGTAGGCTAGTCTACCCAATGCTACAACATACGTCCACCTATGGTTGCTCCTATAAAATGTTGTAATAGTATTCTATTTAAAATTACGCTAAACTTAGAGTGTTCTTTAAAGTCTAATTTGAAATTAAAACCCGAAAAAATAAAGTTTTTAAAGTGATTTTTCCGTTGTGTCTGAATGTAGGTAGAGGGTGGTACATCATTGTTAATAAATTCGCATATGGAGATTAACTATGAAGTACTTATTACTTATAGAGTCATGGATCAAGGGTGTAATTAAAAGTGATTGAAGTTAATTTCATATTTTCGTCTTATTAATTAACTCATCAAAAATTAAGACCATTTTAGCTAAATCTCATACTTTGTTATTGTTGATCAATAATAAATATTTAACTTAAATTTATTTTGAAGTTATTTTGTGTTTTTGATTTGTAGTGTGTAATCGCCGGAGCTATCCTAAGACTAAAATCTTCTAAAGTTAATCAATATATTATATCTTAGATTTGTATATATCTTTGATTTGTGATTATATGGCTAACCTTTTTCAAGTTGCCCACTAAATTATACTCTTTATGTGTCACATATTTTACTTTATTTGTCATCTATTCTACTCCTATTGCATTGTTTCTGTTATATAGAAAATAAGTCATCATTTTCTTTTAATCTCATTTAACCTTTTTTTTTAACTTTTTTATAATTCCACACAATTTATTATCCTTTTAATTATTACCAATATCAACTCTTTTTTTTTTCAAATTTAACGCTTTATCTTTGTTGTAATCCTCTTACTTTAAAATGTTTGCAAGGCTTTAACACTGTTCATGGAGCCTTCCATGAACAGTACTCTTGCCACATCATGAAAAATCAGTCTCGAGCAAATCCTCTCATTCTCGACAATCTTCTCCATCTCAGCATCATCTCAGCATATATTAGCTCCTTACAGTAGCCTACCTATTTTCTTCTCCTCTCTCTTGGTTAATACCCACCACGAAAAAACCATTCTAGAGTTGCCTACATCTGTTCTTCTCCTCTCTCTTCATTAAATTTTTGGAACTCCATGTTTTGGGGGCGGCTTGCAAGGCGGCTCAGATCAAGGATGCTGATGGTGCTCAGATCAGGGATGGTGATGGTATTATTTGATTATTTATTGCTGTTTCAGCAGCTTCATTTGCTTACTAAAGGTTAGCTTCAATTCCACCCTTTTGCATTCAATTGTGAACAGACATTTGCATTTACTTCTCCTGTGTTGGTATGCATCAATTCTATAGTACTTACTTCGTTTGGATTGCATTTTATAGATTGTTATTTTCCATTTGCTGTTTTGGTTGACAACCGGCCTACTATATTGGCTTTAGATTGACCCAAACATACATTTTCACAGTTAATTGAATGTTTAAATTGAATTGAATTTAAGTTTAATTTTAGAAGTTTAATTTGAGTTTTGGTACTAATCTTTGTTAATCCTAATTTTCGGTACTAATCTTTGTACTGATCTTTGTTAATCCTAATTTTCGGTCAATGGATACCCATTTATTTTTTTTAACAAAAATCAGCAACTTCACAGTTAATTGAATGTTTAAATTGAATTGAATTTAAGTTTAATTTTAGAAGTTTAATTTGAGTTTTGGTACTGATCTTTGTTAATCCTAATTTTCGGTACTAATCTTTGTACTGATCTTTGTTAATCCGAATTTTCGGTCAATGGATACCCATTTGCTGCTTAAACAAAAATCAGCAACTATCCTATTATATGGGTAAAGCATGAACAATTAAAATCATTCTCTTTTTTGTTCATGAGATTATTTTCAAAAAGCATTGGGTTGATTTATTTGGATTGTTGTTTTTGATTTGGGTTGTATTCGATTTTTTTAGAATTCATTAAAACAGGGTTTTTGTGGTGCTTTTGTTGTGCTTATTTTGAATTTGATTTTCTTAAAGCAGCTTTTGATGAATGGCTAATGCTTAATTTGTTTGATGTTGTTGACTCTTATTAGATTTGTGTATCGGGTAATGTTTAAAGTGAATTGAATATAAGTTTAATTTTAGAAGTTTAATTTGACAGAAATTGAATTGAAAGTTTATATAATTGAATTTAAGTTCAATAGATTGTTATTTTATAGATTGTTATTTTTTATAATTGAATTTAAGTGTAATAGTTTAATATGTTTCTTCGGTTTGGATTGCATTTTAATTTGACAAGTTTAAATTGAATGTGTTTGACCTTGATTTGAGAGGTTTGAGTTTGGAGGCTACTGTATTGGCTTTAGATTCGCTTTAGATTGACCCAGTTTGAGTTTGGAGTCTACTGTATTGGCTTTATATTGACTTTAGATTGACCCGAACATACATTTTCACTTAAATTGAATTGAATGTTTTAGTTGAAAGTTTATATAATTGAATTTAAGTTTAATTTAAGAAGTTTTAATTGACTGTTTAATTTGACAAGTTTAAATTGATAGTGTTTGACCTTGATTTGAGAAGTTTGAGTTTGGAGGGCTTAGATTTACATTTTCAGCTTAAATTGAATGTTTAAATTTATTTGAATGTTTATATAATTGAATTTTTAATTTGAGAAGTTTTAATTGAATGTAAAATTTGAGAAGTTTGAGTTGAATGTGTTTGCCCTTGATTTGAGAAGTTTGGATTGCATTTTCAGTTTTTATAGGTATAGGTTAGACCTTGAATATATTGTGTTGTTTGTGCGGTTGTCTTGTTTACTTGCAATAGAATTACCTTTAGATTAAATTGTATTAGGTGCATGAATTATATGTTATTGATATTAGTTTAAACTTGATTAGGTTCATAAATTAATTATATATTATTGATATTGGGTTAGCTGCGAAAGTTAATTTTTTGGTACCATTAGGTTATATTTAGGTTATTGTCGTGCGTGAGGTTAACTATTAAAAAAACACCATATGGTATAAAAATGACAGGTTATGGCTAGCTGCACAAAAAATAGCATTTGTTCTAACAAGAAATTACTTAGCGATGTGACAACACTTCTGGGCTTTTGTGACCCCCTTTATGGTACCTTGAATGGTAATTTGCATGTGGCTTGTGTGGTTGTTTTTACGAGCAAAGGACCGCTACCTTATTTTAGAGTTGGCCATGTTTCCATGAACTTGATTGCCTCGGAAGAATCAGCGGCGAGACATTGTTTGCAGACTCTTGTGAAAGACTTTGACATTTGTATTGAACATATGGACACCAACATGTGTACGCCCTGTGAACAATGTGATAGATATTTAGATTTGTCCTCAACAAAGGGGAATGTTGAAGGAAACGCCTATGTTGACATAACACCTGGCACGGTTTCGATCACCTCTGAGGATGAGTGTTTAACTCCAACGGATCCCGCTTCTCGAATCCCTTGTTGTATTCTTCCGCCTCCTCCTAAGAAACGGCGGGTTAATTTGTTCCCTATACTAGCACCCCAGACTCCTCAACTAATTCAACTACGTCTTAATTTCCGTGATTTGTTCACTAAGAAAAAGGGTGGCCACTGACTACCGATACCATCGTCCGTTGCTTTGAAAGCACATGTTGTTCTCTTCGTAGAATATTGTTTTAAGTCTTTTGTAGTAATGGTGGATACTGATGCCGCTTTTATGTTATTAGCTTATCAGAAATTAGTTTTGTATTAGGCTTATGTTGCTTATTATAAAACACCATTGCTCTTTTGTAATCTTCAAATATCAAACTAGCGTTGTACTCCAATAGCCATTTCTATAAGCTTAATAAAATGTACCTATTCTATGTTTTGCTTAGCTTTTAGCTCATCCTTCATCTAATTGCTCGTTTTGTTTTCATTTGCTTATGCTTTTACTATTATTGCTTACTTGCTTTTCTGTACTGCTGCCCTTGCACATGATTCTGCTGCATTCTAGCTTTTCTGTCGTTTCTTCTGCGTGCGCCATTGTAGTCGTCGCTGTACGTGCGTCCCTGCGTTTGACACGTTGCTGCATTTGACACGTTGCGGCATTTGTTTTTTTCTTTAGTGTATTGTTAGGCTGATTTAGGGCCATTGTTAAGTAAGCAAAATTAAGATAGCTTTTTACGGCCGCGTGTTGTTGTCTTTCTTTAGGTTTTACGAACTCACATATCACAAAAACAGATTTGCAATTGCACATGTGCGTGCCATTGCTAAAGCAAATCTTCTTGAATTGTTGGGTTAAATGTTGTTGTTTTTCGATAGGTTTTGCCCGTTTTACTTTGTTTATCATTGAAAGGGAAGCGTCAAATCTTTTAGTAGCTATGGATCAATATCGCAGTAAGCGCTTAGCACCCAAGAAAAGAAAATCTCCCCCCGCAATCCCTTCTCGTAGTACTCAATACAAAAGCAAGCGCATTGTGGAAACTCCGAATTTTCCGCAGATGCATGCTTCATCTGCTAATGAACTGTTGCTCAATCGCCCTTCCGTTGAAAGCGAACAGTGTGCGTATATTGCAATAGAACCTTCGAGTTCCAACTCTCGCTTGAACAAAAAGCGGAAAGGTTTTGTAGCGCTCTATTTTGTAGGTTTTTAGCGTACTTGGGCTTATTACAAGTCACTAATACTTCTTTGCCACTAATAGGAAGATTGCCGAACAATGATCCAAATCCAGTTGTAGGCGATTTCACAGAACGAGTGTTCATGGGTATTCTATTCCGTTTTCTTTTCTTTTGTTTTCTTATATACACCATCCAAATGCTTTCAAGTTCATGCGTTATCTTTAATTTTTTCCCCTCTGTTATTATTCAACCTACGCACAAGTTATACCTCTTTAACCACTCTTACAGATAAGGGCTTTCCTACTTCTCCTAATAAACTTGCTAATCCGACATGTTGTGTGTCGTGTGGTGCTAAGTTGTTCGCTTCGAAATCAAAACTTTTCTGTTGTGGTGATGGAATAATAAAGATTGCGCTGAATGAATATCCTTCACAACTTATTTCTGTTTTCTCGAGTGATTGTGAAATCGGAATCCATTTTAGGAAGTATTGTCGCCTATACAATAATATGTTCGCATTCAGTTCGATTGGAGGCTTAGTTGATGCATCCACCCACAAAGGCATTTATGTGTTCAAGCTGCATGGACAACTATATCACTATGTTCCTGATTTGTTACCTCTAGATTCCGAGAAGCCGAAGTTCCTGCAACTTTATTTTTATGATGGCGCCGTAGAACAGGAGCATCGCTCTAGCGTCTTCCCAGAGCTTAATCCTACTGTTGTTAGGATACTTATGGACATAATGGATCGTAATCCATATGCGCATTTCTTCCGGTCTTTGCGTCACATAGATGTACAAGAGAATACAAAGGTTTTATTGAATAAGAATCCATGTTTAGACCAAAGAATATATAATGCGCCATCATCTGATGAAGTTGCTGCAATTTTGCTTGACGATTTACCATCGAATGAAACTAGGAGCCCGTATATAGTGGTTTGGGGTAAGTCGTCGACATCCCATCGCATCTACCATTACTACGGATGCTACGATCCTTTACAGTATCCATTGTTATTTCCTAATGGGGATTGTGGATGGCACCAAGGCTTACGAAAAGAATCGTATGATCATAGAACATCAAGACAACGTAAGCGCAACCCGATTACTCCGACTTTAGCACAGACTGCTGAAGAATTTCTTTTGGATGAAGCAATTGGTTAGTGCATAACTAATTACTCATTATTTTATTACATCTCCCTTATCATGCTCTTAGATTTCTATGTTTTCCGTACAGTCGCTGCAGATGGTTTCAAAGATCGGCAACTAAGGTTATCATGTCGCGAGTACTATGCGTATAGGCTTCAGATACGCCCGCATAATTACCTTGTACGGGCTGGGCGTCTTTTTCAACAATTTGTGGTTGATATGTATGTAAAGATCGAGAACACACGCTTAGATTTTGTGCGTCACAACCAAACACAACTGCGGGCTGAACTATACGACGGGATAATGGACAGCATGAGCAATGGTGACTTTTGTGGATCGAATGTCGGACATCGTATCATTCTACCGCCTTCATTTATTGGTGGTCCTAGAGATATGAAGAAGTGATATCTAAATGCGATGGCCCTTGTGTAGAGATATGGGAAACCTGATATTTTCCTTACAATGACTTGCAACGGAAATTGGCCTGAAATCAAACAAGAGCTTGCAGAAGGTGAACATGCCCAAGATAGACCGGATTTGGTTTCCAGGATCTTCCGTTCAAAAAAAAAGTTTTTTGGGGAGGTTGCTGCAATAATCCATGTGATTGAGTTCCAGAAACGTGGTCTACCGCATGCACACTATTTAATTATTTTGCAGCCTCCATCGAAGATAACACAACCACAACAATTCGATCAATTTGTTTGTGTAGAGATCCCAACACCATCTAACCAATATTTGAGAGGTCTTGTTCTACGGCATATGATAAATGGTCCGTGTGGCTTTTTAAATCCCGAGTGCCCATGTATGGTAAAGCGTGATGGTAAGCATGTGTGTAGGTTTAGGTATCCTAAAGAATTTACTACATTCACAACGCATTCCGATGATGGCTATCCGACATATATGCGGCGAGATACCGGTGAATTTGTACGCATACGTGATGTGGAATTAGATAATAGGTGGGTTATTCCATATAATCCATATCTTCTTGCGACTTTTGATTGCCATATCAATGTGGAAATATGCTCAACCATTAAGGCCGTAAAATACCTTTACTAGTATGTGTACAAGGGTCATGATAAAATATCAGTTAGCATCGGTTCTAGAGCTGAACCGCAAGTTATTGATGAGATTGAAAGGTTCCAATCTGGTAGGTGGGTGTCCCCGCCTAAAGCTGCTTGGAGAAGTTTTTCGTTCCACTTGTATGATATGCAGCCTTCAGTTCTACCTCTCCAAGTCCATCTACCAAATAAGCAAAGCGTTTGTTTTAACGCTTCCGAGAATCTTGCTCAAGTTATGAAATGCGAATCAAGATCTAAGACTGTTCTAACCGAGTTCTTTGAATACAATGCATCGCATCCTTCTGAGCCAAAGTACTGCTTCCCTGAATTTGCAGAATACCATGTTTGGAATGCACAAAGTAAACCTTGGAACAAAAGGAAGCGTAGTAAGGTCATTGGTAGACTTGCATTTGCTGCACCTTCAGAAGGCGAACGCTACTATCTACGCTTATTATTATCCCGGGTTGCTGGTTGTTAAGGGCTAAAAGTTATATTATTTTATTCCTCTTTACGTATAATTTTATTACGTTTATTAAATAATATTTAATATTTAGTGAATATTTAATGTATGAATTAATATCTACACTTATAAAATTTTATTAATATTTTGTAGGATTTTTGATTAAAAATAGAGTTGGACGAAATGAGAAAATTGGAGGCGAACGAAAATAATCGTTACTCGCGAAGTATTTAACGCGTCAGTTTTGAAATGGGCATATCTCACTCATACGGACTCCAAATCAGACGTTTTTTGAGGCTACGGACATCTACTCAAAAAGTTCTACAACATTTATGTTTCGTAAAACAGCTAATTCAGATTGTGTCAATGCTAAATCAGCAGTTGAAACCGGCTGGAAATTTATCAATACAGCTAACCTATTTCTTGGGATGCAAAATAATTAATGAAGGACAATGACTATGGCGGTGCATGTCTTCAAGTGGTCTACTTCACTTACTTGAACAATTTGCCTACTATAAAATTTACATCTAGCAACAAGTTGTGTATTTTGTCTTTTCTTAATTCATTATTCTATAAATACTTGTAAACTCCAACCAAGAAATGCATCATTCTCATATACATAATACTACACTAAGTAGAGAGATAGAAAAATATTTTTAGTCTTTTCTTTTGTATTACAAAATTATCTACTTAATGAATTTTTCTTATTCTCTCTTCTTTATCATGTTTAATTTAGAGTAAATTATTTTGTAGTAACATGTATTAATGTCTTGGCATGTTATTTTTATGAGATTTGAAATCGGTTTTTAATTTATACAACTTTGTTATTGAGTATTTATGTAAACTAGTTTTTATTTTTAAATTTATATAAGATTAATTTTGTTGGGTACACTTAATTATTCTTGTATAAGTTAATGTTTGAAAATTAATTAAACTTGGTTTAGTTAGTTTTATTAAAGAAACAACTAGTAATAATAACTGCATCTAGTTTTATTATTAGAGTTTACATAATATTAAATTTAGTTGGGTTATAGGGTATCTTCTTAATTAAATTTAATGGTTGGTGAAGTCTTCCTAAAATTAAAGCAGTCAATTCATTAAAACCGGATTAATGAACACTAGGGCTTTACTATCTTGGGTACAAATAGTAAGCTAATATAAAAGGGTTGACAGGGGGTTTACGAGGGTACTATAAATCCTACAGCCGCCTATTCATATAAAAGTTGTAATTAATCAATGATTAAAAATAATCTTGCCAATGACTAAAATACATGTTACTACTACTTTCTCTATTTGATTGATTTACTCTCTTATTTACTTTACATATTTTACTTTTAAGCTTATTTTATTTTTAAGCTTTAGTAGTGTAATCAAAACTCATTTCCCCCCATCTTTTTACTTTACATTATTTCTATTAGTGGTAAAGTAAATTAGAAGTATCTTTAAACTAGTAATCACAATCTCTGTGGGTTCGACCCCTACTTACCACTTACTATATTTAGCAAGTTGTAATAGGGTAAAATATGATTTAAATTTGTGCGCGTACGACAGCGTCCTACAAATTTTTGGCGCCGTTGCCGGGGATTGTGTCAAAATTACTATTAAAGTTACTTCTTACTTTATTTTATTATCTATTACTATTTTCTTCTATATTTTTCAACCAAATTATTCAAAAAGCATAAGGGGATAGTTTATGAAACTAAGAGACGGAAAGGTGATTGGCGAAGAATCAGAAGAAGAGGAACTCCTATTCTCGCTAGAAGAATTTTTCAACCTAGCTACTTCATCTGGTGAGATTGTTCTTAATTATTTCAATATGGCTAATCAATCTTTGAAGGAGCTTGCAGCTCCAACTTTTGATAATCAACCTTTATGTATTGTGTTTCCTGAAATTACTACTCCTTTTAAATTACATTCAGGATTTATTCAATTATTACCAGTATTTCGTGGTTTACCTGGTGAAGATCCTCATCGTCACTTAAAAGAATTTCATGTTGTTTGTAGTACAATGAAACCTGAAAATATAGAAGAGGATATAATTAAATTACGGGCTTTTCCATTTAGTTTACAAGATTCTGCTAAGGATTGGTTGTATTATTTATCACCTGGATCTATCACTACTTGGAATGACATACAATCATTATTCTTAGAAAAATATTTTCCAGCTTCTAGAGTTGCTTCTATAAGAAAAGAAATTTGTGGAATTCGTCAATTTTCTAGTGAAACTTTATATGAATATTGGGAACGTTTTAAAAGATTATGTGCTAGTTGTCCTAATCATCAAATTCCTGAACAACTCTTAATTCAATATTTTTATGAAGGACTTATTCCTAACGAACGTGCAATGATAGATGCCGCTAGTGGTGGTGCTCTAGTGGATAAAACCCCTCAAGAAGCACGAAATTTAATAGCTAATATGGCTGGTAATACTCAATCATTTTTCACAAGACAAGAAAATGTTAAAAAAGTTGATATGAGTAATTCTGGTTCAGTTGAGAAACAATTATCTGCATTAACAAACATAGTTGATAAACTTGTTCAAAATAATTTAACTGCTCAAGTAAAATCTTGTGGTATATGTTTAAATTACGGGCATGCGACTGATGCATGTCCAGCATTAAAAGAAGATGAGCATGTTAATGCTGTTGGTGGATTTCCTGGACAACCACAAAGAAAGTACAATCCATATTCAAACACATATAATGAAGGATGGAAAGACCACCCTAATTTTAGATGGGGGAATCAAAATGTCAAACCGTTTAGTCAAAACAACCCTCAAAGTTTTGGTCAAACTTATAATCAACAACAACCTCCACAAAATCAATCTCAAGGTATGACCTTAGAAGATATGGTAAAATCTCTTGCTTCTAGTTCTTTAAATTTTCAAAAAGAGACTAAGTCCAGTATACAAAATTTAGAAAATCAAGTTGGATAATTAGCTAAGGATATAAATAATTTACAAGAGCAAATTAGTAATAAGTTACCCTCCCAACCATTAAATCCTAGAGAAAATGTTAGTGCGATAACTTTAAGAAGTGGGAAGGAACTTTCTGATATTACTCAAAAGTCTCTAGATTTTGAGAAGGAATTAGTAGTTGACCATAATAAGAAGGATGAAAAAATTGATGCTACTAAGGATGATGAAAAGAGTAAAAATGAACTAGATGATGATTCTACAAATAGTCGCCAATTTAAAATGAAAGAAAATGAAAGAATTAAAAGTTCATCTAACTCTTCTATTGATGCTACTGAAATTAGACCCCCTTTTCCTGAAAGATTAAGAAAATTTGATAAAAGGGTGGAACTAGATAAAGAGTTATTAGATATTTTTAAGAAAGTAGAGATTAATCTTCCTTTAATAGATGCAATTAAGCAAGTACCTCGATATGCAAAATTTTTAAAAGACTTATGCACTAATAAAAGGAAATTAAAAGGTAATAAAAGAATTATATGTAGTGAAAATGTTTCTGCTGTTATTCAAAGAAAACTCCCACAAAAACAGAAAGATCCTGGAATTTTTGCAATACCATGTACTATTGGAAATTCAATGATTGATAAATGCATGTTAAATTTAGGATCATCAATTAATGTCATGCCAAAGTCTATATACACCTCTTTAGATCTAGGACCTTTACAACCGACTGGAATTACAGTTCAATTAGCTGATAGGTCAGTTGTTTATCCTGAATGTGTAATAGAAGATGTGTTAGTTAAAGTTAAAGATTTGGTGTTTCCAGCAGATTTTTATGTGCTTAAAATGGAAGATGACTATAGCCAATTATCTAATTTATCTCCTATATTATTAGGAAGACCATTCATGAGAACTGCTAAAACTATTATAGATGTACACAATGGTATACTATCCATGGAGTTTGATGGTGATAAAATATTCTTTAACATCTATGAGGCTATGAAACACCCATTTAATGAACTTGCTTCTATTTGTACAATTGATGTCATTGATTCATGCATTGAGAATGTAATTGAGTATGATTTATATGATGGTTTATATGCATCTTTATGTTATGATTTAAAAGAAATTGATACTGATTTAATAAGTCTTGCTTGTGATGAGGATTATCATGAGAACCTTTCTTGGTTAGATACTTCAACTTCTAGTACTCATCCACTTTTAGATCAAGTTAAACCATCTATTGAAATTTCTCCTGATTTAGAATTGAAACCATTACCGAAGCATCTTAAATATGTTTATTTAGAGAAAGATGAAAAATTACCTGTTATAATTGCAAATAATCTTAATGAGTCTCAAGAAGAAAGATTGATTAATGTTTTAAAAGAAAATAAAATGGCTATAGGATGGACATTATCTGATATTAGAGGTATTAGCCCTTCTACTTGTATGCATAAAATTAACTTAGAAGAAGGAGCTAAACCATCTAGAGAAGCACAACGCCGTTTAAATCCTCCTATGATGGAAGTTGTTAAAAAGGAAATTCTTAAACTTCTTAGTGCCGGAGTTATTTACCCTATTTCAGATTCTGAGTGGGTTAGTCCTATACATGTGGTACCTAAGAAAACAGGATTAACTGTGGTAGAAAATAAAGAAGGTGAATTAGTTCCAACTAAAGTTCAAAATGGATGGAGAGTTTGCATAGATTATAGAAAATTAAATGCAGCAACTAGAAAAGATCATTTTCCTTTACCTTTTATTGATCAAATGTTAGAGCGTTTAGCAGGACGTTCTCATTATTGTTTTTTAGATGGATATTCTGGATATAACCAAATTGCCATTGCTCCTGAAGATCAAGAAAAAACAACTTTTACATGTCCTTTTGGAACATATGCATATCGTCGAATGCCTTTTGGTTTATGCAATGCTCCAGCTACTTTCCAAAGATGTATGATGTCTATATTTTCTGACTATGTGGCTTATATAATTGAAGTTTTTATGGATGATTTTACAGTTTATGGCGACTCATTTGACCAATGTTTAGAAAATTTGGACTTAGTTCTTAAAAGATGTATTGAGACTAATCTTGTGTTAAATTATGAAAAATGTCACTTTATGGTGGAACAAGGTATAGTCTTAGGACATGTAGTTTCTTCTAAAGGCATAGAAGTTGATAAAGCAAAAATTGAGGTTATACAATCTTTACCTTATCCATCTTGTGTTAAAGATATTAGATCTTTTTTAGGGCATGCTGGTTTTTACAGAAGATTTATTATGAATTTTTCTAAAATTGCCCAA
The DNA here is from genome assembly GCA_019425755.1 of Amaranthus cruentus. Taxonomy (NCBI): domain Eukaryota; kingdom Viridiplantae; phylum Streptophyta; class Magnoliopsida; order Caryophyllales; family Amaranthaceae; genus Amaranthus; species Amaranthus cruentus. The sequence continues at coordinate 16,581,252 of CM033459.1, forward strand.
CCATTATGTAGACTCTTAAGTAAAGATGTTCCATTTGTATTTGATGATAAGTGCAAAGAAGCCTTTGATTGTCTAAAAGAAAAATTAGTAACTACACCAATTTTACAACCTCCTAATTGGGAATTACCTTTTGAATTAATGTGTGATGCAAGTGACAAAGCAATAGGAGTTGTTTTAGGACAAAAAGTAGGACGAGATTCTCATGTGATTTATTATGCTTCTCGTACTTTAGATGATGCACAATGTAACTATACAACAACTGAAAAAGAACTTTATTCTATTGTATTTGGACTTGAAAATTTTCGTTCTTATCTTTTAGGCACCAAAGTAATAGTTTATTCTGATCATGCTGCACTTAAACATTTATTCAAAAAGAAAGAATCTAAACCTAGGCTGATTAGGTGGGTTTTATTATTACAAGAATTTAATCTAGAAATCAGAGATAAATCAGGAAAAGAGAATTTAGTTGCTGATCATTTAAGTAGATTGATTCTAGATAATAATCTATCTTCTCCTCTAAGTGATGTTTTTCCAGATGAGCACCTGTACGTTTTGCATGGAAAACTTCCATGGTATGCAGATATTGTGAATTATATTGTTACAAAAAGATTACCAGAGAATTTATCACGTGCTCAAAAAGATAAATTAAGGTATGAAGCTAAGTTTTATATTTGGGATGAGCCTTACCTATTAAAGATCTGTTCCGATCAAGTGCTAAGACGTTGTGTGCCTGATAATGAAATTAAGTCAATTTTGAGTTTTTGTCATTCACTTGAATGTGGTGGACATTTTAGTGGCCAAAGAACAGCACATAAGGTATTAGAAAGTGGATTTTATTGGCCTACTTTAAATAAAGATGCACATCTCTTTGTGAAAACTTGTGAAAGATGTCAAATGACAGGAAATATATCTAAAAGAGATCAAATGCCCTTACGTTCTATTATAGTGGTTGAAATATTTGATGTTTGGGGTATAGATTTTATGGGTCCATTTCCTCAGTCTAATGGTAACCTTTACATTCTTTTAGCTGTTGACTATGTATCTAAATGGGTAGAAGCAAAAGCTACTCGTACTGATGATGCTAAAGTTGTAGTTGAGTTTATTAGATCCCAAATATTTAATAGATTTGGAGTACCTAAGGCTATTATAAGTGATAGAGGAACCCATTTTTGTAATAAAGTAATGGAATCTGTGCTTAAGAAATATCATGTAACTTATAGGATTTTAACAGCCTACCATCCCCAAACAAGTGGACAAGCAGAAATTTCTAATAGGGAAATAAAAAGTATTTTGGAAAAAGTAGTGAATCCTAATAGAAAAGATTGGAGTTATAGACTTGGAGATGCACTATGGGCTTACAGAACAGCATATAAAACACCAATTGGTATGTCACCATATAGACTAGTTTTTGGTAAATCTTGTCGTCTCCCAGTAGAATTAGAACATAAAGCTTTTTGGGCCATTAAGAAGTGTAATTTAGACTTACCTAGTGCAGGAAAACATAGGAAATTACAAATTCAAGAATTAGAAGAAATAAGAAATGAAGCCTATGAAAACGCAATGATTTACAAAGAAAAGTCTAAATTATATCATGATAAAATGTTAGTTAAAAAAGATTTCCATGTTGGAGACAAAGTTCTTCTTTACCAATCTTGATTAAGATTATTTCCAGGAAAATTAAGGTCCAGATGGATGGGACCTTATGAAGTTACTAATGTTTATGATCATGGTGCAGTAGAAATCAAAGATTTACAGGATGACAAGATTTTCAAAGTAAATGGTCATCGACTCAAGCTATTTTATGAAGGATTTGATTGTCGTTGGGTTGATGTTCAAAACTTAAAGATGCCAACTTACGAAGTCTAGCCATAGACAATTAAATAGAGGCGCTGCTTGGGAGGCAACCCAAGGGAAGTATTTCGTTTCTAATTTCTATTTTTATATTCAGTATTATGTCTGTTTAAATTAATCTTTCAAGTTTTCTTTCTTCATAAAAAAAAAATATATTAAAAATGGATTACATTAAGGATAATGTAAGATTTAAGTGTGGGGGGAGATATATACATATAAATCAAACTTCTCCTAACAAAAAAAAAAAAAAATTTTATAATTGTATGACTAATTGACTTGTAAATAAATTAATTGTAAGAATATTTATATCTTTCTATATTATTTTAGTTCACCTACATCATATTTGTTATAAGTATTCCTTGGTTTCAATTTACTAATATTTGATGTTATGCTACTTGTATCCTAAAATAAACAAAAATTATTTATGTGTCACACATACTATGAAGTTTTTACTCGTTTACTACGATATCTATGTTGAAAGGATCTCTTCCAAATAACACCATAATCCAATACTTGATTGCTGAAGAAGATGAAAAGTGAAGTGAAAAAAAAAATGTTATGAAAAAAAAAGGGAAGAAAAAAAAAATGTATATACCTTGAGAAACCGATGTGAAAAACAAGGAAAACCTTGTGCCAATAGGTCAAAAATGAATCTCATATAAATATATCCTATTGGTTGATCATCGCTCAAGAGGGGCATAAGTAGGTCCAAAAACGGACAATGTATAAATTATGAACGGAGAAGTTCAAAACGAAAACAAAATATGGTGTTATTCAATATCGAAGAATGATCAACCAATGGATTTCTAGTACCATGTAATTACTTGGTTTGAAAATTGTGATATCATGAAAAAAGAATTAAAAGATCGGATATTACAAGTTTAAAGATGCATAACATTTTCTATTAGTTTGTTGAATATTTATGGGTTTCAATAGGGATATATGATTATGTGTGAATTTGGTAATATAGCTAGATATTATGTTTCTTTCTAATTAAGAAAAATACTTTTGAAATCAGTCATACCTTTATAAAAATATATTTTTGGAAGAAAATATTTTGAGATTTTGTGGGTATATCTTCTGTAAACCCTCACGAGATCATAACTCGTCCACTAGGGGTAACCTAGAGGTTTAAATGGCTTGTTGCATACGCTAAATGCAAATTCGATAATGGTTAATATTATTAAAATACTTAATTTGATCGAGGACGATCAAAGGATAAGTGTGGGGAAATTTCTTAAGTGCTAAAAGTTATATTATTTTATTCCTCTTTACGTATAATTTTATTACGTTTATTAAATAATATTTAATATTTAGTGAATATTTAATGTATGAATTAATATCTACACTTATAAAATTTTATTAATATTTTGTAGGATTTTTGATTAAAAATAGAGTTGGACGAAATGAGAAAATTGGAGGCGAACGAAAATAATCGTTACTCGCGAAGTATTTAACGCGTCAGTTTTGAAATGGGCATATCTCACTCATACGGACTCCAAATCAGACGTTTTTTGAGGCTACGGACATCTACTCAAAAAGTTCTACAACATTTATGTTTCGTAAAACAGCTAATTCAGATTGTGTCAATGCTAAATCAGCAGTTGAAACCGGCTGGAAATTTATCAATACAGCTAACCTATTTCTTGGGATGCAAAATAATTAATGAAGGACAATGACTATGGCGGTGCATGTCTTCAAGTGGTCTACTTCACTTACTTGAACAATTTGCCTACTATAAAATTTACATCTAGCAACAACTTGTGTATTTTGTCTTTTCTTAATTCATTATTCTATAAATACTTGTAAACTCCAACCAAGAAATGCATCATTCTCATATACTTAATACTACACTAAGTAGAGAGATAGAAAAATATTTTAGTCTTTTCTTTTGTATTACAAAATTATCTACTTAATGAATTTTTCTTATTCTCTCTTGTTTATCATGTTTAATTTAGAGTAAATTATTTTGTAGTAACATGTATTAATGTCTTGGCATATTATTTTTATGAGATTTGAAATGGGTCTTTAACATATACAACTTTGTTATTGAGTATTTATGTAAACTAGTTTTTATTTTTAAATTTATATAAGATTAATTTTGTTTGGTACACTTAATTATTCTTGTATAAGTTAATGTTTGAAAATTAATTAAACTTGGTTTAGTTAGTTTTATTAAAGAAGCAACTAGTAATAATAACTGCATCTAGTTTTATTATTAGAGTTTACATAATATTAAATTTAGTTGGGTTATAAGGTATCTTCTTAATTAAATTTAATGGTTGGTGAAGTCTTCCTAAAATTAAAGCAGTCAATTCATTAAAACCGGATTAATGAACACTAGGGCTTTACTATCTTGGGTACAAATAGTAAGCTAATATAATAGGGTTGACAGGGGGTTTACGAGGGTACTATAAATCCTACAGCCGCCTATTCATATAAAAGTTGTAATTAATCAATGATTAAAAATAATCTTGCCAATGACTAAAATACATGTTACTACTACTTTCTCTATTTGATTGATTTACTCTCTTATTTACTTTACATATTTTACTTTTAAGCTTATTTTATTTTTAAGCTTTAGTAGTGTAATCAAAACTCATTTCCCCCCATCTTTTTACTTTACATTATTTCTATTAGTGGTAAAGTAAATTAGAAGTATCTTTAAAACTAGTAATCACAATCTCTGTGGGTTCGACCCCTACTTACCACTTACTATATTTGGCAAGTTGTAATAGGGTAAAATATGATTTAAATTTGTGCGCGTACGACAGCGTCCTACACTGGTCCTTGTTCGTTTGATGACTTGCTTACAGTAAACAATCAACGATGCTCGACTTTTCATGAGGCCGCCTTAAAGCGAGGATTTGTTGAGCCAGATGACTTAATTGAAAAAAGTTTGGACGAAGCAATGGCAGTCCAAATGCCATATGCTCTGCGTCGCCTTTTTGCTACAGTCCTCGTTTTCCTTGAACCGATCGCCCCTTCTTAACTATGGGATCGCTATTATCCTCATCTTTCAGAAGACTATGCACTTAAACATCCTAATCAACCTGTCAAGGTTTTAACACTTACTACTCGGTCTTTTGAGCGCTTCTTAGAGAACATGGGTAAGACGCTTGCGGATTATGGTTTACAGCATCTTTATCGAGATACTGATATGGCATTTCAATGTACACGGGATATTTTTGATGCTTTAGATGCTCCAATCCCCTCGGCGTGCATAGACGCACGATCATTGCTGACCGGTGAACAACGTGCAGCATACAAACGCATTATTTCCCATGTTAAGCAAGAAAAGCCTGGGTTGTTTTTCATTGATGGTCCAGGTGGAACTGGGAAAACGTTCTTGTATAATGCTTTGTATGCAAAGGTTCGGTTACAAGGAAAGATTGTCCTTCCAACAGCAACATCAGGAATCGCAGCTTCTAATATGCCAACTGGTCGCACTGCCCATTCTAGATTTAAGATACCAAATGACTGCGGCCAATATATGTCATGCAACGTCGGGAAACAATCTAGCCTTGCAGCCCGTATTAAAGAAGCTGCGCTAATGATTTGGGATGAAGCTTCCATGGCTCGTCGAGAAAATATCGAGTCGGTTGATTTACTTTTGAGAGATTTGTGTTTGTCTGATGTTCCTTTTGGTGGTAAGATTGTAGTTCTAGGGGGCGATTTTCGTCAAACCGTTCCTGTCGTTCCCAAGAAGACACAGCAAGAGATCATTGAATACAGTTTGGTTTGCTCACCGCTATGGCCTCTTTTCATCCGTTTACGATTGACCGAGAATATTAGGGCTCGCGAAGATCTAACATTCTCTGATTACTTGCTTGCGCTAGGTAATGGTGAATTGCAAACCGAAGAAAGTCAGCTTATTACCATCCCACCAACTTTTAGGCTACAGGGCACGGAATCCTCTGCTGTCATAGACGATCTGCTGCATCAAGTATATCCTCAAATAGCTACTTCAATTTCAACACCGGAGTTGTTTGTAGGAAGAGCTATACTTACACCTAGGAACGAAGATGTAGATATAATAAATTCAACGCTTATAGAAAGTTTCTATGGAGATATTTATTGTTATAAAAGCTTTGATACAGTTATTGATGATTATAACAATATCTACCCAACAGAGTTCTTGAACACACTTTTTCCTGGAGGAATGAGCCCACATGAACTGGTTCTAAAGCTGAATTGCCCAATCATCCTACTGCGAAATCTCGATCCATCAAGCGGGTTGTGTAATGGAACACACCTTATATGTAGGAAATTTATGTCGAATCTTATTCAGTGCGAAATTGCTACAGGGTTTTCAAAGGGTGAACTCGTCTTGTTGTCGCGTATTTCTCTAAGAGCGCCTGAATCGTCCGGCTACCCATTCCAGTTTCAACGCATGGAATTCCCGATCAAGCTATGCTGTGCTATGACCATCAATAAATCACAGGGGCAAACTATGCAGGAAGTTGGGATATACATTCGTCAACCATGTTTTTCGCATGGTCTGTTATATGTCGCTTTTTCACGAGTTAGAAAAGCAAGCAAGACTTGGGTGCTTGATGAAAACTCTCAGAAGGATTTTAGTCAACCGCCATGTACCACAAATGTCGTTTCATATGACTTATTAAAGAAAGCTGGAATTATACCAGGTTTGGCAATTGTATATAGCAAATATATTTCAAAATGATTTTGTTTACAACTTCTATTTTTTGTTTCTTACTCAATGTTACTTCTTCCTTATTATGCAACAGATAATTGTGGATGAGCATCCATTGATACACATGTAGAAATATTAAACTTTTATGGTACTTTATTGAAGTCAAAAGTAAGGTAATTGCATTATATCATTTGTCTGGCTCTTTGAGTTTATGTTTTTGCTCAACTTTGTTTTATATTTGGTGAGTATAGAGCAAAGGCCATTTGTGAATACTTGGCTATGAGTCAACAAGTACTAATTGAATTGATGAATACTTGGATGTGTTTTTCGGAGCAAGCTGTGTGTGTGTTAACTGCAGTTATTGTGTTTCCTTTTGGTTTTGTTGGGTGTGTTTGCTGATGTTTGGTTACCTTATTTTGTGCCGTTTGAGAGTGATTTAGGGAGTGTTTTTTTTGTTGTCGGCTTATAGAACTGTTGTTTGATGTTGTTGTGTGCAAGTGGTGTTCTTTTGATTTTGGCTTTGATGCAAATGTTCTTTTGTGCTTTAATTTTGTGAGTATCAAGAGTATCACACTTTGACAAAATTTCATCTACTTGTACCAGCTGCACACAGCAGACCAAAACAATGAAAGATTCAGTCACCATGTATGGGCACCCATGTGAGTCTTTTTATAGTTTTATGTGACTTGTGGCTTCTATACTTGACTTACGTTTTCATGTATAATCTAAGAGCATGAAGTAACAAATTGCTTATTTAACTGATGGTTTTACTAATGTATATTTATGACTTGAATTGTCCTATGGAGTCGTTGGTTAGTAAATACTCCTAGGTGCTCTTATTTGAATTAGACGTTCATTGATGATAAACATTATGTCATTGTCACCATGAAACAACACCTCTTTTTATTAGGTCTAATATTATCAAAATCGAATTGAACTGATGGTTTTAGTAATGTATATTTATGACTGTTTAAGCCTCCATCTTCAACAGGGGTTGTTTTTGCTGCTCTTTCTGCATTTTTAAAGGGTCTATTGTCTGTTAGAATGGTTTTGATTTCTCTTTTGAATCGTTGTTTTGTGAGTGTAATACAACAATCTGATACTGTTGACAAGGGGGCAGGACTATCAGGAGGTCTTTGCTGCTGTGGTACCTGTTGTCTCGTAAAGCTTGGTCACCGTTGCTACTGATATAGTGCTGATATGATCGGAAATATGAAGGCTTCTTTGATTCCAGGTGCATTACCAGTGCTGAGCTCAGAAACAGGACTCGATTTTCCACCGAAGTGATTTGGATTCTTAATTTACATAGATTTCATGTCTGTGCATTACCAGTGCTGAGCTCAAAAACACACCAGTTGTTGATAAGATTTCATGTCTGTGCTAACTGCTACCTTAAGTGATTTGGATTCTTAATTTACATAGATGTTTTCTGGTTCTCTGCTGTGTTTCTTGTATGAATTTAGTGATTTACTAATGAAATTTAGTTTTTGGTATTCTAACTTATTCTTAACTTAATATTTTGAAATGGACGAGAACATAATCCTACTTCCCATGGTCAAGTATTTAATGTATTTGATGGAACATTACACTTTGTTCAAGTTAGCAAAAGCATTTTGTTTATATATTTTCTTTAATTAGTACTTTTGCTTATAAAAAGCTTGTTACAGGATCCAAATCGTGAATATGAAGCTATTGGAGCATTTTGTGACAATCTTTTAAAATAGATATTCCATTTTACTCTACCTCTTATGATTAATAGGTTTGTTAATTTGTAGATTGTACTAAAGGATTACTACCCTTTGGATTTGTATTTGCTTCTTTGAATGTGACTTTCTGTTTGCAAAATGCTCGCTGTCAAAATATAAACAGGGAAAATTCAAAATGGTCAAGAGTTTAATACCTAACCTTTGATAAAATCTCTGTCACTTTTTATTATTTGGGTTGCAAATTAAATGGCATATTGTTAATTTTATATTTTGTTTTTATCGAGCTAATTTTTAGTCTTTGGGTTCGAAAACAGGTACAATAATTTATGTAGAACGTGCAAATTCTTGTTACTATATCGAAGTAAATGGAAGTAAGAGACCCTTATTGAATTGAAATGAATGACAATCTCTTGGATAAATTGAAAGTTTTGAATTTATTTAGCTTTATTTCATTTATACATTTGGTGAATTACAATTGATGCTAGCTATTGTTCTATCATATCACTAGAGTGAAAGGTGGATGGTACTAATGTAATATACTCATCCTCATTAATTGAAAATTTTGACGTTTGAATTCAGTGGTAATTCTATAATATGTCATTGCCTCTGTTGCTCACGCACGCTGCTAGCGAGGCTTTCATTGGTGTCGTGTTGCAGACGCAAATGTGATAATTGTCTCGTTAATTGTTCATGTCTCGTCACTGCACTTGTTCATTGCTATCAGAGAGTATTTGTGCTACTATTGGTTAGGTGTCGTTGCTGCTGTATTTGGTTATCCATTATTGTCGTTAGATGCTAGCTATTGGACGATTTCTTGTTGTTCGTTGGGCAGGCTGTTTAGTGAGTGATAGGTATGATTTGTTGCATGCATTATTCAATGCTATATATATATGATTAGTTTAATCACATTACTGCCATTTCCTCCCTTTGCAAACTTAATTACTTGGTGATACTCCACTCTTAATAGCATTACAACTTGATAATACTTTTGTTAAGGTTAGTGATTGTTGTTTAAATCTTTGCTTGTAACTGTCAAATGGCTATTGAATTTTTTGTAATAAAATCAAAAGTATAGAGGAAGTATAATTTATAAATGGTCAAAATAGAAAAGCTAGAAAATTAGAGTAAGAGATGAATAATTGTTGAAGAGAAAGAGCCACAATCATTATAGCAAGGCAACCATATAAGATTAAATCGTATCCAATACATGGACACTAGAAAGTTACAGATTGATGGGCATAAACGATCAGCTGAGTTTGCAATTCCCACTTTACTTTGCAATTGCACACAGGTCGATCATATACCATAGAATTTGGTTTTGTTTGCATAATAATCTATTTCAATGGAAGATTTATATATGCATTCTCGTTTTAAATTCTATTTATGTAGTACTAGAATTAAGGTTTTTTTTTTCAAAAGATAAGAAAATGAGTAACGAAGATGATTCCTTGTTCTCTACAACAATGGGTATTTATAATAATATAGATGGGCAATATGAGAAGATAATACAAAGGATTTTATATAGGGAGATAAAACAAAGGAGTTAAATGCATTCTACCTGGAACCACATGAACTACAGACGGTAAATGTACACTAGAACAACATTTCTTACATTTATTTAATTGTTTTCTGCAGTGAGTATTTTAGGTTAGGAGTCGATTGTCATGATCTTTGCTTTAGGAAACTAAATTGTAAAGTATCTTGGAGTTTTGAGGCAAAATACTGGTTCTTTTTTCAAACCCTTACATGTAGAGGTGCTATGGGAGGTGGTCTGTATGGCGCCACTTTAGGCTGAGACACATGGATTATTTAACCATTGCTCTCTTCATGATTTATGTAGAAGTAATTGGAACGTGATAGTGTAGCTGTCTTTATTTGCTTCTTGGGACCCCTCATCCTATATTTATGACGTATTTCCTCATCAATAGAAGTTTTTCCTTATCAAAAATATTGTTTCGCATGATAGAAATCTGCAAATTAATTGTCATTTGGTCACATGGAATCTGTCTATGAGCAAAATTGATTTGGCAAACTCAGCATAATATAGTAGGGAATTGTTATTTCAAATTCTAACGTCCTTATAGATAGCAGATTAATCTACGTAATAGAGAATGTTAAATATACCGTTGTGATAAAAGTTGATGATATTCTACATTACAAGTAATGAACCTTTTTTGAGATACATGAGAGAGTTTATTGCTGCGTTCTGGAAAATTGTAGATTGCCTTGCAGGAGCACTCAGTTTTGAAGAATGAATATGATGATACTGTGAAGTATGTGAAGTATGTCGAGAACAGTTTGCTGAATCTACTATTCTTGGAAATGTTTAATAGCTGTAAATGGTTGTCATGTGTATATAAGTTAATGACTTAGGACAGTCTCTTTGCTCCACGTCTATCTTCCATACTTCCGTTGTCTTTAAAAGAGATGTCTCCTTTAAGCATTTCAGTTTATCAAACTACATTAATTCACATGAAATTGTTAGTTTTCTTTGCACTTTGTCATTCTACTGATCTTGTATAATTTGAGCATAAGCAATTGCTAAGTAAAACAATCCTCTCATTTCCACAGTTCAGGATTCATTTTAGATTGAGCAATTTATTGCAGCTGAGTTTTTCTTTGTGTTTTTGGCCTTTTTCTTTTATGGTTTTCAATTTTGAACAGAAAAGAGCATTTTCCTTGTTGTCGTGGAAACTATGTTCCTTAACCCCTAACAAACCGCTTTTTGTATTGCATTTCAGGTGGCTTGTGTTATGAAGAATGAAGCTGAGGCAGACACTTCATCGTTTCATAGCAAGTAAGATTTCCGTTAATTTATATATCTTTGTTTTGTTCTTCTTGATTTTATTACTAATTTACTCCACTTGCACTGATTTCTAATAAGTGTTTGTGATGTTATTTTGATCTAGGAGAATAACACTTCTTTATACTAAATTTCTGACTTCCATTTTGTCTATTATGCTGTTCTCTTCTTAATAGTATTACAATACCCCTAATCAGTATCTAATCTCTTAGTGCTTAAGTGTAGAAGGATCTTATGTTTTTTTGATTAAGTCATGGACAAAATCTGCTCAAAAGCCAACAAATACATGGCCTGATAGAATTCCTACA